>CM077031.1:46120384-46577322 GCA_039090855.1 Macrothele yani
GAATTGAGAACTACGAATTTTTCTGCTTTCGAAAACCAAAGAATATAAAGCTTCTTGTGAAGAACGGCAACTCTCGTAGAGACAAAGACCTTGGAGAGAATAGACTGCCAGACCTAATGCTAGCCCTTCGGTGGCAACAAGCTGCAATCAAAACACCAGCGCCATCTGTTACCGCGAAGAGTCGGTAAGAAATGCATAGCTATTGGAAAGGTACATACAGTGTTTGATTCAACGCATAATATATCGTATAAATGGTACAGAGGGATAATTCGGGTGCGAATGCGAACCAATAAATTTCTAGATCAAAATTTAGTTAGCAAGTTCCCAATTTCGGTGAAAATCAGCTATGAAATAGAAAATACGCTGCTACATAAAACGAACACCTGATACGTGAAGTTTCAGCAGTACAAATTTAAATATATCGCATTATTGTTCCTTCACATTAGCCTTAATAACTCGATTTTGTTCCTCAAATTGTTTTATTGAAAGATATTTTTACCACATGTGCTCATGAAAAATGAATATCGCATAAAACAAAAAAGGAGGTTTACAGATATCATGATTACGAAACTATCACTGCTTTTCCTCAGACATGCAGAGCTGTTTATATCTATTATTAATGGCAGTGCTGTATTCCTACTGAATAAACTAATTTTAAAAGCTATTTCTACGTATAATTTCAAAGAAGAACACAGCACTTTATTTCATCTAATTTTCTAATCCAGCCCTTCTATGCCTCAATAAATACTGTATATCCTTATGAAGCAAATGAACAATTAATACATCACTCCCTCTAACTGATACTAGCATACAAAAATCCTTTTCTTACCTTAATATTTTGCAATTTTTGTCACTTGCTTGGAAGTTTTGTAGCACTTCCTTCCTTTCCAAGCTGACATCATCAGCTGAAAGTGCCGGCTGTTTACTGAGTAACTTCTCATACCGAATTTATTTCTGAAATTGCTCTGACGTTTTAAAAACTGATTTTACATAGGAATTTCATTCAAAATCCTGTTGATCAAAGAAAAATGGATTCTGAACAGTCTTTGTGTTGCTTTTTGCTCTGAACGCTAGGGACTATTTTCTGTAGCGGAAATTGCTGTTTCCGGCAGCTACAAGAGCAAGGAGCAATGTCGTCTAGTTCAGGTGTTGCCGTGTCGTGACTGCACTAAAACACATTAATCTCTGACGTTATGAAAACCGGTTTTACATAGCAATTTGCCCAAAAACTGCTGAGCAAAGAAAAATAGATTCCTAACAGTCCTCGTCTTGCTTATTTGCTCTTAACACTAGGGACTATTTTTCGTAGCGCAGGTAGCTGTTTCTGCCAGCGACTCTGGCTGAGGCGAGAGGTCCTCTTGTTTTGAAGTTCCGCACTTGTGCCAGTCGCAAGGTACACGGCGCACCGCGGTTGACGAAGCGTCATCCTTACCGCTGACTGGATTTCGGCGTCCAGCCTAAATTGGTATATTTTTACGTAAACCTTTTTCAAAAATGACTTTATTGATGATTTATTTTTCATTTTCCATCATTTTGTATTTCAAAAAGAATATACGTCACAGTATTTTTAAACTTTTCGTCCCTAATTTTTGCACTATAATCAACACGTTAACCCTGTTTACACAGGGAGCCTTGGAGGCTTTTCATCATGTTTTGGGCAATTTTATTCAAAAAATGTGATTAAAAATTTAAATTCGTAGGAGAAAATAGTTTCCAACTGGTGTTTTCCATCAAATAAAAAAAAATGTGAGCCAATAAGTATATTTTATCATTCCACAGGGGAGGAAGAGGATGTCACCTTTTACATGGGTGATTGCGAGGAACTGAATTTGCATTTTTAGTGTTCCATGCACAATTAGAAATTCTAATGTCTCAAAACACAGTTTTTGATATTTTCAGTATCCCTTGTTCGAAAACCTCAGTTGCAAACAATCCTTAAGCCCCAAATGTCACTATTTGGATATCGAACATGTGTTTCGAGATTTAATTTCATGAACATGGAATACAATAAATTGAAATGAAGAAGGGAGGGTGTTCAAAAATTGTTAACAGTCGTATATACAAAGCAAAAAACACATTGTTTTATAGATAATTATTACATTTTCAACATGACATAATGTCCGTATATTCCTTCACACTTAAAACATATATTCCTTCATACTGGTAAAAAGCATCATCTATGTATTCAATTACAGCCAAAGACATTATGAACAACACTGTGCAAAACATTTAATTTACTTGTGAAAATATTCGTTTTTTATATCGACCGCTATGTTATATCCATGTGTAACACAGTACCTGACCCACACCTGATAATATTTACTTCTTATGAGAACTATGTAAGCACGATTTGCAACATGCACGCAACCAGCATATGCTCAGGAACAACTTTCAGTTCTCGCTAAGGCGGAACATCCGGTTTTCAAAAACTGATGGAAGTAGCTGGCATTTGCCAGTCTATTCTCTCCAAGGTCTTAGTGTAGAGATAACGTAAAACAGGCGACAACAGTATCACCACATCAAACAAAGATATTCGCTCTTTCACGTTAATATCTTTGTTTGATGTTCCTGGTCAACGTTAAATTTCTATATTAAGTATCACCACTACCTAAGAGGTAATATGTTCTGTCGGAAAGGAAACATTCAGGAGCAAAACACGATCGGGGAACTACGCCAGTGAAGCTTTTGTCTGATCAACGATGGTTTCCTTCGATCTGATGATTATTTGCTTAGAGCAGTTTTTGTTGTTGTTGTTGCAGTGTTCTGGTGTCCCACCTGCCTCTTGTTTTGTAGAGAGAAATATGCAATAACATTAGTATTACTATTTAAATTCAATTTTAGCAAATATTATAGTTAGGCTTAAGGATCCGTACAAATTGCAGACATTTCCTAGTATTTGGCATTACTGAAAATGTTTCTGAAAAGCAAATAAAAGCCTTAAATAACCCGATTGGTGTAACAAAACTAAAATATCCGATTTGCGAAGTGATTATGCTACCGAGAAGGTAACAATTACGTAATGTGAGTAGCTCGGTTGACTGTTCTTTACTAGAATTGATGTCAGTCGAAATACGCATGCGCGGTATGCGCCGGCATCAGCCTGTATGCTGGTTTCTGTGCACTACTTCTTGTATCCTAGTGGCTTAGGGCTGACTATTTGCCTGAATTGAAGTCAACAGAAATACGCATACGCAGTCTGCTCCGGCATCACTCTGCATGTTTGTTTCTGAGCACTGCATCTTGTATCCTAGTGGCTGTGGCCTGACTGCCAGAATTACAGTTAATAGAAATACGAATGCGCAGTCTGCTCAAACATCAGCCTGTATGATGGCTTCTGTGCACTGCATTTTATATATTAAGATATGGCTGCCTTAGGTTACGTAACGTTGAACCTCAACTTTTGCAAATTCACCAACCAGTGTTTTCGCCTAGTAGTCGAATGGGAGGAGTCAGTAAACCCTACGTGCTCACGAAACTACTATAGCATTAACCAAAATCAGCTGTAGTTGACCAGGGAACCTATCGGATCCCTTCGGCGGCACGATAACTTAAATAGTAAACATTCAATTAAAACGAACTTGACTGCTACCTGAAACTTTATATATATTAATTCTTCAATACTTTACTGAAATTTCGAAAGTACCAAAACCCTTCTTTCAATAAAGGTTGGTACAAGCGCATTTATTACCCGATGGGGGGGGGAGTTAAAGGCCCTGTTGAAGTATACTTTCCCTGTTGTTGTCCCCTACTAGTAGCACAAGTAAATAGCTGAGAGAAATTAGTAATGACCTTCCACAATGGATTGTTATTACACTGGCGTGAAAAATTAAGGACGAGACGGTTTTTTTATTGTAACGTCGTGCAGAAGTGCTCCACATCGACTCAAATCATACCATAAGATCCCCAAAATGTAAGAATATGGGACAAGTGAGTAAAACTGTCCAAACTAAGGATACAAATTCACTTTATTGAAAAGGTAGCTTCGAGCACAACTGGACAGAAGACAGAAACGTCCATGTGACAGGCGGCTGCCAAGGAAAATCCAGTCTTTAGTAGGGGATATGATCACCCCGGACAGCGTTGCAGGATTTACAAAGTCTCTCCATTCTGAGGACGAAGTTGTCAAGGAGCTGTTGAGGCATCGCGACTCATTCCTCTTGTAGCGCCAATCGCAGCTACGGAATCGTTGCTGGCTTCTGGTGGCGTGCTGCCAAGCGTCTCCCGAGAAGGTACCACTCGTGTTCGATTGGATTTAGGCCCGGGTACCTTGCGGGATAATCCATGCGTTGAATTACTTCACTATCCAACAGCTCTGCGACAGCCACTGTACGATGAGATGTAGCGTTGTCGTCCATGAAGAGGAACTCAGGGCCCACATCACCTCTAAGCAGACGTACGTGAGGCAGGAAAACCTCTGTACAATAGCGGAAACCAGTGACGGAACCTCCTTGGAAGATATGGAGGTCAGTACGGCTAGCAAGCATGATACCACCCCAAACGAGAACTCCACCACCTCCAAACCGGTCCCTTTCGATGATGTTGGAGGTGTGATTGCGGGTTCCCTTCTCTCTCCAGATGTGTATACGCCCAGAATCGCTCTCAGACTAAATCGGCTCTCATTCGTAAAGAAAACTCGACCACATGGCTGATGCGCCTAGTTCTAGTTTTCCTGGCACACACAGAAACCGCCGTCTCCGATGAGCCGGCGTTAATGGCACACACCGTACTGGACGTCGTGCAAAATTACCACCTTTGTGCAGTCTCCTGGCCACGGATAAAACGGGATAACGGACTTCCAGTTGCCTGTTGCATGTGCCTTGCGATTTCTCCCCCTGTCTGCCGTCTGTCTCTTCTCGCCTGTAGGACAATATACCGGTCGTCCGCCGCCGTGGTTGCTCGTGAACGACCACTGTTAAACTCTCAGACAGCAGTTCCTGTCATTTGAAATGCTTTCCAAGCTCGTGAAACGATGCTGTCAGCGATCCCGAACTCCTCGGCCACACCTTTTCCAACTTCCCAATGACGCGACCTCGGGCAAAGTCATCCAAATGTCGTCTACTGGATTGCCTGTTGGCCATATCACACGGTGGCAGCAACTCGACTACGTTCAAACCGATGTACATCGTGCAATAGCTTTCACCGAATTGCTGAGCGTACACCGCCCGTGTGCTTTATACCTTTCCGACCCCCCCGCCTACGTCATGCGGCATATATGCGCATGCCCTACCGCACCGGGCTCTAGTCTATCTCCTGAGTGGTCTTTCGGTCCGTTCTGCCTGCTCGTTCCGCTGTTACGCTAATTTATCCTCTTCGTCCTTAAATTTTGCACTCCAGTGTATTATCATTCTGCCAAAAGCCGTACTGACTTGAAAAAGGCTTATTCTAAGAATATGGAAGACCAGAGAACAATTAAATTTCCATGGCCCTTCGGATGCTATTTCGTAAACCTCTCTACGGGGAAGTAAACAACACCCTTTCTAGGTAAAATTATGGGATCAGCTACTTCCTTAGTGGAACTAAAGATCAACGCGTGCATACCATAATGTTTTGCGCTTTCTATTAACACATAGTGAGTGTGTTA
Organism: Macrothele yani; assembly: GCA_039090855.1. Classification (NCBI taxonomy): domain Eukaryota; kingdom Metazoa; phylum Arthropoda; class Arachnida; order Araneae; family Macrothelidae; genus Macrothele; species Macrothele yani. The sequence goes on from CM077031.1 coordinate 46,125,966, forward strand.
CTTCTGAAATAGGTGATTCCCTTTTTTCTGGCTAATTGACATTATATTCCTACATCAGCTAAGGCAGAAATTATAATTATATGCTGAGAAAGTTAACATTCATGAAATTAACGTTTGAAATTCAATATTGAACTTCCAAGACACATTCAACCTCTTCAAAAGATTTTGTTTTCATTTATCTTCTTTTCATGTGGTAAAGACATTATTTCCTACTTCTGATGTGCAGCGGGTATCCCTCAACGTCATCTGCCGACATCTTCGTTTCGGGTAAGGTAGTTGCTTCTTGGATTTCAAACACGGATTGTCAATTCTGAAATAAGTTATATCCTCAGTTGTGGCGTCTCATCTGTGCGGGGAGAGGACAACACAGTTGAGGATATATAACGATGGAACCCAAAATATAAAAAATATAGATTCTTGAGGAACAAAGCAATCCAGAAAAACGAAAAATGCTATTGGGTAAAATTGTGTCTCGTTCTAAACCCAATCAAGTTTACGAAGCAGGGGCGTAGCTTGGGATGCCTCAGCCTACCCTGAGAAATACCCGAGGAACGCACATGGAATTTTTGAAAAAAAAAAAAAAAAAACCGAACGAAAGAAAACTAAATAGCCAACAGAAGAATATATATATAATAGATCGTCAACAGTTATCAGTCCACTGCTGGATGAATGTCTCTCTAAGTTTCTGCCAGAACAGTCTGTTTTGCGCCAGTCTCCTCCATGTCACTACCACGTGTTTTTGAATTTCGTCCACCCATCTCAAACGAGGTTTACTATTGGGCTTTCTCCTTTTCCTCGGAATCAGTCTAAATTTTCGGTTGTCCGTCCTTCTGGCAAAATGTCCAACCCATTGCCATTTCAGACGTTTTACTCGGTTCATGATGTCTTCCATTCATCATCATCATCATTGGCAACCATTATCAATCCACTGCTGGACGAAGGTCTCCCCAAGTTTCCTCCACAACGGTCTGTCTTGTGCCAGTCTCCTCCATGTCACCCCTGCATACTTTCGAATTTCATCCACCCATCTCCCATGTGGTCTTCTTCGGGGTCTTTTCCTGTCCCTTGGAATCCAATCTAAAATTTCGGCTGTCCATCGATGATCTGTCCTTCTGGCAGTATGTCCAGCCCATTGCCATTTCAGGTATTTAACTCTGATCATGATGTCTTCCACTCTTGTCATTTTTCGGATCCACGAGTTCCTCTTCTTATCTCTCCTGGTTACACCAAGCATGCACCTCTCGATGGGCTTTGAGTTGTCTGCAGCCTTTGTATGTCCCTTTTAGTTAAGGTCCACGTCTCTGCACCATACGTAAGCACTCGAAGGATGCATTGATCAAACACTTTTCTTTTAAGACATAATGGCATATTGCTCTTGAAAATTATGCTGTTTCTTCCAAAAGCTCTCCAGGCAAGTTTTGTACGCCGATTAATTTCTTCATCAATGTGACCCTCACTTGATATCTGCTGTCCAAGATAAACGTACGTGTCTGTTATCTCCAGCTTTTCTCCATCAATCGATAAATCTTCATTTCTTGTAAAAGCATTGAACATCACTTTTGTCTTCTGAAAGTTCATTTTTAATCCCACTTCTTTACTCTTGTCAGCAAGTTCCTGGATCATACTCTGCAGCTCTGATGGGCTAGTTGCAAAAATGACTACGTCATCAGCAAAACGAAGGTGGGTTAGATAATCTCCATTAATCTTTATCCCCTTGTTTTCCCAGCTCAGTGACTGAAAAACACCCTCCAATGTGGCATTAAAGAGCTTCGGAGATATGGTGTCACCTTGTCTCACTCCCTTTCCAATTTTTATGTGTGTTGTATTTTCAAACAGCCTAATCTTTGCACTTGCATTTTCATAGATGTTATTAATAATATTAATGTATGCATCTTCAATACCGCAGATTTTCAGAGCCATTGTAACTGCTGATGGTTTCACCGAATCAAAGGCTTTTTCATAATCGATAAAAGCCATGCACAATGGAAGTTCATATTCCCTCGCTCTTTCAATTAGTTCTCTCAGCACATGGATATGATCTATTGTGCTGTAGCCACTCCTGAATCCAGCTTGTTCTCTCGGTTGAGCCATGTCCATTGTTACCTTCAAGCGGTGTGAAAGAACTTTAGTGAAGATTTTATAAACTACTGATAGGAGGCTGATAGGTCTGTAGTTTCCGAGATCCTCAATGTCACCTTTCTTATGTAGCAGGATCATTGTAGCGGTGTTCCAATCCTCAGGAATCTTTCCTTCATTAAGGCATCGAGTGAAAATTTGGGCGAGTACTGTTTCGATTTCTCCACTTGCTTCTTGTATGATGTCTACAGTAATTTCATCTTCTCCTGGAGCTTTTCCCCGCTTCATGTTCTTGATTGCATGTGCAACTTCTGCTGGAAGGACTGGGGGAACTCTGGCACTGGTATCTTTCATGATGTCTAGAGTGCATGTATCATCCCTTTCATATAATTTGTAGTAGAAATCTTTCACTCTTGTCAAAATTTCGCCTCTATTTCTTGTTACAGAACCATCTTCTTTTCTCAGTGCCATAATCTGTTTTCTTCCCTTACTGAGATGTCCCTTTGCTATCTTTAGGCTTTGGTTGTTTTCAATTGCTTTCCTCACTAGTTCACAGTTGAATTTTCTTACGTCTTCAGTAATACTTTTTCGTACTGTCTTGCATAGCTCTATATATTCCACTTTGGAAGTCACATCTTCTTTAGTTGTCATCGTCTCTCTTCTTTTTTGCATCAACATTTTCGTTTTTCCTGATAATTTATTTACATGCAACTTGTTCTTAGACCCAGCTAATTTTGTTGCTGCTTCCAAAAGAGCTTTGGTTACTTTTCTGTTAACTTCAGAGATGTCCACTTCTTCCGATGTTAGGCCTTCTAAAGCAGAGAACCTGTTCTTCAGTTCCAACTTGAAGGTATTATGGTGTTTTTTAAGGTTGGTTATGTCAATAGATTTTGTTTGTCTTATGAGCTTGCCACGTTCAAGTTTAGTGTTGAGGTGCATCTTACATCTCACCAATCTATGGTCACTACCTGTGTTGAACTTGTTTAGCACACTGCAGTCTTCTATGACGAATTTTTTGTTACACATAATAAAATCAATTTCACTTGTCGTCCCATTTGGATGTCTCCATGTCCATTTCCTGTGTGGCTTTTTCTTGAAGAAGGAGTTCAAGATGAAAAACCCTTCTGCCTCTGCAAACTCAACGAGAGTATTTCCACGCTGGTTTCTGTTGCCGTGACCGAATTTACCTACTGAAGTTTCATTCTGTTGCCGTTGCCCTATTTTTGCATTGAAATCTCCCATAATTATTTTCAAGTGCTGCTTACCTTTATTATTTAGATGACAAATTTCCTCATAAAATTCTTCAATTTCTTCTTCAGGATGACTTGTGGTGGGTGCATAAGTTTGAATAATCTGAGCCTGGTATCTTCTCGATAGTTGGATAACGAGTCGTGCAGCTCTGTCAGAGGAACTTTCAACTTCTACAACTTTATCCTTCAGTTTCTTGTTTATTATAAATCCAACACCACTAGTTCTGCCAGTATCTGTCCCACGATAGTAGAAGAGATGTCCACTTTTCAGTTCGATGAGATCTTCTCCTTTTCTTCTTACCTCACTTAGCCCCACGATGTCCCACTTGATCCTTTGTAGTTCCTCTTCCAATTCAAGAAGCCTTGAATCAGAAGATAGGGAGCGTCCATTGTACGTTGCCAAGGTCAGCATCAGATGGCAGCCTAGTCCGGTCCTCCGGGGATTCTTAGCACCCTCTGCCTTCATGTCGCACTGGCCGCTGCCTTGGCCAGGTACATTCCAGTTGCCGGAGACTGAGGGCCAAGATTTAAGTTGTGGAGTCATTTTGGAGGGGTTTGGCCATAACTCACCACGCTGGCCAAGCGGGTTGGTGAGTGTGGGATAGAATTTCCTCTAATCCCGATGGTATAGTTATACCGCTATGGGCGGTCGTCAGAGCCCCTTTAGTGGGAACAGGATGCACCACGAGAAGGCGGGGTTGACATTTGTCAAGGAGAGGCTGTGATGTTACGCATCACCTGACCTTACATCCCTGTCTTCCATTATTGTCATATATATATATATATATATATATCATCATCATCATCATCATTGTCAACCATTATCAATCCACTGCTGGACGAAGGTCTCCCCAAGTTTCCTCCACAACGGTCTGTCTTGTTCCAGTCTCCTCCATGTCACTCCCGCATACTTTCGAATTTCATCCACCCATCTTCCATGTGGTCTTCTTCGGGGTCTTTTCCTGTCCCTTGGAATCCAATCTAAAATTTCGGCTGTCCATCGATGGTCTGTTCTTCTGGCAGTATGTCCAGCCCATTGCCATTTCAGGGATTTAACTCTGATCATGATGTCTTCCACTCTTGTCATTTTTCGGATCCACGTGTTCCTCTTCTTATCTCTCCTGGTTACACCAAGCATGCACCTCTCGATGGGCTTTGAGTTGTCTGCAGCCTTTGTATGTCTCTTTTAGCTAAGGTCCACGTCTCTGCACCATACGCAAACACTGGAAGGATGCATTGATCAAACACTTTTCTTTTAAGACATAATGGCATATTGCTCTTGAAAATTATGCTGTTTCTTCCAAAAGCTCTCCAGGCAAGTTTTGTACGCCGATTAATTTCTTCACCAATGTGACCCTCACTTGATATCTGCTGTCCAAGATAAACGTACGTGTCTGTTATCTCAAGCTTTTCTCCATCAATCGATAAATCTTCATTTCTTGTAAAAGCATTGTACATCACTTTTGTCTTCTGAAAGTTCATTTTTAATCCCACTTCTTTACTCTTGTCAGCAAGTTCCTGGATCATACTCTGTAGCTCTGATGGGGTAGTTGCAAAAATGACTATGTCATCAGCAAAACGAAGGTGGGTTAGATAATCTCCATTAATCTTTATCCCTTTGTTTTCCCAGTTCAGTGATTGAAAGACATTTTCCAATGTGGCATTAAGGAGCTTCGGAGATATGGTGTCACCTTGTCTCACTCCTTTCCCAATTTTTATGTGTGTTGTATTTTCAAACAGCCGAATCTTTGCACTTGCATTTTCATAGATGTATATCCCAGCTGTCAACTATTTTACGTTTTGTTTATAATGTGCAAATGCACAAAAGGTTCATTGGTTTTACCGACGTAAGTGATGACAGAACTGCTAGCGGTCTTTTTATACATGCTGCAAATACAGTTGACGAATTTAATATTAAGGACAAGTTGGCCGGAAAAACCTATGATCGTGCCTGTGTAATGAATGGACTTATTAATGGGTTGCAGAGAAAAGTTATTACGGCCTACCCTGTAGCAATATTTGCGCATTGCTACGCCCATGTTTTGAATTTAGTTGTGAAGCAAAACCTCTCTAATATCGAGGAATGTTGGTTATTTTTTGAAATTATGAGTGGATTGGAAACATACTTTTCTAAATCACCAAAAATAATATATGCTTTGCAAAATTTTGTTGCTAAAAAAATTCCGTCCGTCGTATCAACCAGGTGGAACTTTACTTCCCGTTTAATGCACATTGCAAAAAGTCACAGAAGTCAAATTACTGAATTAAAAAAAAAATTCCATGGAATTCTGGTGAATGGTACGTGGATACTACAATTAAAGCACGTGGGTTTTGACTTTCTTGCAAAATTTTAGAGCCAATTTGTTTCTAGAAATAATTTTTAAGCTGTTTGCCGATACTGATGTCTTGAATAATATATCATCATCATCATCATTGTCAACCATTATCAATCCACTGCTGGAAGAAGGTCTCCCCAAGTTTCCTCCACAACGGTCTGTCTTGTGCCAGTCTCCTCGATGTCACCCCTGCATACTTTCGAATTTCATCCACCCATCTCCCATGTGGTCTTCTTCTGGGTTTTTTACTGTCCCTTGGAATCCAATCTAAAATTTCGGCTGTCCATCGATGATCTGTCCTTCTGGCAGTATGTCCAGCCCATTGCCATTTCAGGGATTTAACTCTGATCATGATGTATTCCACTCTTGTCATTTTTCGGATCCACGAGTTCCTCTTCTTATCTCTCCTGGTTACACCAAGTATGCACCTCTCCATGCTACTTTGAGTTGTCTGCAGCCTTTGTATGTTTCTTTTAGTTAAGGTCCACGTCTCTGCACCATACGTAAGCACTGGAAGGATGCATTGATCAAACACTTTTCTTTTAAGACATAATGGCATATTGCTCTTGAAAATTATGCTGTTTCTTCCAAAAGCTCTCCAGGCAAGTTTTGTACGCCGATTAATTTCTTCATCAATGTGACCCTCACTTGATATCTGCTGTCCAAGATAAACGTACGTGTCTGTTATCTCCAGCTTTTCTCCAGCAATCGATAAATCTTCATTTCTTGTAAAAGCATTGAACATCACTTTTGTCTTCTGAAAGTTCATTTTTAATCCCACTTCTTTACTCTTGTCAGCAAGTTCCTGGATCATACTCTGCAGCTCTGATGGGCTAGTTGCAAAAATGACTACGTCATCAGCAAAACGAAGGTGGGTTAGATAATCTCCATTAATCTTTATCCCCTTGTTTTCCCAGCTCAGTGACTGAAAAACACCCTCCAATGTGGCATTAAGGAGCTTCGGAGATATGGTGTCACCTTGTCTCACTCCCTTTCCAATTTTTATGTGTGTTGTATTTTCAAACAGCCTAATCTTTGCACTTGCATTTTCATAGATGTTATTAATAATATTAATGTATGCATCTTCAATACCGCAGGTTTCCAGAGCCATTGTAACTGCTGATGGTTTCACCGAATCAAAGGCTTTTTCATAATCGATGAAAGCCATGCACAATGGAAGTTCATATTCCCTCGCTCTTTCAATTAGTTCTCTCAGCACATGGATATGATCTATTGTGCTGTAGCCACTCCTGAATCCAGCTTGTTCTCTCGGTTGAGCCATGTCCAGTGTTACCTTCAAGCGGTGTGAAAGAATTTTAGTGAAGATTTTATAAACTACTGATAGGAGGCTGATAGGTCTGTAGTTTCCGAGATCCTCAATGTCACCTTTCTTATGTAGCAGGATCATTGTAGCGGTGTTCCAATCCTCAGGAATCTTTCCTTCATTAAGGCATCGAGTGAAAATTTGGGCGAGTACTGTTTCGATTTCTCCACTTGCTTCTTGTATGATGTCTACAGTAATTCCATCTTCTCCTGGAGCTTTTCCCCGCTTCATTATCTTGATTGCATGTGCAACTTCTGCTGGAAGGACTGGAGGAACTCTGGTACTGGTATCTTTCATGATGTCTGGAGTGCATGTATCATCCCTTTCATATAATTTGGAGTAGAAATCATTCACTCTTGTCAAAATTTCTCCTCTATTTCTTGTTACAGAACCATCTTCTTTTCTCAGTGCCATAATCTGTTTTCTTCCCTTACTGAGATGTCCCTTTGCTATCTTTAGGCTTTGGTTGTTTTCAATTGCTTTCCTCACTAGTTCACAGTTGAATTTTCTTACGTCTTCAGTGATACGTTTTCGTACTGTCTTGCATAGCTCTATATATTCCACTTTGGAAGTCACATCTTCTTTAGTTGTCCTCATCTCTCTTCTTTTTTGCATCAACATTTTCGTTTTTCCTGATAATTTATTTACATGCAACTTGTTCTTAGACCCAGCTAATTTTGTTGCTGTTTCCATAAGAGCTTTGGTTACTTTTCTGTTAACTTCAGAGATGTCCACTTCTTCCGATGTTAGGCCTTCTAAAGCAGAGAACCTGTTCTTCAGTTCCAACTTGAAGGTATTATGGTGTTTTTTAAGGTTGGTTATGTCAATAGATTTTGTTTGTCTTATGAGCTTGCCACGTTCAAGTTTAGTGTTGAGGTGCATCTTACATCTCACCAATCTATGGTCACTACCTGTGTTGAACTTGTTTAGCACACTGCAGTCTTCTATGACGAATTTTTTGTTACACATAATAAAATCAATTTCACTTGTCGTCCCATTTGGATGTCTCCATGTCCATTTCCTGTGTGGCTTTTTCTTGAAGAAGGAGTTCAAGATGAAAAACCCTTTTGCCTCTGCAAACTCAACGAGAGTATTTCCACGCTGGTTTCTGTTGCCGTGACCGAATTTACCTACTGAAGTTTCATTCTGTTGCCGTTGCCCTATTTTTGCATTGAAATCTCCCATAATTATTTTCAAGTGCTGCTTACCTTTATTATTTAGATGACAAATTTCCTCATAAAATTCTTCAATTTCTTCTTCAGGATGACTTGTGGTGGGTGCATAAGTTTGAATAATCTGAGCCTGGTATCTTTTCGAGAGTTGGATAACAAGCCGTGCAGCTCTGTCAGAGGAACTTTCAACTTCTACAACTTTATCCTTCAGTTTCTTGTTTATTATAAATCCAACACCACTAGTTCTGCCAGTATCTGTCCCACGATAGTAGAAGAGATGTCCACTTTTCAGTTCGATGAGATCTTCTCCTTTTCTCCTTACCTCACTTAGCCCCACAATGTCCCACTTGATCCTTTGTAGTTCCTCTTCCAATTCCAGAAGCCTTGAATCAGAAGATAGGGAGCGTCCATTGTGCGTTGCCAAGGTCAGCATCAGATGGCAGCATAGTCCGGTCCTCCGGGGATTCTTAGCACCCTCTGCCTTCATGTCGCACTGGCCGCTGCCTTGGCCAGGTACATTCCAGCTGCCGGAGACTGAGGGCCAAGATTTAAGTTGTGGAGTCATTTTGGAGGGGTTTGGCCATAACTCACCACGCTGGCCAAGCGGGTTGGTTAGTGTGGGATAGAATTTCCTCTAATCCCGATGGTATAGTTATACCGCTATTGGCGGTCGTCAGAGCCCCTTTAGTAGGAACAGGTTGCACCACGAGAAGGCGGGGTTGACATTTGTCAAGGAGAGGCTGTGATGTTACGCATCACCTACCTTACATCCCTGAATAATATATATATATATATATATATATATATATATATATAAAACTGATATTAAAAGCATGTAAGTCAGCTAACTAAATTCATGTTTCTCGACATGTCGATGGAGAAATTCGTATTTCTAAAACTCTGATGTGTTTTTACAGATGTTTGTTAAAGAAAGGTTAATACAATTCGTAGATCCATTCGTCGGTCTGACTTCCATGATAGCATATTTTTATTGTAATCTGTACTTCTGTTTACTTTCCCTGTACTCAATATGATTATTCATTTTCAGATGTTTCTGCATTCAGCAAATAGTAAGAAGATTTAATCTTCATAACACTGAATTTTCTCCAGGAGAATCAGTTTTCTTGAATCGCATCTCAAATTGAAACAGCATCTTTATTTCCGATATCTGTAGTAAAGAAATGGTACACAGTACATCATTAAGGTAATCTAAACCTAGACCCAAATACAAAAATGGCTATTCCTGTAGTAAGGAAAGTTTAGAATAATAGCAGAAAATGCTTTTTCTCTGCTGGATTTTAGTTGGGGATAGGGTTGTCCCTTTCTCTGAACTCCTATTTCGAAGCAAAAGAACGAACCAGAGCAAAGTTCAAAAGTAAAGGCGCAGCCTGGTTCTCATACAAATCTATTAAGAATCTGCCATATTAAGCAGATAATCGGCCTGCTCAGTTTTCTTTTAAGTAGTTAATTCCAAATTTTGCCACTACCCTCAATTAAAGTTAGCGGGACGTGTTGGCTTCTATCGGCAGCTGTGAAAGATGCTGCGAGTGAGTTGTGTAATAATTCCGTTTCAAAACTATTTAGCTCAACCTTAAAAGGACTTTTATAAATGTTAATTGCGTCCCTTCTCCGAAACATTTATTATGACGGAAAATGTTTGTTTTCTCATGAATGGAAAGGTTTATATCAAGCAGAATAAATCAATTGATATCCTGAATTCAGTATCAATAGGTTACGTGTACGGTAGAATTTTCTGTTGAAAAGAATCAACACCGCAAAAAGGGGTTCAGTGTTAAGACGATCATTTCGTTAGGAATAAATATTGTCTGTTAACTGATTTTTTTATTTCCCTTTATTAGTTTGCGTTTGCGGGGTCTTCAGTTGATCTTCACACCTTGAGTGTATGCCCCTATAATTCGATCAACAAAACTAAGAGTGATGGACTGATAGACGTTCTAATCCACAGCTTGGCGGCACACTGATCTATCATGACTGTGCTCAGTAACTAAAAGGCGTCCGAAACAACAACAACGACAAAATCCAGGCAGCAGCCTGAATTTTGTTGTTTCGTTATTTTTTATATAAATACTCAAGAATCACAAAAACTGCTCAGCTTGCGCAAAGCAGAGCGTTGACGTGCTGCCATCATCCGGATCTGTAATCACAATAATTCACCCACAGCAGGAGCTATGGTTGGAAGTACTATAGCTAAGTACAAACCACTTGTCTGAAAGCTTTTAAAAACAGCATGTAGGAAACGATCAAGAAATGGGATTGTATTATACTGTATGTACACGTACAGTATAGCTTAAATGGTGGACACAATGAACTTTCACCGATGTTCGAAAGAATTTTCTCCGACTTCATATTATATATGTACTTACTATAACTATACTCATGGCAAAGCTAATCTGACTACACTGACAATGCTGAAAAAACCGATTTACCGACAAGATATCTCTTGTGTTTCAGTATTTCTCCGCGCACTAATGAGTGCCAAGTTTCCTTTTGTCTTGCCTTAATTTACAATGGGTGCCCTGATTGTGACTTAAGGCAAGACAAAAGGAAACTTCTCGCGTTCAACCACGATGTCCCGCTCTGAAATCCACACCTTCACTACCTTGCCGACCACCAGATAAACGATTTATGAATGGTATTTCAAAACCACGAAGAAAGGTTACTGACCGCCATTGCCATTATCGCCAGTTTACCCTCAGGCTAACACAAACATCATCCGTGTGTATTGTATAGCCTCTCAGAAGCAAAACAGATGAGATAATGACATCGCCAGAATGCGAATATTTGTATTTTTAGAAACGCAACAAAAACTGGGATTTTAATTTTTTTTTTGTACGTATGTACGAAATTTAGAACATGTATATATCCATCAGGGGCGAATATTCAGGGTGAGCTAGGTGTGCGGCACACACACACAAGGAGTCCTAATTAAACCTACACTGCTGATATTATTTTTTCCGATTTAATTCTAATAAAACTCGCTAGAGTTTGTCCTAAGGCTTCGAGTGGTGGTTAAAATGAATTTCCCGCTTACAATGTTTTCATTGTGACGATGGTTCGTTCAGTATGCTTATCAAATTTGCGCTAAGATCTTTGGGTGTGCTATTTACCGAGACCACGTCCGACTATGTCAAGCAACAGCGATACAAACGCTCCCCAGATGGCGCTGCAGGACACATCCGTCCTCCCCTTCCTGTGGTTCAAACATTACAGCTGATCTCTCAGGGTGCGCTGGCCAAAAAGAGCACCACTTGCAATCCTACGATGTTCAAGTAACTGTGGTACAAGCGCTCCCTAGATGTCGCTGCAGGTCACGTTTTTATTTCCCAAAGCATTACAGATGATTTCTCAGGGTGTGCTTGCTAAAAATAGCACCGCTTGCAATCCTATGGCGTCAGCGTTGATGCGAGTTGCTGTTATATTATTGTTTTGGATAACAAAACTCGCCAAAGTTTTACATAAAGCTTCGCGTGGTAGCTAAAATTAATTCCCTTATACAATGCTTTCGTAACGAGGAGAAGGTTCGTTGCTTTGTTGAGTAAACAAACCATACAAAGTAATATTCGCATCCGCAGGTGTGCTATGTAATCAGCGGACACCAAGGTACGTGAACAGCTGTGATAGAAAGCTCTCCAGATGGCGCTGCAGATCACGTTTTTATTAGCACGTCTATTGTAAAAAAAGATCGTGCTTATGTTATAGGTTTGTCCGTCCGTCCGTCAGTCTGTACCCACGATATCTCTGCAACTATAAGTCCGATACGAAATATTCATTTTGCATTCAGAAGCTTGAAATATGCGAATGATGATCCGACATTTCGTTTTTTTTTTTACGATGTACAATTTCGCCTCTAGAGGACGTAAAGGCAAATGATATCGATTTCAAAATTACGTTTTATTCCACATATTTGCTTTTAAACATCCGATTGAAAAAAAATTATCTTTCGATTCCATTTATGTCAAAGAGTATTTCAGATATAGCTACTTTTTCAAATTAAGCATAGATTTTCTGCTAGGGGGCGTAAAAATAAATTACATTTTTCCCGATAACTCTTCTTCTAAAACTCTATCTGAAAAAAAAAAAAAATTCAGCGGATGCACCTCCTGATGGAAAATTTTTTGAATATAATATCTAATTTTTGGTAAAGAATACTTTGGCCACCAGGGCGCGTAAGGGCTAATTTTTGCTTCTGATTATTTGCCATAAAATCTGAGCTTCTAAAATATCGATTGAAAAAATTACATCGTGGACTGATGCCACCCACATCGATAAACTTTTCGGAAATTTTTTTTTCTTAAAATATTCCACAGTTTCTCCGCCAGGGGGCGTAGATATATATCTTATTTTTGTCAATATCTCTAATTCTAGGAGTCCGCTTTGAAAAATCCCTTCCTTGTTGGATAGTGTTTTCAATGTGACATGTTTTTCATATAAATTCAAAATTTTCAAGTAATTCATAGACTTTCCGCTAGGGGGCGTAGAGGTAAATTCCGTTTCCCCCTATGTCTCTGCTTCTAAATCTCCGATTTGAAAAATTCTTTCTCCACCGGATACATCTCCTGGTGGGAAATTCTTTGCACATTATTTCTAATTTTTGTAGAAAAAATGGTTTGGCCACCAAGGGGCGTAAACCTTAATTTCCATTTCTGATGTATTTGCAGCAAAATTTGAGCTTCTAAATTCTCTATTAAAAAAAACGTCGTTTTTAGACCGATACTACTCATGTCTACAAGCCTTTTTGAAACATTTTCTTCTTAAAATAATACATGGTTTCTACGCCCCCTGGCGTAGATGTATATCTTATTTTTGTCAATATCTCTACTTCTAAGAGTCCGATTTAAGAAATTCCTTCTTTGTTGGATAGTGTTTCCGATGCGAAATGTTTTTCCTATAAATTCAAAATTTTCAAGTAAATCACAGACTTTCCGCTAGGACGCACAAAGGTAAGTTGCTTTTTCTGCTCTTAAAACTCCGATTTGAAAACTTCTTCCTGTATCGCATACAAGACCTGATGAAAAATATTTTTCGCATAATTTCTAACGTTTGGTAAAGAATGTCTTGGCCACCAGGAGGCATAAGCGTTAATTACTGCTTCTGATGTATTTGTAGCAAAATCTGTGCTCCTGAAAACGCGACTAAATTTTTTGTTTCTTGGACCGATACCGCTCATATGGATAAACCTTTTGGGAACACCGTCTTCCTAAAATAATGCATGGTTTTCTCACCAGGGGGACGTAAAGTCACATCATATTTTTGTCGATATCTCTGTTTCTAAGTGTCTGATTTGAAAAATTATTACTGTGTTGGAGAGCGTTTCCGGTGGAAAATGGTTCTCATATAAAGTCACGTTTTTCTTAACTCGCAAGACTGCAACCAGAGGGCGTAAGCTCACGATTCCGTTTACAGCAATATCTGAGGGATTAAAAACCCGATTGAAAAACGTCTTTCTTCCATCAGATACTATTGTTTTCCATAACGGTTCCATTGACTTTGAATAGCTTTGATAAATTCAATTTGCGCCAAAACGGATTCAAAAGACATGCTAATTACACCCGAAAATTCGGTGTCATCTCTCTTGTTTTCTCATGGTTCAATGCACGGTTAAAAACTTCTCAGTGTGTATGGCCTAAAAAAGCACCACTGGTCACTTTTGTTTCCGTTCTGAATCATGTAGAGTAATCATACAGTCCAACGTTCTACTGCGAGTTGTTATTCTGTCTTTTCGTCGCAGTGTAAATCGAAGTGTTAATAAGGCACAGATTTAAAAATAAAATTTGAATTTTCGTTATCAATAAAGGATGGGGAACAGTGTTGACGATGTAGTAAGTGTTCCATTTTAGGCCGGAGCTTTCCCAGATTGTGTAAATATAGTTAAGGAAGGTAAGCCTCGTCCTCCTGTTACAAACTTATTATGCAAGCATAAAGATAAGAGAACCTAGCACACGTGAAGTTTTTCTGTTGCACAATACGATGCAGTAGAATGGTTAACTGGATGTGAAGTGCGTCAAAACTTTTTTGTTGGCAGTGCTTAATGTTCTCCAAAGAGAAAAGTGTTTGGAATAAGAACGGTTATTCCGATCTTAATCATTTAGCCGCAGCAATGAAAAAACATGAGCAATCCCAGTCACACGTGCAGTTTTTCTAAATCTCAAGGTATTTGGAAAACAATGAATTGGCACTCTCATTGACAAGCAGAGAGAAATTGAAACAACCCGTCATAACGAAGAAGTGAAGAAAAATAAAGTGATCTTAAAAAGAATAATTCATGCTGTATGTTATCTGGCTAACAAGAACTTCCATTCAGAGGCCACGACGAGTCTGAAGATTCATGTAATCGGAGCAATTGTATCGACTTTTTCAATGTGCTCCGTGAGTATGACTCTTTTCGACAGTCATTTAAAATATCAACTGTATTTCGAGGAACTGCTTCCACTCTACATAATGATATCATTAACACTATATCCAATTTGGTTGAAGATGCTGTAATGAAAGAAATGACTTCAACCATATTTGTGGCCATTCTCCTGGATCAAACTTCCGATGTCATGACAAAATCCCAGCTGTCAACTATTTTACGTTTTGTTTATAATGGGCAAATGCACGAAAGGTTCATTGGTTTTACCGACGTAAGTGATGACAGAACTGCTAGCGGTCTTTTTAAACATGCTGCAAATACAGTTGACGAATTTAATATTAAGGACAAGTTGGTCGGCCAAACCTATGATCGTGCCTGTGTAATGAATGGACTTATTAATGGGTTGCAGAGAAAAGTTATTACGGCCTACCCTTTAGCAATATTTGCGCATTGCTACGCCCATGTTTTGAATTTAGTTGTGAAGCAAAACCTCTCTAATATCGAGGAATGTTGGTTATTTTTTGAAATTATGAGTGGATTGGAAACATACTTTTCTAAATCACCAAAAATAATATATGCTTTGCAAAATTTTGTTGCTAAAAAAATTCCGTCCGTCGTATCAACCAGGTGGAACTTTACTTCCCGTTTAATGCACACTACAAAGTGTCACAGAAGTCAAATTACTGAATTAAAAAAAAATTGCATGGAATTCTGGTGAATGGTACGTGGATGCTACAATTAAAGCACGTGGGTTTTGACTTTCTTGCAAAATTTTTGAGCCAATTTGTTTCTAGAAATAATTTTTAAACTGTTTGCCGATACTGATGTCTTGAATAATATATTACAAAATTGATCGTATGACATATTGTACTGTTGTAAAAAAGTACATGATACTGTGAAACAGTTTAAGAATCATCAGGAACACGAATTTGATTACATTTAGGTTTCTGTACAAAAGAAAATCATACGATCGATGAATCAAAACCTAAAAGACGAAAAACATCTGAAAAAGAAGAGAAAAGCGCAAGTCTTCGATTATACCAGGAAATAGCTGACAGCATATGCCTGGAGATGGAAGAAAGATACTCTTCACTTTAGAAACTTGAAATTTTTCAACTACTTCGTAGCGAAAAATAGGATCAGTAAGCAAAAATTTTTCCTGATGGAATTCTTGAAACATTAAAAGATTTCTACGGGCCACTTTTCTACTACGTTGTTTGAAAAATTAACTAAAAGTCCTCTGTTCTTTTGATGAATTTGCGAGGAAACCAGTGCACCAGCTTGTAAAATTCATACAAGAAAATCAAATTCGGTGTGCATTCAAAGAAACTTACAAATTTGAGGAATTGGTCATGACGATTCCGAGTTCCACCACTACAGTCGAATGCCCTTTTTCTGCGATGAAGCAAATACACACCTGTTCTAAGGAACGCAAACGCAGAAAAGGTTATGCGGTTTAAGTTTACTCGCGTTCGAAAAAGCATTCCAGGTAGAACAGAAGAAAAGTCACTAGTTCTACGATGATGTGATCACGCAAATGCTGCGGCAAAATAGGAGATTAGAACTAGAACATAAATAAGTGAGGTAAATAAGTTTTAAAAGCACCCTTGTTGGAAATATAATATTTTACCAAATTATTACTTTCACAGTTGTCCTTACAAATTATGGGACTTTATTTAGAAATCACAAAAAAGTATATAAAAATACCGAAAGTTCGTTCGTCATTTTAGTATGAGTATTTACATAGGAAATTCAGGTTTTCTTACAATGTACAAAATCAATGTGTAAAATTTTCAGCTCAGTTACATGATAAATTCTTGCCTGGTTTTATTTTCCCATATATATATTTTTTCTTTCGTGGTTTTTTTTTAATTCTTGCGTGGTAAAAAAAAATCGCACAGCCCGTGGGCTTATTAGTGTAAAAAGCAAAATAAAAGAAAAAGACCGCATGTGGCTTAGTCCGGCAAGCGTCGAATGGGCACGTTAAGCCGTTGGACCCCGGGTACTGGCGCCCCGGTACTAAATAACGGATTATTCCTCCCCCTTCCTACTTCGCTTCCGTGTCACTTTAATATCGAGCCCTCTAGCCCAAATCTCCTAGCTTCCTATTTCTAAGGGTTGTTCAAGACCTGGGGTCAGACACTCCCTTTCTAAAATTCTACATCTGGTCTGAAAAAAAAGTAAAGGCTGACGCTTCGCATGCCACAAAGCAATAGAAATGGTGTTTTTATACGTATACACTATACTGACAAAGTTACCGGACACCCCTTCAAAAGCAAATGAACGGATCCTCCGTGTTGTTAAGATGCGCGGTACAGCTGCAAACGGTATAAAAATAAGACTGCAGCTGACAGCCATCATATCGCACTGTGAGGTTGAGTGAAAAAGTCGCGGAAGAAGAGAGAACTGATTTTGAGAAAGGAAAAAGTGTTGGGTGTTATATTAGTTGGTTGTCCGTAAGAAAAACCGAGATGCTTTTAAACATACCCAAGTTAACTGTTTTGGATGTATTGAATAAGTGGAATACACGTGGTGTGACTGAAGCAGCAAAACGCAACTGCAGACTAAAGAAAATCAGTGATAGAGGTCGTCGAAGCCTCAGGAGAGTCGTTACAGTTAATCGACGGAGTACTGCACACGACATCAGTGTACAGGTGAGTATAAATCCTGGAACCTCGGTATGTACACGTGCCATTCTCAGAGAACTTCATTCCATGGTTGCCGTGGTCGTGCTGCTGCTCATAAGGCTTTCATCTTCACTCGGATTTCTACTCGTCGTTTAACATGATGTTAAGTACATTTATCATTGACCGTAGATCAATGGCCATAGGTCCTATGGACTGATGAATCCAGATACACAATCCATCAGTCAGATCGCCGTGTGAGGGTATGGCGGCAGCCGCAGGAACGTTATTTACCACAGTGTACTGTTCTTTCGGTTAAGTTTGGAGCTGACAGTGTACTCGTGTGGGGGGTGTTTTTCGTGGTATGGTCCCGGCCCATTGATTATCGTGAACATACCTGTTAACCAGCATGTCTACCTCGATATTCTGGACAGTTGTGCCCTACTAACTATGTGGCAATACTGTGGAACCGAGCCTAATTGGTACCAGCAGGATAATAGACCGAGCTATAAACAAGTACTGTTACGGCGCGGTTTGACGATAATTCCATATCGTGTGTGGACTGGCCAACACAGAGCCCTGACCTTAGAGCACATATGGGATGAATTAGAGCGCCTCATAAGAAGTTTGTATCCAGGGCCTACTATTAAGCAATAGTTAGCGGCAGCATTATGTACTGAATGGAAGTGCTTACCTATTATCCCTGTGTTCTAAAACCGTGTCGAAAGCATGTCTCGAAGGGTCAGTGCATGCATTAAGGCCAAAGTTGGACCTACACCATACTAATGTATGTCAATAAATGCTCTGTTGTGTTTCTCTTCTAGGTGTCCGGTGACTTTTGTCAATGTAGTGTATATCGTCATCATTGTCAACCATTATCAAATGCACACACGGAGTTTGAAAGTATTACTATACCAAGTGCGTTATGATCCAGAAACCCATCAGTAAAGCCTGACCCTTAGACCGTATATGGCTTTTGTAAGGGGTCGGGGCCCTGGGTCAAGGTGCCCCCATACGAAATTTTCGTAAAATGTACAGCTTTCAATTTAGAATCATCAAATTTGGTATATTATTTCATGGTACTCTAACTTAGACGGTACACGGTTCTTGGAGCGAGTCGGGGCACGGGGTCAAACGGTCCCCATACAAAAGTTTGGTAAAATATACAGTTTTCAATTTAGTACAACCAAATTTGGTATACTATCTCGTTAAATCCTAAACTTAGACTGTAGACGGTTTTGGGAAGGGGTCGGAAACCTGGGGTCAGAGCCCCCCGTACAAAATTTTCGTAAAATATACAGTTTTCAATTCGGAACCACCAAATTTGGTATACTATCTCGCTGTACTCTAACTTAGAATGTAGATAGTTTTTGGAAGGGGCGGCAGGGCCAAAGGGCCTCCATACAGAAGTTTCGTACAACCTACAGTTTTCAATTTAGGACCGCCAAATGTAGTATACTATCTCATGGAACTCTAATTTAGACCATATGTGGTTTTTGTAAGGGGTCGCAGCCAGGGCTCAAGGGGACCCCATACAAAACGTTTGTAAAATCTACAGTTTTTAATTTAGAACCACCAAATTTGATGAACTGCCTCATGGTACATTATCGTAGACTGTAGATGGTTTTCGGAAGGGCTCAAGACTCGGGGTCAATGGGCTTCCATACCAAAATTTCGTAAAATCTACGGTTTTCACTTTAGAACCACCAAATTTCATATACTGTCTCATGGTACTCTAACTTAAACTGCAGATGGTTTTTCGATGGGGTCGGGGCCCGGTGTCAAGGGGCATTCATACAAAATTTTTGTAAAATTTACTTCTTTCAATTAAGAAATACCAAATTTGGCATACTATCTCATGGTACTCTAACTTAGACGGTACACGGTTTTCGGAACAAGTCGTGGCACGGGGTTAAGTGGCCCTCATACAAAATGTTGTTAAAATTTCAGTTTTAAATTTAGTACAACCAAATTTGGTATACTACCTCATTAAACCCTAACTTAGACTGTAGACGGTTTTTGGAAGAGGGCGGAACCCGGGGTCAGAGCCCCCATAGAATATTTTCGTGAAACATACACTTTTCAATTTAGAACCACTAAATTTGGTATACTATTTGATAGTTCTCTAATTTAGACAGTAGACTGTTTTCGGAAGAGGACGGGGTCAGTGGTCGGGCCCTCACACAACATTTTCCTAAAATCTACCGTTTTCAATTTAGAACCACAAAATTTGGTATACTATATCACGGTACTCTAACTTAGACGGTAGACCTTTTTGGAAGCCCGGGGTCTCTGGGCTTCCATCCAGAATTTTCGTAAGATCTACAGTTTCCAATTTAGAACGACCAAATTTGGTAAACTACCTCATTGTATTCTAACTTAGACCGCAGACGGAAAGGGTCGGTGCCCGGTGTGAAGGGGCCATATTCAAAATGTTCGCAAAATTTTCATTTTTTACTCTTAAGAAGTGCAACACAATTCAGCACTCCAACACCCGACCTACGGTTTAAATTAGAGGCCGTGGATAACAATAAAGTGCAAAAATATCCGGTTAATGGTGTATTGAAACACAAATTAATAAACGTTAGCTCTCACCACCAACAGGTGCCTTATCAGGCAGAAATACAATGTAATATAAATAATGTAAATTATTTTTTGTTTCGTATAGTTAAATTAACTAAATCAAACATTTAATAAGTTTACTGGAAATTTACGGAAATACTTTTTTCATTCATTAACTTTCCCCCGCTGAACTTGGTGATTCTACAAATAGTAATATTTACCAGGGAAATACTAGGTCTCCCAGCTAGTAGGAACTAAAGATAATGTTACACTTTTAGTCAGGTACAAAACAATAACTATACAGCCCTACGCCCTGGCCTTTTTAGCAATTTTCAGTCCGCTGTGCTAATTTTCATAAGGTTTGCATTGAAGTCCAAGTTTTTAGCAATGCACTTTACTAAGGTTGAGACTATTAAGCAGACCCTAGGCCTAAGGCTTTTTGATAGTTTTCAGTCCTCCAATATGATATTTGTAAAGGTTTCATAGAAAATCAAATTAATTCTGTTGAAATGTTACTCGAGTGCAAAGCATTAATAGATACGCCCGACGCCTAATATGCATTTTTCGTAATTTTTATAATGCTGTGATCATATGAGGTTTGCATGACAAATCAATTTAAGAGTGTTACGCTTATTAAAAATACTTTAAAGGGCCTAGGCCTAGCTTCCAATAATTAATATTTGGTGCCTAAGTGAAAGCGCAACATTATTCATTTGATTTGTTATGCAAACCTTATATATGAGCACAGCGATTAAAAGTTACTAAAGAGTCCTTGTAAGTAATATTTTTTGAAAGAGTGCAAGTTCAATTTACGAAATGTCGACAGGTCAAAATATCTAAAGTAACAATGAAATTTGGAATACTTATTTTTCTTTCTTTTTATTTCAGTTTTCACATTTGTATTAAGTTCTAAAAACACTAATTTCTCCTACTTTTTACCTTCATTGTGCTTTGAACAGAATTTCTTACCATGTTTTGGGCATTTTATTTTGTGTGGTTACAGTTTTTTAAAGTTTTGGGCATTTTATTTTGTGTGGTTACTTGTTTTTATGTTTTGGGCATTTTAGTTTGTATGGGTATTTTTGTTATGTTTTGGTTATTTTATTTTCTGTGGCGGTTGTAATGTCGACAGGATAAAAAGGGGAAACTGTGGACAGTGACGATGCCTACTTGCTTACAATTTTTTTCCAAATACAGCACATGATTTTGTATTGATTTATACCACTTACTCATTAAGCGACTACAGGTTTCTTGAAATATGAACTTTTTCTCAGTGCCCTCTGTCTCCTCTACCTAGCTTTTTCGGCTCCGCAATTTCTGTTCTTGGTTTAGAATATTTTCCTTATTATTACTCTATTTTCTCATGTAAATTCCTTATGTGAGATATGTCTATTGTGTCGAAGGATTTTGCAATTATATATGAAACCCTGTTGCTGAAGTTAAACAATATTTCCAACTGAAACAGCGCAGTTCAGACATTTTCCTGCTGTTAACTGAAAAAATGAAAACAAAAACAACAAATCTGGGCAATGGTTGAGGCATGAGACAGTACTTACTAGTAACCAGGCAACGTTTTGAGGAAGAATGAGCTTAGGAATTTCTAACTTCAACAAAAAAGAATAACCGCACTGTAATACTCCCCATCCCCTAGTGCCGGCCTTTGGACGTCTTGAAAGAGAAGTCCTAATGACATATCTTTATCGTAATTACCTGAGAATCCATGACAATCTTCTGGTGTCGTAGTAGAAAAACACACTTCCTACTTCACCTAAATTGCTCGGATGTAATGCCAACGAACAAATCTTTGCTCTGGCATTGGATTTCTGTTGCTTTTGATGAAATACTTTTCCCCCTAGGTTCACCGCTTTCAGTATATTCTTCATGAAACACGGGATAAAAAACCCGTTAAACACCCAGAAGTGAAACTCTCGTTTCACGGTAATTAACTACAATTAGCGAGATGGATCTGTACTTGTAAAGTACAGGGAAGGTGTTGCATGATAAACTGTGTTTGGCTTACTGACCATTTGAAACTTAGGGACGTAGGTCTTTTTTTTAATATGTTTCGGGGTAAACAAATTGTCTTTTTAGTGTAACAATTTTCTTTTAAACGCATGGTGCAGCAAAAAAAAAATTTGAATTTGTTTTTGAGAATTATCATGACGCCTACCGGCCCAGTCCGCGCCTGTTGCCGTGCCCTGATCCTGGCGCCCGGGTGCATTGCATCCGTTGATACCCCGCTTGGAGCGTCCCTGCTATAAAATACATGTACCTTTGCGATTTGGAAAAACAAAAAAAAAAGATGCCGATCCCTAAACATAACTTCTTCTTGTGATCGCAGATACGAAAATCTTGAACTTCGCCTAAAACCTAACTGGAGGAACAGGCCTCACGTGATCGTCTGTATTCTGAGTGTTTTATTGAATGGTTGCTCATCAGTTCGTAGTTGACTGGCGAACAGAGAACTTGCTTGTTGAAACCTTTTTTTGTGCGCCGTCAAGTGATAACAAAGGAAATATATCATTCTAAATATTTTGGAAAGAGAAAGTGCATTGTTTTCCGAAGGCACTATGCAGATGAAGTATGCAGCATAGTTAACTCACAAAAAAGAAATGATTTGCTATAATGGAAAGGGTATTTATTTTGCCATAACAGAGTGCGGGGTGGTTTACGGTATTGGTACTGTATTGAAAGAAATTATGGAAACTGTACTGGCTTTGCCAGTACTATTCTTATTGGACATGAACACAGGATGCGCAATGAGAAACCACATAATCCTGCTCCAAGACCGGATAAAAGTGATGTTGCTGTTGCAAGAGCACAAGTAAAAGAACGAGCGAGGGATACGGACGAAGCCCCTGCACAAATTATTCAAACCGTGAAAACGTCAATGGTTACAGTAAATGCAGCTTACATGCCTAATATGAATGCACTAAGGCAAGTTGTAAAACGAATACGAAGAAAAGACATGCCTGCGGAGCCTACGACTTCAGAAGGGATCGACGCACCCTATAGATTTACAGGAAAGATATGATGCAAAATTTCTTGGCAGAGATAGCGC
Organism: Macrothele yani; assembly: GCA_039090855.1. Lineage (NCBI taxonomy): Eukaryota > Metazoa > Arthropoda > Arachnida > Araneae > Macrothelidae > Macrothele > Macrothele yani. Next base: position 46,148,744 of record CM077031.1, read on the forward strand.
ATTTTGAGATCAAAGAACTATTTTATTTTTAACAGAAAGTAATTTACAAAAGCTTAAAGAAGCACCCCTCTGGATTATGGATGGGACATTTGAAACTTTCCCAACACTTTTTAGGCAATCGTATACCATTCATGCTATGTTTGGAGCGAATCCAGAGATGCAAAGATATGTCCCACTAGTTTATGGGTTACTTTCCAGCAAGAATGAAGAATATTATACTATTATACAAAATTTTTTGCAGGATTTACGAGACTTTGCATCAGACTATGATATTCAGCTTGCACCACAATATACGTATAATGATAGATTTTGAAATAGCTACCATTATAATGCTGCTAAAAAGGAATTTGGAAGCAACACACACAAAAGTTGTTGGTTTCATATCGGAAAAAATGTGAGGAGGAATATCCATCCTCTGGCATAGCCTCGGATTATGGGGGAAGAAGTGAGTTTGCTCACAAAGTCAGACATTTGCAAGCACTCGCATTTCTTTCATCTGATGAATTTCCAGCTGCTTTTGAAGCTCTGAATTACAGAATACGCAGACTCTGTAATTCAGTGGATTGGGGAAATTAAGTTCTTGGAAAATTTCGTGGAAGCAGAAGAAACATCCTTCGGCTTTTCCCACCAACAATTTGTTCAGTAAGTGAAAACAAATAACCTGGCTTTCCCAGAACACAAAACAAACTTGACGGATGGGACAGACGCTGGAATACAATTCTGGGAGAGAAACACTGTGACTGTACAAGACAATCAGTGAAATTGCGAAAGATCAGAGAACAACTATGGCTAAAATCGAAAGAGTGATAGCACGGATTCCAACAAATCCACCCAGAAGACAAACACTGGCAAGATAAAAAGGAATTCGAACTTCCTTGACGCACAGATACAATTTTAACGTGTCGGACTTTTAAAGAGTAATGTCTTATAATTCTACCCTTTACTAAAATGTGCTTTTATTTTTCACTAATAGAATTATACCTTTTACTAACATGTATTGGGATATTTCAAGAATGTAATTCTGCCGAAGATGCTAGAATGTAAAACACAACGTAAACAAAATTAAAAAAGACAAAATTTTCAAAATAGCTTGTCAAAAACATAAAATGTCAAAAAGTAATCCAAAATGTGAAACAAATAAAAATGCAAAATGCAATCACAAGTCACAAGCATAACAAGAATTCGAAACGCTGTGTAACAAGTACAACACAAAATAAAACAAATGCCAAAACATAAAAAAAATGCACACGCTATGTAAAATGTACAAAATAAAATAAATGCCATATTCATAAGGATTGCAGGACAAGCCATGTTAATGAGTTTTTACTTAGGCTTCAAACAATAATTATTAGCCTCTATACCTTTTTAAAAATCTTGAAGAAGCGAAACATCAATAACCTGACTTGTCATCAAACATTATCATAGCATACAATAACCTAAAAGAATTGTTAATGGATGAATTGGGGAATCACCAAGTTCAGCGGGTGAAAGTTAATTGCTGTTTACAGTTTTGTACTCGAGTAAAAGCGCAACACAATAAACATGCATTTTTCTGAAAATTTTATGTATATGAGCACGGTTGATTGAAAACTAATAAAAATGCTTAAGGCCTGTTTATTAATTTTTGTGCCTATGTCAAAACGCAGTACCATAACCTTGGCATGTTATCGAAACCTTACGAATAAGTCGGACTAAAAATTTCTAAAAAAAGGTTACGCCTAAGGTATTGTAATTAAAGTTTTGTGACAGAGTAAAACTGCAACATTAATAACTTGACATGTTATGTTAACGTTGCGAATATGAGCACGGCGGATTAAAGATTTCAAGAAATGGCCTTTGGTATTAATGTGTTGTAACTGAGTAAAATTGTAACATTATGTCTATTTTCTATGTAAACCAAACTACGTGCTGAAATGGCCTAAGTATATATACGTATACTTCAACCATATACCAAAGCGCTGACAAGGTGAAAACAAAAGTGCAATTTTGTACGGTCCCCTAACATTTTATGGCCAGACTACATGGAAGTGGACACGTTGATATTAAAAACGTACTTTTAATACGGCTCCATAACAAATAGCAATGGACACGTCGCAATCTTTTTTTTTTTTTTTAGGTGAGGGGTTTAACGACCGCCGTGATCAACTCAGTGGGTTATAAGCAGTCGACCGTTCCTAATTTTGGGCCACTGGATTTTGGGAAGGGGGACAGCTAGTGCCAGAAGTCAATCACAACGTCAATGACTTATCGGGATTCGAACGAGGATACTACTCGACGAGTGGTCAGAAGCCAGCTAGATCACTCCGCCACCGTTGCGGCACACGTTGAAATATATTTTTCATACGGCCCCAAAACGCTCTTATGAACATACTAGATTGAACTGGACGCAAAGAAATCATTAATATAATTTGTACTAGCAGGGATACCGGGTATTTGCCAGGTACATATTACTATTTGTGGGATCACCAAGTTCTGCGGGTGAAAGTTAATGAATGAAAAAGATATTCCTGTGATTTTCCGGTAAACTTATTTTACATTTTTTGATTTAGTTAATTTAATTTTACGAAACAAAAAAGAAAGAAAAAGGAATGGGAATACTTACCTTCGAGGAGACATCTATAGAACCGTCGTACATCTGCCGTGTGCTTCTGAGAATCCCGCGACACAGATATGCAATGTAACCTCATACAGTTTCCTGCAGTTCGTCACCCGCTTCGAAATGTGGTGCGGGAGGCGTTTGTGGACGTTAGGTCTAAAATTAAGATTTGATGATGCGGTTTACATTTGTCTGTGAGGCATCTACATGCTGTGCAATGCTTCTTTGCGTTGCTGGATTCCCTTCCATTACAGCAGGACCCGATTCTTCACACGACATCAGCGGTCCTCTTTGGTTTAAGGTGCTTTTTTGTGGCGTTTCTCCGCCACTCCAGCAAGCTGTAGAATTTTCTTTTGCACGATTAATTCCTTGACATATGCCATTCTTAGAAATCATACAACCATTTTCTTTAAACTTTATTTTGATTGCTGCATACGAATAACATTATTTGGAAAGGGCAACGACATACCCCTCCAAGAAAGGAATCCCTAGTAGACGCATCTTAACACTACGAAAGCAAAATTACAAATGCTCTTAAAGCGGAAGGCTACGATAAAGATGGTTACACGATAAAAATGATTACGTAATCGTGACGCACACGATTTCCATCGGACGCGCATTCTATTTTGTCACTGTAAAAGTGAATCAAACTCTGTGTATTTCGTATATCCAGCTCCGTGTTAATTTCGTTAGCAGTGTCGTCGCTTGGAAGCAAGAGCGACCCAGCTGAGTATATAAAACACCCCAGAATTAACAGTCTGCGATTTTAAATTGCATAATCCGCGATCTCAAACCATGCCAGTTGACTTAGCAGATGCCGGGGAGGAAAAGAGGTGAATTTCAACAATGCTTAAACTATTTGCGTGCCGAATAAGGAAGTTCGCCCGTATATTTTGCTTACGTCTACATATGACATCGCGAAGTTTGGACGTAAGACGGATTTTTATCGGTTGTGCTTTTCTTTACGGTAACATTTGCTGATTTTGAGCATATCCCAACGTTTGTAATTGTTTCGGGCATTGAATCCATTTCCTGTACGAGCAACCGGAAAAAAATTCTTCTATCTATTTGTAAAGGTTTTACTCTTATGTCGAGAGCTTCTACACTGCACTTAAAGCTCTATAGATAAAGATGAAATAAAACTCCTGAGGATCAGGACACAGGAATCAGTTTGCTGAACAAAGTAAGATATACCTTTGTTAAATGAAACAAAGTCTGTGTCTCTCGACTTTGTACGGAAGGTATTGTCTCGTGTTCTCTCGTAAAACTGGAACTCGAGGATCTTCACGGGAATGCTACAATGCAGGTGAACAAACACCGAAAACAGTATTCTGTTCTTCTTTTAATTGAAAATTTTCAAGAATAACGGTCATTTCGAGAACTGCGCCAAGGTTCATGCGTCAGTCCTTTTACGTCAGTTTGGGAGCAATTTATCTCTTACTTCAAGCAGCAATCTATAAACACCGCCTATCGTGCTTTAGAATGAGAATATGCTCCTACAGCCAACTCTTCCCCTGTACTAGGCTAGATGGGGCAAAGACCGCTTCGAAAATGAAACATGAGAGAACATGTATGTGGAAAACATGAATTATCGAGAGGAAATGCCTTTTGCATTTTTCTCAAATCATTTTATATATTGGTATCAAGAAAGAATGGACAAGCCTTTCAATGGCGTTAACGTGTGTGGCTTGTTTATTAGCACCATTAGTAATGCTGATATATATTCCTGTGATTTCCAAATCATTCCGTACAAAGGCATACTAGGAAAGGTTACTTTTATCCAAAGCTATTTAGATATTCTTTTCATCTTCAGTTGTTCTGTTCAAATATTTGCAAGTTAGCATTCTTTTCTTTTGTTACTTGATTTTCACCAACTGCTCCGTATGCACGGTAGTCGGAGGGCACTTATTGCTTCCAATCGTGAAGATGTGGTTTGCTATTTTTCTGAATTTACTCCGTAGAAACCTACCTGCCAGTCACTGAAAGAATTAGATGCACTCAACGGATCACATCAAACAGAAAAGATCAAATGAGTTATATCCCAAGTTATTTTAAACAGATTGTTTATATTCTCTGTCATATTTATCAGCATTCTTTGTTGTTGTTAATTGGTGTCTTCAAAGTGTACATTTTGTGGCTTCGATGAAAATATTTGCACGCCTTCAAGGTCGGTATATCAGTGTTTAGCAATGGGTTTGAGAGAAGCTGCTCCTCAAAAGGTCAGATATTATAAAGCGTGTTTAGGTAAACAGCATGGAAAAGATGCTACATTGTATTTCTCTTTAGGAAGTAGAAGATATATATTCGGATGCGTGACATTTTGGGTTATAATAACAAATCAAATGAAACATTTTCTTCCAGCGCGTGAATTCCCACAAAAAGAAGTTCAGTTTCGGCAGAATATATTTATTATAAGAGATCTAAGCAATTTCCCAAAAAGCGAGGGACTAAAGAAAGTAAAAATAGTCAAACACTGTCCTAACTGAGCATGAAGAAGATATTATTGTATATCATTAATTTTTGGAAGCACACAAAAACGCCTAATTCCTTGGCGTATCACTTTATCGTGTTTTGGAAAACACATATGGTTGACGCTAATGTGTCGATCACCGTATAAAAGCAAGTCATGATATCACATTTAGTGAAGCGTGGTACTGGGGAATTATTTAATTGTATGTTTGTTTTATGAAAAATATCTGTACTCACCTGAGCATGAGCTTCCGATGTGAAGACATTTAGATTGAATTAACGTTCTTGGAGAAAAAGTTAGTTAAAATTTTTCGAAGCTCAGTATAATACGAACCTGTTTGGATCTCCTAAGTTCGGAAAAGGACTTTTATTTGTCACGTTAACTTTCTTTTCAAATTTTTATTTTGAAATTGGTTCATGTTGTTCTTTATCGCATACATTTTTGGACAGATAAATAAATTGCATATCCAACTTTAGAGTAATTTATAAAAATTAAGAAATATATGGTATAAACGCAGACACGTGTCTTGGAACGTTGAAACTGTTTCTGGAAAATCTGGTAAACCAGCTGATTGCTTGGGCAGCTGGGTATGTTTATACGTCAGATACTAAAACGTCGGCGTCATTGAAGTGTTGCTTAACGAAACTTTTGGGTAATATGCGCTCGAGTTCGGGGTTTAAAATGCTTATTCTAAAAAAGTTTCTATGTTAAAGCACGTGAATAGACGAGTTAGATAAGCCTTCGGTATAATAACAAATGTGATTTAAAGGTAGGTTATTTTCTTAAAGCGTTCATGTTACCAATTGCAACTGGTATAAAAGCACATAACGCAACTCAGAGGTAAGAAATCATTGTAGGAAACACGTTGTTAGCACGCAGTATTTTCGCAAATACACTGACCGAAAGTGAAAAAAAAAACATCAAGAAGGAGTCGTCTGATACCAACGGAATTTATACAGCATAAGAACGGAATACACAGGATAACGTGATCAAAACATTATGGCAAAATACAGCTGTATTTGCTGGTAAACTGAAAAATAACATTTCCATGTAACATGGTTAATACGAGGTTGAACCGCCATGAACTGCGTCGAACTATGTAATTCTGGCATGGAGTCTGTCGTACAGATGTTGGATGTAAGTTTGTGTATTGAGTTCAAAGCAACGTCAACCTGGACGCGTAAATCGGGGATGGTCGTGGCTGGCGGTGGACACCGGATAAGTCGTTGTCCCATAAAATCCCACACGTGCTCAATGGGGGACAAATCCGGTGAACGTAAAGGCCATAGAAGTTGTCTCACACCCTGAAGTGCATGTTGCGTTGCACGTGCCGTGTGTAGGCGTGCGTTATCTTGCTGGAAAACACCACGATGGACCGACCTTACAAATGGCACAAAAACGGGCTGGATGATGTTGTTGATGTAGGAGGTGCTGTTGAACGTACCCGGAACAAACACTAGTTGTGTACCGGAGTGATAGCTGATCGCTCCCCACTCCAGGAAACCAGGTGTAGGCCCTGTGTGTCGCTGGCGGATGCAAGAAGGGTGAAGACGCTCCCCTGTGCGTCTGCGAACACGCATACGGCCTTCTGAGGCTCCCAAGCAGAATCTGCTTTCATCGCTGAACACGACAGATCGCCATTGCGTTCTCCAGTGCAGACATTGGCCGCACCACTGCAGCCGTTCCTGACGGTGGGCTGGGGTACGAGGTACACATGCTAGAGGCACACGTGCACGTCGTCCTGCATCCAGTAGACGGTTACGGATTGTTCGCACAGTCACTTCAGGTGCAACGGCAGCTCGGATTTTCGTCGCAGTGAATGTTCTGCTTGACAACGCCGCTCTTCTTATGCGTCGATCGGTCCTCTCATCAGTCCGTCTGTGACTCCCGGTTCCACGTCTTCTCGTGTGGGAATGTTCCTCGGACCATTTGCGCCACCATCGTACCACCACCGATACTTCCCGTCCAATTCGCTCCGCATTTCGACGATACGACCACACGGCCTCGCGGAGTCCGACTAGACGACCTCGCACAACGTCCGATAACTGCTGAAATCGTACACGTCTTCCATGTCCAGGCATTGCAGCTTCTTCAGGGTCTTCGCACGTGTCCGTACGCCGACGACTGATTACATTCACTTCGCCGTACTCCTTAAATACCACCGACAGTATTTTGCATATTATGCCGTGCTGTGGCGTAAGCGCTCACCGGTTAGTCCCGAAATTAACATCACACCTACGTGAACTAGACCCCATTAACATATGTAAATTTCATGATCGTCCGCCAATTCTTTCTTGGTGTTCTTTTTTCACTTTCCTCCAGTGTACATTAAACAAACGCAGGATCACTTTAATCATGCTTTAGATCTCTATCTCCTGTCAAGAATCAATCCCGCTTTCGTCCTGATCACCTGTAACAAGAAGGTTGTCATGATTGTTTGCAGGAAATCAAAACCTAAGTGAGGTTAAAAAAACGAAGGTCCGGTGTATCTTCAATATCATTTCGTAACTATGTATTTATAAAAGCGTATTAACTGCATTCGGCTGTCTTTCCGTATTTGGCTCCCAAATAGTTTTTAAACAGACGATTGGCGGCAGCACGTCAGCACAAGTATATTTCTTTGGATTGGAATTGTTAGCTAAGTGAAATTTTTATTTTGTTTGCTTGTTTCCTTGATATACAGAGGCTGTTTCACGTTTAGAGTGACAAAGTTTCCAGGATCATACAGTTATGAAATACCATGCCGCTATCTTCCGTTGTGTTCTTTCTGCGTACCATGTTCCTCTACTATACTTCTGCAAATCAATTTCCACTACAGCAGACTCCCTTGTGGACAAGCAAAATAAATTATCTCCACTCCTAAATGAAGAAAAATCTTTGTGCACATGAACCATTAGGATGAATACCGTCTTCACACGATTTTAATGATCTTAAAATATGAAATATATATACAATTAAAATACTCTAAAACACACTAGCACTTTCAGAGCGACAGTCGCCCCATCATCAGGTGTGATCGGACCTCCCAAAAATTTCACTATAAATATCTGTAGTGCACCATAACAGCTATCGACGTAACAGAATCTTGCGATATACTCGCCATCTGTCCAGACGGTTAAATCACGATCAGAGCGACACCACATCACAAATTGAAAACACGATTATAACTGCAATATTAAATATTAAAGTCTAAATAAGGAAGATAGTTCTGAGGATTGTCCAGCACTTGTGTACAAAAGACGTCTCGAAATATCAGGTTGATCCCAAGGGCAATTATCATTACAGTAACTTCCTTTGAACGCGGAAATGAACAGACTATCAGTCACCAGTAGCATGTGTGTACCCCAGCCTCTACACACATGTTAAAGCTGCGAAAGGTTTCGCAAGTTAAACCTGCAAAAAGTTTCAAAGAACACAAAACTTAATGCAGCTTATTAACAGGCAAACATTCTTGAAGCAATTAACAGCTAAGAAATTCCATCCTTATACGGTGCTATGGCTTCAAATATTTGTATCCAACAAGATAAGGCTTCAAGCCATACAGCTAAGTCCACAGTGACATACATGCGGAACATGGAAACTCATACAGGGATGCACACTATACTATTATCCCCAATTCCCATCAAATCACCTGATGACTCTCACATGAATTTCTGCGGCTTCGGGTTAATTAAATGATCCCTCACAAGAAGACGGCCAAAAACAATTGACAGACTTTGGAAAACTGGCCAAAAAGAGTGGGAGAGAATTTGTGTTGCTTGTCCGCAAAGGAGCTTGCTATACTGGAAGTTCTACTGCAGAAGGATAGTACAGGAACATGGTACGCACAAGAAACAAAACAGAAGATAGTGCCATAGTATTTCATAAGTGTATGATCCTGCAAACTTTGTCACTATAAACATGAAACAACCTCTGTATATCAAGGAAGCAAGAAGACAAAATAATGATTTTATTTAGCTGACAATTCCAATAACAATAAGAAGAAATATACTGGTGCTGACGTGCTGCCTACAATCGTCCGTTTCGTAACTGTTTGGGAGCCAAATACGGAAAGATTGCGAAATGTAGCTAATACGCTGTTAGCAAGCTATAGTTACGAAATGATATTGGAGAAACACTGGACCTTCATTTGTTTAACCTCACTTAGATTTTTATTTCCTGCAAACAATCACAGCAACCTTCTTGTTGCAGGATATGAGGACGAAAGCGGGATCGATTCTTGACCGGTGACAGAGATCTAAGGCAATATTAAAGTGATCTGCGTTTGTTTAATATATTTAAGTAACTATAGCGTGCTAACAACTTGTTTTCTACAATCATTTCTTACGTGTGAGCTGTGTAATGTTCTTTTAGATCTGTTGAAATTGGTAACATGAACGCGGTAAGAAAATAACCCAGTTTTAAATCACACTTCTTATTATTCCGAAGGCTTATCCAACTCGCCTATTCACGTGCTTTACATGGGAGTGTTCTTTTTATAAGGAACTGAGTTAAAAAAATCATTGGATGAAGCATTTTAATACCCGAAGGAGTGCAAACATGATTTAATAGTTTTGTAACCCAACACTGACGCCGAAATGCTAGTATCTGACAAGCAGCCATATCCAGCTGACGGTGTACGGGATTTCGTTAAAAATTTTATGCATTTTGAGGCGTTTGCTTGCGTTTATTTTATATATTTCCTAGGTTTTATAAATTACTGCAGACTTTGGCATAAAATTTATTTAACTGTCCAAAAAAAGTATACGCTAAAGAAAAAGATGAACGAATTTCAAAATAAAACTTTGAAAAGAAAGTTATTTAACAAATAGAATTTTTTTACAAATTGAAGAAATCCGCTCAGGTTCGTAATATACAACCGTTTCAAAAATTATTAACTAACTTTCTTCAAGAACGTTGATAAAATCTTTATGTTTTTACATGGAAAGCTCATGCTCAGGTTCGTGGTGTTGATAGTTTTCAGGAGACAAACATACAATGAAATAATCTCGTCGTACCATGTATCACTAAATATGAAAACATGATGTGCTTTCATGCGATCATCAACATGTTTGCGTCAACGAAATTTGTTTTGAAAAACACGATAAAGTAATACGTCGAGGTATTTGGTGCTTTTGTGTACTTAAAAAAATCGTTCATATAGTTTTAATATTAGAAAGAATGGAGATCTCGAATTTGTACCTTACTTTCCTATATCGCATAATTGAAAAATATTGAGAGTTTAATTGTTTTGGCGCCAAGAATCATAGAGGGAGGTGAATGGTGGGGAGTTGGACTACTGAGGGTAATGGAGAGAGAAGAAAGAATTCTAAATTTTACTGTAATATGTTTTCCATTGTTCATCACATCATCTTTGTCTTTAATGTATTATAATTTTCCCTTCAGAGAGAAGAGGACTATGTCAGGCTAAATGGTCTTTTCCCTCTTTCTTCCGAGTTGTCTCAACAATCATCAATTGTTATGATAATATAAAAATGACATATATTCTGACGCGACAGCTAAAAATAGAATGCAATCAAATAGTGATTTCTCCTGATCACATTCAGTTTGTGTTCTTCATTCTCAGTTAGAACAGAGTTTGACTATTTTCTGGTTGGCAAATTTATTTCAAATTTTCTAACCAAATATATATAGGTTTTTCGATCCTTTCCACGAAACGTAACAAAAATGTTCCCATATATCATGCGTGGCCATTTGATTTCCACCACCGTGTAATTAACTTTCATGTTCAAGTACTATGTTTGATATAATTATCGTTTCAGTGAGAAAATGTATGTTCTTTGTTTGACTTAACCCTTTAAGCGGCCGGTGTACCTGAAAATATTTTTGCCAAAAGTCCACGGAAGCTGCAGATATTATTGTTTCAAATTCTCCCCTGTCCTTGAACCTGAAATGTTCCCATTTCAGCGGGCATTCCGCTTTCCTAGCAAACCAATTGCTGACCCCTTCTCACTCAGCAGGGTGTAACACAAACCTGTCTCAGGAGATTACCCCTCTCATTAAGTACTTTATTTCTGTTCTATGACCTGAGCCGAGAAGAGATCCCCACCACACCCTTCTGCTTGAAGATCACAAGCCAGTTAGTGAGTCATTCGGTGGACAAACGGGGAAAGTCCGTTAGGTGCAGTCCCCGCCAATAAAAATCATGTCCTTCGTTGCTCAGATGAAGGAAACAATGACATCTTCTAAATAATTTATTGCAGCAACGGCCAAGTTGAAAAAAGTAAAATCTTTCAGAACACATTTAAAGATTTATTGGAATTGGGAATGCCGTTCCTTCTGTATTTTTGTAAAAGACAAAAACGAGTTGTTTAATATGTGATATCGATCCAGGAAAGATCTTATTCCTCCTAATTATTGCATTAATAATTGCTAGATGGCAATTGCAAACTTTCGTGTGGGTGGCTCTATTTGGGCCCAGAAGTGTTTGGGGTACCCAGAATTCTCTACCACTACCTATGCTTTTTATCCAGAAAAATGAAAGCCTCAGGGCTTGATTTTAAACAAAACTTCAAGCGCATTCTTTATTTGCAGCCCATTCTCCGAGCTGATGGATCTATAATGAGCGTCGAATTTTCTGTAGCACAAATTTACAATTTAATGAGCAATAACGGAAATATTTTTCTTTCAAATCTAGCACAAGTACACTGCTGGCCACTCAAAATGCAACACAAAAAGGACACGAGATAGCAAAGTCATAACAACAGATACAAAGATGAAACGATTGAGCTTACAGGCCCGTGCGACTTGCGGGACACGCAGACATCAATAGTTTGTGTGGTCCCCATGGCTGGCAATAACGACCTCTACACGCCGCGGCATCGAACGAAAGAGGCTTTGGTTGTGAGCTTGGGGTATGTCGGTCTAGGCTGCTTCCAAACGATGCCACAGTTCATCAGGTGTAGCCGCGGGTGGTGCTTTCCGGGCCACTCGGTTGCTGATCAGCGACCAGACGTGTTTGATGGACGACATATCGGGAGAACAAGCGGGTCCCGGCAGCAGTGACACCTGGTGTGCCGTGATGAATTGTTGCACAATGCGTGCCACGTGCAGGCGCGCATTGTCCAGTTGAAACGTGGCCGCTGGCAGGTCCTGCAAGTAAGGGAGGACTACAGGCTACAAATCGTCGGAGAAGTATGGGTGGCTGTTGAGTGTACCGGCGATGCGTACCAGAGAGGTGCGGGTGTCATATCCAATTGCGCCCCAAACCATAACGCCAGCCGACGGACTGGCATGGCGATGCATACTGCAGGCGTCATACAGTCTCTCACCGCGGTGCCTCCCCACGCGGATCCGACCATCGTGGTGTTGCTGGCAGAAGCGGGATTCTTCGGAGAAGACAATGTCGTGCCATTCCGTAGTCCAGGTGCGGCGTTCAACGGCCTACTGCTGCCGCACTCGCCGGTGGTGTAACGTCAATGGTATTCGGAGCAATGGGCGTTGTGCGACAAGTCCCCGCTCCTTCAGACGACGTCGAAAGGTACGTGCTGACAGAGGATGTTGCGCAACACAACCTAATTCCTGCGCTAACGTTCGTGATGTGGCGGGGCGAGCCGTCAATGCCCGTCGCACAACATGCCGGTCATCTTGTTCGGTGATGTGCCGCGGCTGCGGCAATAACTCACGTCGGTCCGTCCGTCCCACCTGCAACCAACGAATCCATACTTGCCTTACTGTGGCTGGATGTCTTCCCACACGGGCACCGATGTCTCGGTACGATAAATCGCTGTAGCGATAAGCTACTATTCGCCTCTGTCGAACTCCGAAACGTGCTGGAATGACTGCCGTTTTCTGCTACGAGGTAGCAGGAAGCTTCCCACGCGCAATTCCGGCAGCACAACACATTTCCACTACTTACACCCCGCCTTCTGTACACCATTCTTATAGTGCTTCTCGGTGGCGTGCCGGGCGCACATGATTTGCATATGCCCTGCAATGCTAATCGTTTGCATGCCAGCAGTGTAGAAAAAATAGATAATAGAATAGAAATTTGGAAAAAAATTCTATGTATTTTTATGACTCACTGAAAAGAAATCTGTGAATGCCTTTTCATGTTTTAAGGAACCGGTGATTTACTTCATTTTTTAAGTTATCGGTGAATGACCTTTCTCTCAGAATGCATGTCATATCCATTATTGCAAAAGCAAAGATTATTAATTAATTGTTATACGATACAATTCGTTCGGAAAGCGGTAGGCACATAACTTAATATAATTCAAAATTCACTCGGAAAAGTTGAGGTGAATTAAATCTTGTTTTTACTTAGCTTTCTTATTTTTCATCGATGTTATATGTGTCTGTTTTTTGTCAATATAATAAACAGGTTTCTCTCTCTCTCTCTCTCTCTCTCTCTCTCTCCCATACACACATAGGCACAATCTGATTAAACAAAGCTGCAAGTGAAATCTTTACTTTTAGCTAATTCGACTACTTCTCCGGTGCGTGTGGAGCATTGATGATCATAATTTCCTGTAGCACGAATGTTCAGTTGGAATAGCAATAGTGGATTTCTTTTTTCTTCAGTTTAACAAAAAATAATTGAATCGAAATTTGGGAAAAAATACGCCTCATTTTTGTGACTCCCTGAACAGTAAACAGTGATGTATTTCATTTTAAGCGATCGGTGAATGAATTTTTCTCAGAAGCATATTATGTCCTTTGTTATGAAAACGTAAGTTATTTAGTTTTAGATTGATTTCATTCGTTCTGAAAGCTAGTTAGACAATGCAATAAATATGAATATAACATGCCGCACTTTGTTTGTTGGATTTGTTGTTGGACCACCCCTTTTAAGAAATTCTGTGCGCGCTATTGTGTGAACATTTGATCACCTGGCAACGGGATTTGCTGGATGTCATGGATGTGCAGTGCATGGTCAAAGCTCTGAGCTTCTGCCCGCCTACATTGTACCCTGACTAATCCTTCTTATTTGTTGCAATTGCTCATGAAAACGCCAGATCCAGAGTTTGCCTCCTATTTTACATCACGGCTTTCATTTATAATAGCTTCGCAGTGTGATGATCTCATAGTTAAATGCAGTGCGAATGACACAGGACGCATTGCTCATTTTCACTTTTTAATGAAAAATAATTAAAGACACATATGATAAAAAGTAATTATTTAATAAAAAATAATTATATGAATGTTTTATGTCATGTAAAACGATACAAAATTGTCTCTGATGAAAAATATTTGTAAATACATGTGGTATAAAAATAAATCTTCAACGAAAAAATCTACTTTACTTAAAATATTTCATTTAATCATAACAACTGCCTTACCCCCAATTGTGGGGAAGTTTATATCAATGGATTTAGCCATATTTAATAGGAAACTTGTGCTGGATGAAAGAAAAAGAAATGGTGTATATATATATATTCGGTCTTTGGTCTTCAAAACGCCTGAAAATATTTTTCTACTTTACGAATACTTGTACAGAAGTTTAAAAACTCGAGTGCCCTTTTCCTCATGATTTCCTTTTTTCTTCCTCGAGGGAGGGGAAGAGGGGACAGGAGAACAGCACGTAACGATTTTTATGTAGCTTCATTTGACATAGCATTCTGGAATAACGATACCAGTAATAATCTTCATTCATTTGGAATTTCTCAAGCATTTTATAATGCCTAAATTGTGTGATATTTTGTTCTGTGTCCGGTATATCATCCCAAAATGAAGCTGGCTTTGCCATACCGTTGTGTTCAAAGTTGCATGTTGCGCGAATTTTCTGCTAGAGAGGTGAAAGTAATTCGAATCTTTTAACAGGAGGTTTGAAAAAGACTATTTCTGTCACATATAAAAATTCTAATTATTTTTCCCTTAACAGGACTAAAAAAGCTATTAATTTGGGAAGTATGCAATTTTTGTTCATTTCAGCTTTTTCCACTGTTTCTCTGCTGAAGTTCGAAAACTAAAATACTTTGTAATGCAAATGTGATCGTTTACTCGTAACCCTGAAAAAACACAAAGAGTTTCAGCCGACCGTGCAGTAAAATATGGAGAACAGGAGAACTCGTTCGCGCTAAATCCTGGGGAAAGAATTTGGGTTTGTTAGCGGGTGCGCCTCCCTCTTCTCAGCCAGACAAAGCACTGAAACTGTATTAGTTCTACTTATATTCGCAAACGGTCACCGACGTAGGAGGTTAAATTCATTTGCAAGCCCTAATCCTCCGGATTCTTGTTCTTCACGAACGTGCTCCCAGCATGATATCCCGTCCCTTTTGTTTTCGGTACTTTATAGTTCGTCATACCTGAGATAGACGTGAAGGGTGCCTTCTCTTGGGAAACTAAATCCATAATACTTTCTCAATATACGGATTCTGAAATTACCGTATGAAACAAATCATGTTTTCACATGTAGTGAAGCGTGGTACTACGGGATTATTTTATTGTATGTCTGTCTCATGAAAAATATCTGCACGCACCTGACCATGAGCTTTCCATGTGAAGATATAAAGATTGTATCACCGTTCTTGGAGAAAATATAGTTCAGAATTTTCGAAGCGCAGTATAATACGAACCAGGGTGGATTTCTTAAGTTCCGAAAAGGACTTCTATTTGTCAAGTTAACTTTCTATTGAAAGTTTTTTTTGGGAGAAATTGTTTCATGTTGTTCTTTATCGCATACATTTTTAGACAGATAAATAAACTGCATGTACAAATTCATAGTAATTTATAAAAATTAAGAAATATATAGTATAAACGCAGGGGCACACTTTGGAAGGGTAAAACGTTTTCACAAAACGTTGGTAAACCAACGGCTTGATATGTTCACACGTCAGATGCTAACACTTCGCCGTCTTTGAAGCGTTGGTTTGCCAAACTTTTGGGTATAATGCGTTGTAGTTCGCGTTTTAAATTGTTTCATCTAAAAACTTGTCATGTAAAGCACGTGAATAGACGAGTTGGATAAGCCTTCGGTGTAGTAACAAATGTAATTTAAAAGTAGGTTATTTTCTTAACGCGTTCATGTAACCAATTTCATCTGATGAAAAAGCACATTACGCAACTGACAGGTAGGAAATCATTGTACAAAACAAGTTGTTAGCACGCAATAGTTACGCAAATATATTTAAAAAATGCAGAATCACTTTAATCCTGCCTTAAATCTCTATCACCTGTCAAGAAGTAATCCTGATCAACTGCAACAAGAAGGTTTTTGTGATTGTTTTCAGGAAATCAAAACCTAAGTGAGGTTAAACCAATGAAGGTCCAGTGTTTCTTCAATATCATTTTGTAGCTATAGATTGCTAACAGCGTATTACATACATTCTGCAATCTTTCGGTATTTGGCTCCGAAATAGTTCTGAAACGTACAATTGGCGGCAGTACAAGTATATTTCTTCGGATTGAAATTGTCAGCTAAGTAAAGTCATTATTTTATCTTTTTGCTTCCTCGATATACAGAGGTTGTTTCATGTTTATAGTGACAATGTATGCAGGATCATACAGTTATGAAATACCATAACGCTATCTTCTGTTGTGTTTCTTGTGCGTACCATGTTCCTGTACTATCCTTCTGCAGCGCCATTTCCACTATAGCAGGGTCCTTTGCGGACATGCAAAATAAATTCTCTCCCACTCCTCTTGTCAAGTTTTCCAAAGCCATTGAATTCAATTGTTTTTGTCAGTCTACTTGTGAGAAATCATTTAAGTTGCCCGAAGCCGCAGAAATCTATGTGAGGGGCATCTTGGGATTTGATGGGATTTGGGGAGAATAATGTAGTGCGCCTCCGAGTCTCAGCTTCCATGTTCCGCCTGTATGTCACCGTAGACTTAGCTGTATGGCCTGAAGCCTTATTGCGGGGGACTAGGCACTTGTGAACTCTTCCACTGATGAAGGTACACTATTTGCTGAAACATGTATGGATGCTGGCAGCATGGGTAGAATGTAGATATGTTCCAGGGTTTTGTCATTTTCAACTTTTAACTTTGTTGGTTTTACTTCTCAACAGCTTTTAATGTTCGCATTTCATTCGAATTTCACCATTTTATACTTGGTTGTATACCGTTTAATTCCCGTTTTACTCAATTGGTTGTTTTTACCGTTCGTTGTGAAATGTGTCTTATCGACCGCGTTAACTAGCAGAAGAAGCCGGACGACAGATTCATTTTCTTTAGCCACGTATCATTCACTATGTGCATTTATGCACTTAGGATTTTCTAGTTAAGCGTTATCTTCTTGGATCCATACATTTGATGCCTTAGCACCATATAAGGTTACAATTTCTACGCGGTGAATTGCTTCAAGAATGCCTGTCTGTTAGTAAGCTGCATTAATTTTTGTGTTCTTCGAAACCTTTCACAGCTTTAACTTGTGCTCATAGGAATAACTTGCCACAGCCATAAATCAAAGTGAAAAAAATTTTGCATTCACGTATTAACTCCGGGTATGCCTCCGAACTTTTTCATGATAGTATATTGCTCAGAGTTTGTTTGTGTCACTGTCGTATATCCATACTTCATCCAAAGTGACCCCAAACTTCCACTTGTCTCTTTCTATGTGATTCTCATACAGTTTCCTGCAGTTCGTATTCCGCTCCGAAATGTGGCGACCAACGAACGTATGGACGTAAAGCTTAAACCGCTTTTATAAGTTTAGCTTAGATCTGATAATGCGGTTTACATTTGCCAGAGAGACACCTACATGCTGTACAATGCTTCTTTGCGTTGCTAGATTCTCTTTCATTAAAAGAGGACCTGACTTTTCGCAATACTTCGGCGGTCTTCTTTGATTTAGTGTGTTTTTCGTAACGTTGGTGCGTTACTCGAGCAAGCTGCTGAGTTCTCTTTTACAAGTTTGACATATGTCATTTTCAGAATTCCCACAACCATTTTCCTTCCACCTTTTTTGCACTGCCGCATGCGAATAAACATCCTCGGAAACGGGAAATACATGTCATTCCTAAAACGGAATCCCTCGTAGAGGCATCTTGACACTACGAAACAAAATTACAAATGCTCTTAAAGCGGTGTGCTGCAACTGCACGAAAAACATGGTTACGCAATCGTGACGCACACGCTTTCCATGTTACGCGCATTTCACTTTGTCACTATAAAAATGAATCAAACTGTATATCGCATGCATCGATCTCCCTTGTTAATTTGCTCACCAGGATCGTCGCCCTGGCGGAAGGGCGGCACAGCTTAGTTCAGAAAGAATCTCAGAATTAACAATCTGCTGTTTAAATAGCAAAAGCCACGATCTGGAACTATATCACACGTGCTAGCAAACCCCTGGCGGATAAGAAGTGCACTTCAACAGATCTTGAAGAACTTGTGGGTCAAATAGGAAAGTTCATCCGTACATTTTCCTTACGTATACACATAACTTCACTCACAAAAATCTAGAAATAAGACGGATTTCATCGATTATTCTTTTCTTTGGGGGAAACTTTTCCTGATTTTGAGAACATCAGAGTTTTTGTAATTAGCGTTTTTGTAATTATTTTGCCCATTAAATCTATTTTCGTTACCCACAATCAGAAAAAATTCCATTATCTATTTGTAAAGTTTTTAAACTTATCTCGAGAGCTCATACGTTGCACTTAAACGTCTATAGATAAAGATAAAATAAACGCCTGATAATCAAGACACCGGGATTAATTTGCTGAATAAGGTAGGGTATATCTTCGTTAAATGGGACAAAGTGTGCCTCTCTTGACTTTGCACGGGAGGTATTGCCTCGTGTCCTTTCTTCCAGACGACTCGTAAAACTCGAACTCGAGGATCTTCAAGATAAAGCTCGAGTGCAGTTGAACAAACACTAAATACAGTATCTTGTTTCTCTTTTTGTTGAAAGTTTTCAAGAATAACGGTCATTTCGAGAACTTAATTTCGCGTGCAATTTTTGTCTTCAAGCGGCAATAGATGAGACACCGCCAAAAGTGCTTTAGAAAAACATGCTCCCACATTCAATTCGTTCCCTTATACTACGCAAGATGGCGCAAAGACTGCTTTGAAAATGAAATATAAGAGGACACATGTATTTCCAAAACATGAATATTTGAAAGAATATTCTTTTCATATTTTTTTCAAATCATTTCATATATTGATAAGGAGAAGGGAGTGACAAGCCTTTCAATGGCGTTAACGGGTGTGGCTTATTTATTAGCACAAGTAGTAGTACTGATATAAATTCCTGTGATTCCTAAATCGTTGCATACAAAGATATCCCGGTAAAAAAATATTCTTATCCCATGTTATTTAGAAATTCTATACACCTTCGATTGTTCTGTTCAGGTGTTTGGAAGTTTGCAATCTTCACACGGCATCGTTATTTTAATATTTCACGAACTGCTCCGTGAGAATGGTAGCTGGAAAATTAATCACGTTTACTAGTCAAGATGTTGCTTTTATGAATTTGCACAGTACAAACATAACTGTAAATACTGACAGAAATTAGATGCATTCAACAGATATTGTCAAACCAGGAACACCACATGCGTTCTGTTCATAGTTATTTTAACCAGATTGGCTATATCCTTTTTCATATTTATCAGCATTCAGTTGTTGCCAATTTCTATTTTCAAAGTGTGCATTTTGTAGCTTTGATGAAAATGTTCGTGCGACCTCAAGGTCAGCATGTCAGGGATTAACAATAGGTTTGCAGAAGCTTCTTCTCAAATAGTCAAGTATAATAATGTTGCATGTTAAGAAAAACAGCAAGGGAAAGATGATACATTTTGTTTCTCTTTTGGAAGTAGATTTACTAATATCCGGATGTGTGACATCTGTGTGAGTAATACTAACAAATCAAATGAATGATTTTCTTCCAGTGCTTGAATTCCCACAAAAAGGTTAAAGTTCAGGAGAATCTGTTATAACAGATCTAATTAACTTGACGACAAAAGGAAGAATATAGAAAGAAAAATCCTTTGTATGAGTGCAGCGTCATAGAGGACCTTGTTATCAAACCTTTTGAATCATATGCGGGACATAACGGGCGTTTAAGTGTTTCGTATAAAAATATGTTAGCACTGTTCTTTTAAAAGAGAATTTACGTGAAACGACGAGTTGCATAAACCTTCGGTATACGCTAAGTGGCCACTTTGTTATGAGCTATGGCTGCACGCTGCTGCCTCCAGAGGGCGACGCTAGTATAAAAAGGGAAAGCTTAGTGCTTGCGACAGTAATAGAAGTGATTTTTGGGTGACGAGATGGGTAAAAAGTGCGATGATTGTAGGTGCTCGGAGCCATGGAGCGAGTATCACCGAAACCGCCGCATTCGTGAAATGTTCCAGAGCAGCTGTTTTTAAAGTTTTTAAAGACTGGATTGTCAGCCAAAAAACTGGGTCTCTTCGTGCAACGTGTGGTCGTCATCGACTAATGAATGGTCGAGCGGAACCGAGAGTGTCCAGACTAATAACAGACAAAAGAAGGGCAACAGTGCAGCAAATTACAGACCATCTTAATCAAGGATCTTCTAAAATGATCTCTGCACTCACTGTTCCCCGTACACTGCATCGAATGGGATATGGCAGCCGAAGGCCTGTTTAAACACCTTTGCTGTCTGCAGTTAACAAGAGAAAACGTCTCCAGTTTGCACAGGAGCACAAGGATTGGTCAGTCGATAATTGGAAACAATTTATGTGGTCCGAAGAATCACGTTTTCAGTTGCCCCATGCCGATGGCCGAGTGAGAATTTGGCGGAAACAGCACGAAAGCATGGACCCCAAATGCATTGCTACAAACCTTCAACCTGGTGGAGGCAACGGCATGCTTTGGGGTAACCTCCGCTGAGTCCTCCCCGCAACGGCCATACGCCGTACATCGCGGTCTTCCCTCTCAGTAGTGCCACGTGGCTGGCCGGTACCCGGTTTCTTGAGGCAGTACCTTCCCTTGACCACCGCTGCCAACAATCATGCACAGTGATTACATTCCTGCCAAGTCGTTCTGCAATATTGCAGAAAGAAAATCCACCTTCTCGTAGCCCTATTACACGACCTCGTTCAAACTCCGTGAGCTGTTGATAATGGCTTCTTCGTCTTCTTAAAGGCATTCTTGACTAACATTAACACCCTACGTCGAATCTCAACGATAACTAACGCTCACGAACGTTACAGCGGGTATTTACCGCAAACCTGCTTTGCATGTTCCGAGGGGCGCTACTAGCGCCACACGTATGCGCCGAATGCGAAATTTGCATAGACATCATTTTACAGATGTACTCTCACCGCCTACCAGCTGTCGTTTATCTAACACAACCCCTTCTTGGTGTTGGGATTTTTTTCCGTCAGTGTATATATGTAATGGCACCAGGTTGCCGTAGTCGTTTGTTGTCGGCCAATTTCAGTTTCGAAGAGCAAGGCTTGGTGCGCGGGCTGGAAATTAATGAATGTACATTCAGCTTGTTTGTTGTGCTAGATAAACAGATTCTGATTCATGAGGACTCAAAATGTACCCGTCGGAATACTTATTTTGGAGTAAGGACTGAAACAATTTCACTGAAGATAGATTTACAGGCTAGCCAAAATACAGTAGTAACGTCTACGAGATCGACAGAGTGTTGTCATCTCACAACTCGGCCAATTGATAGCAGCATGTCATCGCACATTCCTGCACTACCCAGAGTTGTGGCACATGTTGTGAAATTTATTTTCATCTATCCTGTATTTCGCGTTAAATTTGAACACACGGAGAGTGTTTCGGTGAATATGTCGATTAGCGTCCTAAATTATTTCGTCAAAAAAATTTTAGTACCTGGGAAAAGTGCGACGTACAGATTTTAGATTATGGAAATTAATGGCAAATGGTGCAGAAATTTCCCGTTTTAAATGTTTTTTAAAGATTTTTATCGTAATTTTTACCTTAAGTGTCATGCTGTGAAATGACGCTCCGGTACGTCTAACGCACCGCTACCGCGATGATGTCAAGCTTTGCTTCGTTGAAAAGAAGATTCGCTGCTGCGTGTAATTTACGCGCGAATGCTACGAGTGCAGACGCGTACGTTCTGGCCAGGAGAGCGAAGCATCATGTACTCATACGCTGCAGAATATAGTTCGGTCATGCATTGTCATTTTTAAAGCACATGTTGAGAAATGTTTATTTCTTTTCCACATGATTCCCTGATTCCAAATAGAAAGTACGAATATGCCTTTCTATGTTGTACAGAAAACTGGGAAGTATAACTTCCGGATCTGCTTTGAACGGCTTCCATTCTTAGCTGATTTGTGGTACTTTTGGTTCTCCTGTTAATTCTTTGTTCTCAGATCAGTTTCTACCTCACAGATACGTATCTATTGCAAATATGATAATTTTTTCCTGCCAACAACGTACAGGATATAACAAATTAAAGGGTGGATAATATGGGCCTATATTTTGTAGCGTATTACTACAATATTTATCGCTCTCCTGCCAACAACGTAACCACTTTCTATTGTACTCTTCCGCCCGTCACTTCCGTACAGCAACGAACCACCCTTTTAACGAAACAAAGCTTGACATCGTTGCGGTAGCCATCCGTTAGGCCTACCGCAGCGTCTCTTCACACCATCGCACTTACAGGTAAATATTACGATAAAAATCCAAAACACATTTAAAATATGAAATTTCTGTACCATTTGCAATTCATTTTCATTCTCTAAAATCTGTATGTCGCACTTTCTTCAGATAATAATATTTTTCCGACTAAATAATTTAGGACGCTGATCTACACATTTACCAGTTTTTCAACTTATAACGTTGTTAGATTACAATATGTTTTCAATTTAGAATAAAATAATGCCCTTCAAGCGCTCTCTTGAGCGTACATTATCCGCAGTAAACTACTCCACATCAAGTGTGTTGGAAAGACTGTTAGAGAGCATTTCAGGTATACATAGAAATATTTAAATTTTATGCACTTCAGATGTATTTCTTGTATGTTATCTCGTGTCAAGCATTAAGTTTACTGCATGGTTAAAGCATGTAGGGATCAAGTATGTGTATAACAGAAGAACATGTTTACGAGGCTTTGTTTTTAGGCGTCACAGCTGCTGCGAAAAGGAAACCATCGCTCGGCACTGTATACTGCTACCGTTTTCACGTACGGAGAGTGTCAATGTTTTTCAAGATTAAGTGGTTTGCAAGGAAACGGGGTGGGGAAGCGGAGGCCCCACATAACACAGTAATTCACTGCAGTAAAAATCAGAATATACAGGTTGCATCTCAAACGGTAAACCCCAACTTTAGGTTGAAAAGTTTCTATGACACTGAATGGACATTTATTACAGCTTTGTGCATCAATAGAAATCTTTTTGTATCATAAATGTATATCCCATGAGCTATATAGAAGAGGTAGTCATGCTTTTATTTGTTGTTGTTCTAATAAAAAAATTAATAATGAAATGCTGGTAGATTTTTATATCTTGGAATTAAAATCCGCTGAACTGTTATCACTTTTCATCATTGCAGCGCCACGTCACAAATTCTTCACGCTTTTCAAACGGATATCCCACTTCGTTTTCTAATTGGTCCGAGCCTATTGTAGTGCCAACCAAAGAGATGAAAAATAGAGGAATTCCATGGCTGCCTCGAGACACTAGTGTGCATGGGGATGTATTTTGTTTTGATTATTAAGATGGTTGCAAATTGAAAGACCTAAATTTCAGCCAACTGTTTCGGTCAGTGGTGTGGTTTCGCGCCAAACAGTTGGCTAAGTTGTTCTGTTTCTCAGAATTTCAACAATCGAAGTTTGCTTGTAATTCTGTTGCACAGGAATGAAGAGGGTGATTTAGCATTTATTTAAATCATGCACAACTTTATATTTTCTGTGGCCAGCAGCGATAGAGTTGCGATGTTTATAATATTTCTGTAACATTTTTTGTCTTATAAGACGCTAAAAATGTAATTTACTTTGAATTCAATTTTGTATGAGATAATATTTTTTGGGTGAGGAGAGGGAGTCACGTTCCATCGCATTCCAATGAAGTCACTTTTCATATGGCATTAAAAACATGAGGAATCAATTGTGTACATGTCTCAGGCGATGACTTCTGACTCATCATTCAGGAGGTTCTTTAGGATTTGTATCACGAAATGAGACTTGTGACTTCTGACTCATCATCGAAGAGGTTCTTCCGGATTTGGATCACGAATGAGACTTGTGTGGAGTGTTTATCCGAAAGCTCCGGATCTCTGTCTTATCTTGAACCATTGGCCCTGTTAACTGTATTATCCTTTGCTTTTGTTTCCCACCCCCTATGAACCAGTATGACGGTGCTCCAATTTCTGCTTCGCCTGGATCCTTGATCGTGACTACTAATGCTGTACCAACTTCGCCGATTTCGTCGGCCTTTTCGAAATTGGAAAATTCCTACAAGCCGAGTGCACATCGTCTGTGCACGGAGTCGCTACCAGAGCGTTTCTCGTTTCACTCTAGACTAGCCTCTCTGATCTTGGAATCTGTTACCTCTGCCTCTGTGTTGGAGTCTCACCTGATTACCTCACCTCTTGGTGTGTCTGACACTTTGCGAAATGATTAACTTCCTCCGTACTGTATTTTCGATCCTACTAATCAAATCAGATCATATGTAGTGGATTCTTGGTTGGGAGTGTCTGACCCCAGATCTTAAACAACCCTTAGAAATAGGAAGCTAGGAGATTTGGGATAGAGTGCCCGATACGAAAGTGACACGGAAGCGAGGTTGAAATGGGGAGTAAGATGCCCTTGTTTATTAGCGGAGGTCCAGTGCCCCGGGCCCAACGGCTTAAAGTGCTCATCCGACGCCGCGGTGATATCTAGTGGTTCGAGCGTTCGTACCTAGTTGGAACTAATCTTTCAATTATGCCCGTTTTGAAGATGGCCATGATTTAAAAGCTCCAGTAATTGACCGATGTGGCTCGGACAGTGGTATCTGGGCTGCTAACGAGTATTTATGCCGTGGCTTGTAATCGTGTGACCATCCCAGCCCGTCAAAGCTTTTTACGGCTGTCGTCCCAAGCTTTTTTACGGCTATGCTCAAGACATCTCTTTCGGAGTTTTTTTATAATGTCCGACTGTATAATCGTCGTTTTTTTGAAGATTGGACTTTCTTCTCACTCTAGAGGACACGCCAGATGCTCTACGACGATTTTATAACCACATGACTTACCTTCGTGCTCACTGGCATCAATGCTGTTCTGCTTCTGCCTAAGGTGCTTTTTCCATTTCACTAGTCTTCCTTGTTCTTCTGCTTCTGCTTTCTGTCTGGGTAGCAATTTCGTGGTTTTTTTTTCACCTTTTCGTTCCTCTGATTCTAGTGCTTTTCCTATCTAATGATTTATGAGTAGCTGTGTTTCTCTTTCGTTTTGCTTACTTTTTTGTTCTCATTCGGTTGGTTCTTTTGTTTCTATTCGGTTACTCACTTTTTTCCTCCGAGTTTTCGGGTCTTTCATGAGTTATTTCTTGGTTTGTTGTTTTCGCTGCGACCTAATCCTGTGTTTTACAGGTTTCCTTTCACTTTTGCCGGCTGTTCGTTGGCATATATAATCTTCGTTCTTCCTGGATGTGAGGTTTCCTTCTTATATTCCTCCTAATTCCGTTCGTATTTTTCGCGACTTCGCATATATCGTGATACCTCTACTCCTGTATTTTTTGCACCTTTTCGTGTTTACTGCTAGGGATTGTACTACAACTTTGTGCTATTTACTGCATTGTTTTATGCTCATGTTCCGGTGTATATCGTTGGACTGCGTTTGTCAATCCTGATGGACTCGATTTATGCTTGACGTTTGCTGATGTGTTCCTTTACTTTTTGACATTTGTTATGAGCACTTTGTCATCTGTTTGCCTTTGTTACGCCATCAGGTATCTGCATAATACTTCTTGTACTTTTTATACTTTCCTTATTCTTGATTTTAATAAATAGGGTGTGCTTGCGTTACATTATTAAAATACGCAGCAACGAACACTACCAAGATGTTATGCGTATCACTTCTATGGGCACTTTCTTCAAAGCAATTATTCTACTACGGCCGCAAATTACAAAGACAGTCACATTAACAAACATGCACACTTCAATTGTGACACGAAGATTTGAATGAAATAATCACCGCATTCTGAAATAAATATTAAATTACATGTACAAACTGAAGAAATTTAAGAGTGTAGGTAAGATTTAAAAAAAATTATGATTACCGAGAGTTGAATAGTCTGAAATGGTTACTATTCAGTCCATGCTGTAATGATGCTTTCCGCAAACGATATAATTTTGGATATCAAGATTGTCTCAAAGAAAACGCTGTGCAAAGTTTTTGGGATATGATATCACTCCCGCCGAATATATTTTTTTAAACCACACAAAACTCCTGATTTGTTGCCCAAAGTTAAACATTCAACAAAAAAAATCGAAGCAGATAAGATCATATATAGAAGATTTTAAGAATTCAGTGTCCGACTCCAGGTCTTAAACAACACTTAGAAATAGGAAGCTAGGAGATTTGGGCTAGAGTATCCGATAGGAAAGCGACACGGAAGCGAGGTAGAAAGGGAGAGGAAGACACCCTTGTTTATTCCCGGGGGTGGGTAGTACCCGGGGTCCGACGCACGGTGGGTATTTAGTGGATCGGACCTGAGATTATCTCCGTGGCAGTCACGAACGCTGCCCACTAGGCTACGTGCGGCCCAGAAATCGAAGCAGATCAAATGTAGAGGATTTTAGTAAGGGAGTGTCTGACCCCAGGTCTTAAACAACCCTTATTAATAGGAAGCGAGGAGATTTGGGCTAGAGTACCCGATAGGAAAGTGACACGGAAGCGAAGTAGAAAAGGGGAGGAAGACGCCCTTATTTATTACCGGGGAGCCACTGCCCATCCGACGCACGGCGGATATTTAGTGGATCGAACCTGAGGGCTCTTCCATGGCAGACACGAACTTTGCCCACTAGGCCTTCCGCTGCTCAAAAACCGAAGCAGATTATCATGATCATATGTAGAGGATTTTAGGAAGGGAGTGTCTGACCCCAGGCCTGAAACAACCTTTAGAAATAGGATGCTAGGAGATTTGGACTAGAGTGTCCGATAGGAAAGTAAACACGGAAGCGAAGTAGAAGGAGGGGGGGGGCAATGCCCATCCGACGCACGGCGGATATTTAGTGAATCGAAATTCAGGTCTTTTCCGTTGCAGTCACGAACTTTGCCCACCCGAACCAGAAATCAAATCAAATTAAAATGTTATTTTTTAGGAAGGGAGCGTCTGATCCCAGGTCTTAAACAGCCCTTAAAAATGGGAAAATAGGAGATTTAGGTTAGAGTACCTGACAGGAAAGTGACACGGGATTCGACAATCACGAACGTTACTACTCGGCCACCGAAGCTGGGGAGCAGTTTCCAGATATTATATGATCAATTTAAGAAGAAAATAGTGGTTGATAAAAGTAAGCTGCATCTTATCGACAAGCCATTGTTGAGAACAAGAGTTACTTCTGTTTTTCGTTACCCAATTTAATACACTTTGCTTCAACCGAGTTAGTGATATCAGAATAATGGAAAAAAAAATTAGAGAAACGAAGCACATTGTTTCTAAACAGGAACGTACTGAATTTAAAAATTCCTTGAAAAAAATATAAATACGGTGTAGGGGAGATTTTTCCTTAAATAACCACTGTTTGCCGAACCACGAGTTGGCAAATATCCTGACATTCAAGTATATGCTGTATCAAAAAGAAGCAAATATATTATTTTTTTATGTATTTATAAATTATTTTTCTAAGAACTTACTGTAAGAAAAGCTTTCTTTTTAAGGAACTACTGTTCCAAAATCACAAAAATGCAAATAAGCTTTAAAAAAATGGTTATCTAATTTGCTGTTACAATTAAGGTTCATGTCGTTATCGTTTAATTTTTTTTTTCTGAAGTAACTTTTGTATTTCATTTTTTCGCGCAAACTTTTACTCTTGTATTAATTTCAAGGAACTATAGTATTCTCACATTAACTTGTTTATCATTTGTTTTTAAGAGGTAGCTGAAAATGCATTTATATCACTCGACTATCTGCTACACACGAACAGAATGCATTTTATTTTTGCTTGATTTATAATTACTGTATCAAGAATTACTTCTATAAGAGAAGTTAGTTACGTTCTCCTCAGGCTTGCACGCTTTGTTTTTCTGAACTATTTGGTTAGTGTGAATGAAATGTCTGGCAAAAGACACGTGGACGGCGAGAACGGAAAAGTAGGAAAACTCACCTAGGTAAAATGATCCGTATCGGGTTCGGCACATGGTTGCCTTCCGTCCGGCAAAGGCCATGATCTCGGAACGAAAAAGTCTGGTGGCTGGAACCCGAAAAAAGTATCAACTGCACGTTGAACTTCTTTGCCTGATGTGAACTGTTTCCCGGACTGGAAGTGATACCGGCGACGAAACAGGTAAAAGCCTGTCGAAGACAAGTCCGGGAAATTGGCAGACTGAAGCAGTGCTTCATAGACCAAGGCACTTAATGCCAGTATCGTTTGCTGTGTGACATGAGGGCGGGCGCTGTTCTGCAGCAGAAAAACACCATGTCTGTTGACCAATGCCGGTTGTTTCTGCAGTAATTTTTCGGTTTGTCTAGTGTAATTCAGCACAAAAACGTTCTGCCGGAGTGGTTTGACTTCTTTCCAAGAAACTCTAATGAAGTTTCCCGACATTGGACCACCAGATAAGGGGCATCATCTTCTTGGTGTGTAGGGGTAGCTTAGGATGTCGTCCAGCAAGATGTGCCTTTCTTAACCATTGTGCAGATCGTTTCTCATCGCAGATGACGATTGGATGCATTACGGATTCCTGTTTATTCCTGGCAAGCATTGACGTGTCATCTTCCAAACGCCTGGTCTTGATGGCAGTTGTCAACTCATGCGGCACACACATGTCCAGCTTTTTGACCTCACCCAGCTCAGCCAGACACCGAACAACTGTCGTGTGGTGGACACCCACCACTACCGCTATCTCACGACACGTTTCACTCGAGTCCGCTGCAACTACACGTTTCACTCGAGTCCGCTGCAACTACACGTAACAGAGCATCGTCGGAAATAGCAACAGTTCGGTGACCACGTGCTTCGTTTTGCATGTCGGTATCTCCACTTCGAATCTTCACAATCCATCGCCGAATGGTTCGTTCGTTGACTGTATTCTCCCCAAACGCTTTGTTAACGTTTCGAGCGGCAATTCCTGCAGAATGGCCCAGTTTAAATTCAAACAGGAAGATGACTCTCAAATTTGGAGTCATTCTGTTTTTGTTTGCTTTTTGCAAGCCACGTTACGTCAAAACAAACCACGTGCTAGCTATTTATAATGACCCAATGCCCACTGGAAAGAGAAGGCCCTGAAACGAACGGCTGTCGCTGAGGTCATGTGACCGACTTAGTTCCACTGCTCAGCTTGCATTTAAACTTATTTATTATTTTTCACTACTGCAAGCCAATTATGTTTATAAGTGCCACAGGTATAGTAATCTAAACCCTACAGAAAATTGAATATTACTCCCACTTATACTTTTTACCCAAACCTGTCACAAGAGTAAGTCAGGTTTGAGTGCAAAAACTTATAATGCAACAAGGGTTTTTAAAATACTTTAATCACAAAAATAATAATTGTATTCACTTCCGGCAAAAACCTGGAGAAATTTCACAAAGCTTAAACCCTTTTTGTTACATGACAACCGTTCGTTTCAGGGCATCCTCTTTCCAGTTGGATATGCGCAACACCTGTGAGGGATTTCTTTCAGCTGTAGTGGTAATGTAGCCACTGCTCATTCGCACCAAACCAATGTTATTAGACAATGGTAATGTATATTGATAACTACAGAGTTGTTTGTTTGAAAGGTACTCTAAAAGTTGCGCAAGCGCGTTTTCACGTTCATGTTCGTTAGAATATGCCGTTTGCTAGCTCGGAGAGTGGCGCTGACCTGTGATGAAATCCGTAGTATTCTATTGTCATTCATTTTAACGTTGCCTCTTTTACAGATTATTGTCATTCATTAAACGTTGCCTCTCTTACAGTATTCTATTGTCATTCAGTTTAACGTTGCCTCTCTTACAGATGCACATGTTTTTCATTATCTTCTGAAACATAACTGGCGTGCAACTATTCAGGTTCTTCACCAAAAGCGAAAATCAACGACGTCAGCCTCTGCTTTGAATTTTTGTCAGGTTTAAACTTGCGTACTTGGTCTCCGAGTATTTCGAGCGTTTTCGAAATGCGACGTGTATTCCTTCGTGGAATTTGTGTAAACAAATGCCACGAAATTTGAAGTCGAGGTTTTTCTGATTTACATCACGAATTTTTAATTTTCAGATGAGTTATATCCTGAGAGGTTCTTTCCTCTCCCCGTCCCCAGGGGAGAGGAAAGAACAGCTCAGGATATACGAAAATATCCGAAAACATAAATACTCAATCAATAACACTATCCTACACATTCCAAAGAAATTGCATGTACTGTCCTGCTGCCCGTTATCGTTCGTTTTGGAATTATTTGGGGGCCGAATACGGAAGTATATTGTTTTAGTACTGTACCAGATGAAGAAATATTTATAAGCAGACTACTTTAAACACAATTTTTCTCTATATTCATTAAGTAGCTGAATATAGTACAAAATATTAAGTAGCTGAATATAGTACGAAATATTTATAAGCAAACTAAATTAAACACAATTTTTCTCTATATTTATTAAGTAGCTGAATATAGTACAAAGAAAGTTTCTAATAGGTGGCACACGAGCCTCTCGTAGCTGCGTAGTTTGGCAAAGATTATGAAAGCTTATGTTCTTTCAACCTATTGGCTGTTATTCCGCATGTTGCTATGGCTATTTTGAACATTATTAATATTATTATAAATGTTACTGTTTTGAAATTAGTGCATGTCATAAAAGAAATGAAGTTTTGATTTCCCCACAACAAAACTCCCATATTTTTGGTAAAAATTTCCATTTTCACGTGTCCAACGTGGCATGAAGACATGAGTGAGTTTTCATAAAAATTTCACAAAGTACTTGCCTACAAAAAAGCGAGTTATGGGACACACATTTGCTTTATTAAACTACATTTTCATATTTGTGGTTCTGAATCGTGTTTTTTGCAAGCCACGTTACGTCCAAACGAACCACGTCTGAACCTTTTTCTTCAATATTAAATATAACTTAGCAATAGGATGTACTTGAATTGCCAGCATTTACTGTTCATCGCGTAACATCAATTAACTATTTTTTTCTGTGAATTCATTAATGTGCTCGAAACTTGAAAGGCTATGGTGAGCTCACCATAGAAATTTTCCTGTTATAAACTGAAAGAAGAAGCAGAGCGCACTTGAACCATTTAATGAATTTTGTTTTCATAATTTTGCAGCTCACATTTCATTCACATTTTTGCACCCAGAAGTTTCATTTCAATATAAAATATTTCACACTTGTTTTGATTTCCTGTGAATTTATTCTCACCAGAGTATTGTATTAACAAATAACTTCAGGTCTTCAAATGATAACTTATATGTTAACTTAATTTTTGCTGTTAGTGATAGTAAAGGTTTGGAGCAATCATGTTAGTCGTAGCATTTCATACCTTCAAGAGTTTCAGAAGCCGGAGCTACGAAACGTGAGACAATGTAAAAGAACAATAGTAATTATTAACTTAGCAATGCGATGTACCTGTATTACTAGCACTTACTGGGCGTCGCGTAACATTAATCTCATCAGAAAACTGGAAAATTACATCGCTTTGGAGAGGGAAACCGAACCCGCATCTCCCGATTTCTGTTTAAGCATTCTATCTGTTACACCACCTACATGAAGTCTCAAGTATGCCACCTCGGTGGCGCAGTGGTCTAAACGATGGCTTATGACAATTAGTCCCAGTTCGAGTCCAATGAGGCATGGATATTGTGTTTGTCTTACGGCACTGGTTCTCTTCCTTCCCTGGAACCAGTGACCCTAAATTAGGGACAGGCGACTGCTTATAGCCCATTAAGTTACTCACGGTGGTCGTTAAATCTTCAATCAAAAACAAAAAACAGTCCCAAGTATCAAAGTTTTAATTGAGAATCTGATCCCCTCAGATTGTCTCCGGTCAAAGCAAATTCGTCTTCCTTATAGCGTGTTATGACGTAGAGGTCTTGTCTTACTTCTTCGTTAATTTAAAACATCAAAATACTAAGAAATAGTTCCGAAATGAAGGAAACCTTAACGGCCAGGTGAAACATGTAAACAACAGAAGTCACACTTACGGAAAAGGTGCTTTATTCAGGATGTAGCAAACACATCGTAGCATAGCATATTGCACTAAACTCTCCACACGCCACACAACTCTTAAAACAACGCTCTTTTCACAACGCTCCTTTCAATAATCAGTTTACAACCCAACGCTCCTCAAGCAACAGTTTAGTCGTCGCTTTTATTTCTTGTTTTTATCAATATCAGGCATACGTCACGTGCATTCAACCTCAATTGTGTTGCCAAACATTTTCGTTTGAGAGAAAAGATATTACGTTAAAAGTAAAGAATAACAGAATAAACTAAAGATTTACATAGGGAAAGAAACTAAAAAGGAAAGTTAATTTAGAATATATGTCAGAGTGTTTAAGTGAAATAAACTCTCAGGTATAAGTTCTGTGGGAGAAATACTTTTCTCTTAATACATGGAAGTACATCAGAACTAATTTTGCAATCAGACATGCCTCAATTTCAGGTATTAACTGTTCACCACGTGACATCAATCACACCCGAAAACTTCAAATTTGGAACTTTATTGAATCAATTGACAAGGAACATCTCTATTTGGATCTTCCTTGAATCATCTAATAAGGAACATCCCGCATCTCCTGATAGGGAAACATCTCAATGATAAATTAATGCGTAATTCTGTTTTTAAGAGAAGAACATTTCTTTCGCGGAATTTATAATCACAAGAAAAGTAATGTGCTCAGTTGCCCAAATCTCCTGACCAAAAAAGAAATACAGAATTCTAAGTTCATCCTCTGTTGTCGTTTCTTATTTCGTCGTGTTTCTTTTGATCTTTCACAGGCGCAATATTTTCTAGTTCCTCATATTATATTCAGCCTGACATTTCTCTTTTAGATACCACACAGTGTAGTCAGGACACATACGAGTCTTGAAGCGGGAAGCCAGTGTTATCCGTCTCGCCTATAGTTCCTACATAGGGCAAGCTGAAATCTGATCTCTCTGTTTTACTCGATGTTATTTTTTTTGCAATATTTTTGTAGCTTTGCTGAAATCAAACATCGCATGACACACAGACATAGCTAGTAATATCTCAGAATTAAAGATTATATTTAAAATTTCTCATTAAATAAGAACTTGAAGTTGTCTTTTTCGTAAAACCCGCAGCGTTGTTCATCCAGACCAATCGTTAAACGCACGCCCAAAGATATGCTTACGAACTCCTCCATTTTCAGGCGTCGCTTAGATTTCACAATGAAAGTAACCTAATCGGGCGGTAATAAGTAGTATTCACTTCGAAATGTATTCGCAGAGATTCATGGCTGCAATTTGGCCCCAAAGGACGAACATAAAACTCCGAACCCTAACCACCAGCATTTTCTTTTCTTTTTTTCAAGAGTTTACAACTCAGATCAGATCATATGTAGAGGATTTTAGGAAGGGATTGTCTGACCACAGGTTTTAAACAACCCTTAGGAATAGGAAGCTAGGAGATTTGGGCTAGAGTGCCCGATAGAAAAGTGATACGCAAAGTGACACGGAAGCGGGGAGAAAGACGCCCCTTACTTATTACCGGGGGCCCAGTACCTGGGGTCCGACGGCTTAACGTGCTCATCTGACGCACGGCGGATATTTAGTGGATCGAATTTGAGATCTTCTTCGTGGCAGCCACGAAGTTCACCACTAGGCCACCAGCGGCCCGAGTTTACAACTCTCTCCGCGATGCGGCGTATATAGCTACTGGTACCGTATCACATAACAGACGGTATCGTAATTTCATATCCGATCACTGGGACGCTGTCATACACCCGAAAGTCGGATCTCCGTCTCTCCTCTGTGAATATTCGAAACGGAGTTTTCATGTACCAAGGCAAAAACGTTATTTATGAATTATTTTAATGTTCTAAGAAAACTTGTAGAGACAATTTCTGTTCACAAAAAAAGCATCTTTATTCCGTCCCAAGTCTTAAACAATGGAAACATACAGAAACAATTTTTTTCACAATGTAAAACTGACTAGAAAGTACCACAATACAAGGTGTCCCGCACGAAAACTGACTAGAACAGTAAAACAATACAAGGCGTCCTGCACGAAAACTAGGAATAACAAATCATTAAAAATCAGTGCAAAACATAGATACAATAATGTTCGCCGCAGCAGAAAGAGGAACTGATCCAAGCTTCGTTGGGCATCAATAAATCTCATCATGTGCACCCTTTGTGGCGCGACATATATTTAGATGGCATTCAACCTCCCGCCATGTGATTTCCAGCGCCTGCGAAGTGACGCTTTAGTAAGCAGCGATTATCCTATATTGGAAATACACTAAATTGTTTACGGGAGTTTGGTATACAGTGTCTTTGATATACTCCCATTCCCCCAAAACAATCAAGAGTGTTAAGCCCTAGCCCGGTTCCCCACGTATGATCCAATGTCTAGTAAAGCATTCATCCAAATGAGTCCTGCCATACGTTGCGTACTGGCGGAGTGCTACAAATTGCCCAGAAAAATCCATCTGCTGTTTGTGATACGCTTACATTTTCAGCATATCGAAGTAAACATCTGTAGTGACAGATTTTTCACTGAAACATGCCAATATTTCATGCACACTGATGCAGCACCAAACGTTCACTTTTAGGCTATCCGTTGCAACTCTCTCACTACGTGCGGATTCTCTGATCCCCATAACTTGCAGTTGTGCCTGTTGACCGTCCCTGAGAAGTGCAATGTGCACTCGTCGCTGAAAATCACCTTCTGAGGAAGGCCATTGTTGTTATCAATCTTTGATGGTATGTGGGAAACAGTCTGGTATCTGAAGGGCATATCACTTGGCTTTAATTTCCGTAGCAGCTGAATTTTGTACGCACAAAGATATAACCTCCTCTGAAGAACACTGTGGACTGTTGGTCTTGGGATCTCCAGTTCACGACTGGCACGACGAACGGAGTTACTTGCACTATATGGAATGCTTCACGAAGGACCTCCATTTGTTCTTCAGACACGTGCCTTCTGATTCTTTTCAAGTCAGCCAGTTTCCAGCAAACGTTTGTTCCGCGCTGTTACTTTGTGTCGGCAGGATGGTTTTACTCATACATTTGGCGGAATTTCGTCTGCACCATCACTGGAAGCTCAAATTTTACAAACCAGTAACAGCACTTTGCTTTCTGCTGCACCGTGAACGCTATTTCAAGAACGACTGACCCACAACTTATGTAACAGCTGCGCAGAGGAACAGCAGCGCCATCTATCGCCAATGAGCCACGCCATGTGCCGCAAATGAAACTTCGTAAGTCCCTCTTTGTGTTGCAGGAAACACCATATTCTTAGCTGTTTTGCTGATTTACAACGATTTTTTTATTGGTAGTTTGCGTCCGGGTCACCTTCTATTAGTAAAGCAAAGAGCACTTACCTCGAAAATAGCAGGGCCAGCAATCATCCGTGAGCAAATCCCTGATACGCTTTTCGACTGAACTCCGGAAACGATAAGAATCAATGCGGAGGAACAACGTAAAGGAATTCCTAAGCCCGACATTGCACTTATTTCGAATGGTAAAAAATCGCGGTACGAAAATTTGGAATTTAAAAAATATATATTAAAAGCATATGTGGTAATACCATAGCAAAAAGAGAAAAAAAAGCTGGCTTTAACCAATTAAATTATTACAAAGGATAAACTATGCTTATCGTTAGCTGTGTAGTTCACAATGGATATCTACAACCACATCAGAGAGGTGTGGCTCTACGGCAAAGCTAAGGATTCATTCCGGTCCCACATCGTCGGAAGAAAAACGTGTCTTGGAAGAAGGCAGAATGTACAAAAAGCGGTGCTCCTTCGGTATTCGTTCACTAAATAGTACCAAAACAGATGACAGATTTTCTCAATAAAACAGGGGGAAAAGAAAGCTAACTTTAACCAATGAATCATTAAATGGATAAACAATACTTTTCAGTAGCTGTGGAGTTTACGATGGTATCTGCGAGGTTTGCCGCTCCAGTAAGGAGAGGAATTCATGGCGATTCAACAGTGTCGGATGAAAAGCATGAGCTGAAAGGGGGCAGAATGTACAGGAAGCGGGGCTCCTTCGGTATTTGTTCACTGCATAGTACCAAAACGGGTGATAAATGACAGTGCGTCAGAGTTTAATCCACTCCTGTGATATCGGGCGTTTGCCTCCTGTCACCTCGCGAAATATGACGTAGCTCCTGTGTGTTGTGTTTTTGAAGTGTTTTGTAGCGGGAATCCGTAAGTTCTTCCAGTGTGCATTTTGTACTCGTTTTTTTCATACCTTTTGGCACTTAGGAAAAGACAAAGCATTACCCAAAAGCGTTTATCTTTGGATTCGGTGGCTTTAGTTCGATCGGATTGGATGGCTTTATTGTACAAGTAATTGTCGTTGGATTGGATTGCATGATGTTATTAGGCAAGTATTTACATTGTTCACTGACTTGTAATATCCTCAACGCAAAATTAACAATTCATAGCATCAGTTTTGTGTTCAGGGATACTTTACACAGCAGTTATTTACAACCTTTTTGGAAATCTGATAGAGACTAAGCATCTCATTTAAGTGTCCTTGTTTCATCTAATACAGGCATGAAGGTCAAACTAATGCAATGAAACGATGTTCAAACTAATACACCTAAGAATTAAACCAAATTAAAATTCTTGTGTGCCATGCGTATAGCTTAAAACAAGTATTCAACTGCAAATATTAAGCAGACTGCCACAACTTGGGACGTATCTACCCTACAGGACGCACATGAGATAAAGGCAGATAGCAGAGAGAGAACATGCCACTGTAATATAGTGGATAGCACTCGGAGCTACGGAGCCGATAGTTGGGGGTTCGAATCCAGCCCCTGGCATAAAAATGATGGAAAAAAATTCTTCGTCATAAACTCCCAAGCTTTACAGGAACGGAGCAGCCACGAAAATCGAAACCCTTCAGCTGGTACCAGTAGTTAAATGACTAGGTGGCTGAGTAGGCTCAGGCGCAGGTGCTGGTGTTTCCGAAGAGAAGAGTTTGTCGCCTTCATTTATAGGTGAAGTAGTTTCAAGTACAGCTGAAGTAGTATCGAGCAGAGCTTCATGGGTAAGCTCAGTTAAGTCTGTAACTGAAAATGTTTCAGTATCATCTCCTAAGTGGGAAAGTGAGATTCGCTTCCTCTCATCTGTAAGCTTGGCATTTCCTATGATACCCATTGTGTTCCATGGAAATGCAGTTTAGTTGTCAGCCAACCCATAGGCCGAGGACATCAGGAAAATGACGAAAGTCATCAAAAGTAACTTACGAAGCAGATTCATTCAGACAAAACTCCAATCGGCCGCTGCTTTCTCTTTCCAGAATCAAGAAGCGTGAAAATCAGTAGCCTACCTAAAACTCTCTCTTCGCTCTAACTGAATCAACTAATAATCTTTAGTCACAGCACTGCTTCTTCTCTCTAACAATTCATAGTTTAAATGCCAAAAGCAACGATCTCAAACTTAAAGAAACACATTGAAAAACGCCACAGACGGATGCAAGTCGAACTACGAAAGTTCTTGGAACTTTTTGGGGCCGCATTGCAAACAAAATACCTTGGTCTCGTTGGTAGAACACACAGCGAACCCAATATAATTTGTCATATGTGTGAATTCTTTTCCTTGATAATTGTAGAAGGGAGTAATTTTCTTTCAAAAACCTTAGTAGCAAGATCTCAGAGCGTGGAACTAACCGTTGTTCATATTAACAATTTAATTCATGCTGCGAAATTTTCAGATAATAAAAATCCTTCATGCAGTCTATATTATTTTTTTTTATGATATGTATTCCTCCGGTAGTAACATTTCACGCAAAGAATTTCGATGTCGGAAGTAGTCGGTGAGGCATCGAAGTCGATTTCTCAAATATCTCTAAAACTGCGTCACGTCCCATAAGTTAAACAACAATAGTTAATCCGGGAAATCACGGGAATGAATTATAAACCTCCAGATTCGCTATATGTGAATGCCGGTTACTTCGACTAGCGAATCCTGTGATGGCTGTATTCAAATTAATCGGAGACTTGAACCATGGTCGTTCTGGGTGGTGTAGTGGTTAGCATACTCGGGCGCTATCCGAGAGACGCGGGATCAGTACCAGGATGAAGAAAGTTTCAAGTTTTCGGATATTATTAAGCGGACTCGAGACAATCAGTTGTTCGGGCATAGGTACGAGATAACTCATCCGATCACCGTGAGTTTTTTAATACGATCGGACATCGTCCATGATCCGGTTTTTACGCCTTCCGATTCCGGAAAGTCCGTGTCGTTGAGGAATAATCGTACAAAAACTTGCGTTTTAAGAGTTTTCCTGTGTTTTGAGAAACGGTCGTTTGTTACCTATCTCCTCCAAAGATCTTCAGCAGATCGCGGTGACACTTGACACAGAGAAAGGTAAGGACATGGGGCGTGACATGGGGTTGGTATCATGGTTACTGGTCATATCGTATAAAAATAATGACCATTAAAAACTGACCAATTTTAATAATAATTGAAAAAATGGGCTCTCTATACGAGACTCTGGACAATTAGTTGTTTGGGCATAGCTACAACATGACATATCCGATCAGCGTGATGTTTGGCATGCGATTGGACATCGACCATGGTTAGGTTTTGACGCCTTGCGATTCCTAAATTCCGTGTCATTGAGGAATTTCAATTAAAACTAGATGACCTTTTACTTGAACCGTTTCACGGATGTCGGCTCACTAACATTAGTTTAAAAAATCGTTTGAATTGAAAAACGAAGAAATGGAAAGACTCCGTCTTTAGTTCAACACTTTCTTAATCTATAATAATAAAAGGAAGTTTGTGTATGTGTGTGTTTGTGTCTGTCTTTCGCGATACAAAATGATAAACGTGGTTTCCGATCTGAGTGTGCCTTTCCGCTTTGTTTACATGCAACCTAATCACAACCAACGTAAAGGCGTGAAAGAAAGGAGTTCATGATAAATTTTCGGCATTTCTTTTTTTGAATGTTTCGTACTTTTGTTCTAGAATTCATAAATTTTACGCGTTCGCTTTTTACAATGTGCTGTATTAATTTAGACGCCTTAATGAGCTTAGATTTTACAGTAGCTTCGATCAAAAGTTGCCAACTGTACCCGAGTTATCGGGTACAGTTGGTAGCTTGTCGTAATCTAACTTAACATCGATGTCATATTTACCAAAATTAACGAATTTAATTGTTCCAAATTTGTACTGTACGGATGCGTAATCCGGTGTTTCATTCATTAACAGTTAATTTAATTGTTACTCAACAATGTATTTTACCAAACGATCGCCGAATGTTATTTCATCACCTGTAACATAAACGTAACAGTAACTCATTGCAGTCTGCGTAAAATACGAGTACCTGATGCTAAATGTGATTTTTTCAAGCCATGGAGGTAGGGATAAAAGGAGAAAGCACCCTCCGTTGGCTCAATGCAATCCCAGTGAAGCCAGCGAGACATCACCCTTGTGACGTCAGGGCGGCCATCTTAAGACTGACATGAACAGACCGTGCAATAGCTGTTAACGCTGTGCGAGGCATGACGTTGGCAATTTGCTTTTAATATTAATAAATGTTCCCTTCATTACATTAATCGTTGATATACTGTTCTGAAGGTTATTATTAATTGATTTATCAATGTTTAGAGCGTTACTGCTATTTCCAAGTATGTGGAATCTAGGAAACATTTTGGCTGACTTCAAGGGAATCAGAGTAGGTACAAGAGTTTTTCTTATTCTGTAGGTAAAGCCGCCGTGTAATTCAATAATTTTTAAAGCTGTGTGTATGATAATCTAAGTTTAGTGACGTTTTATAAAGATCTGCCCTGTTAAAATGAAGATAATATGAAAGTGTACGCAAATTAATGTTCAGTTGTAATGCCCCATTATTACTTTGTATTAGATATATTATGATGTAAATATATCTTTCACCAAGGAAGGGCACAATTTCAAAACCAATGCAAATCCTTACATTTCTACACCACTAAATAAAACTTAGATTGCATGCAGGGTTCAGTTACATATCCCTCATCTTTATAACACACCTTGCCTATAGAATCTAAATGAGAAAATGCCTTTTCACCGGTAAATAAGCATATGCCTTGATGACTTTTCCGAGAAAATTGCTTGGAACATATATCACATTAGTATGAGTTTTCACCTGTGTGCATAAGCATATGCTCTGAAAGATGACTTTTGCGAGTTGCTATTCGAATTTTTCCCTCTGTTAGCACAACAAACTGTTCATTGGCATTCTGTCAATCAAAATGGGAAATTAAGCTGGTCATATCTAAACTGACTTCATATACGAGCCGAGCTTGACTACTATCTGCTTTTTGGAAAGCAAAAGATTTCATGTTTAAATGTTTCTCCGTTACTAACCTGTGAAAAATAACTCGAGGAGGCGGTCGCCCGAAATTGTTGTGACATCGCAACAACACACCATTTCTAAAAACAAATAACTTCCAATTTCGAAAATCAAACTTGTCACGTACGTAACCCTATGGCTCAAAACGACTAATAGAGTCTTAAGATGGCCGCCACACCATCAGCGTCGTCTGTTAAGAAAGTTTCAAGTTTGTGACGTGATACTTTCTCACCTTATTCCTACCTCCATGTTCCAAACATGTGATAGTATTGGGTTTAGAGAACTTTGGCTTCCTCTCTCCAACATCCCTACAACTGGCGAGTGCTTGAAATGATTCATAACACGAAGGTAAATATTCTAGACAGAAATTTATCGATTCTCTCCACTAACACACTTGTAATTTAACTTTTCTTTTTATCTTGAGGTCAGTTTTGGATTTCTAATGCGCAGATGGACTTGCGTGGCTACAACATCATATTTCATCGGTGTCAAGATTGTTTTTACTCAAAATATTATAGTCAACCAGATGGCTTTTTTCAAGGAAGGTAAACAGCAAACTGCAAACTGGACAATCGAACGCTTCAACAATATGAACGCGGTGACTTGACAATGAACTAAGAGATGCAAATGTGATTATTCAATAAAAGACACGGGATATCTGTCATGTTTGTTTTGCATGCGAAATACTTGAGGAAAAGCAAAAGGCATTCACTATTCGAAGAACTGTTTCGAAAATCGTGGTAATCCTAGCGAGGCGCTACAATTTGCATACCTTAATGGTGGTAATGATCTCCAAAGTTTCCCGAATGGCAGTGGATTTAGGAGTAGAGTAGAAAGCTAATTACTTTACGTCATATCGCATAGAATCAGCAACGGACTTTAACTGGACTTCTTTGGATACGGCCGTGGTTAATTTGCCGTACTTTATGTCCCTCTTAGGCTCGTTGACTCTAATTCGAAAAGAAAGTTTAGTCATTCCAATGTGGTATCGCTTGGAGCCGTCCGGATATCATAGAGGTATGGCATAAACACTTGCCTCGTTGGAAAGAAGGGGCTTGTCAGAATTTCGTTTAAGTATAGCATATAAAGATGTCGGAGATCTTATGCCGACACCAAGGTTCGTCTTCCATTCACCCCATTTTCATCTTTGATTCTACACCAAGAAATTCGGATTACTACTATAGTTATACTATTTTGAGTATAGTTGGTATATAGTTCCTGTTTATTAATTATTGTTACTTACGTTCATTCTGAATCTGAATGATATTTAATATTAACCATTGTTTTTCAAAAGCTGAAGAGTTGAAATACTTGTTATTGTCACCATAGTTTAGTATATATTTACTTTTATGTCTTACATATCTTATTTAACGGGCTTTACGTCAATAACAGTCATGAATTCATCTACGTAAGTGCTCCTCAATTTCAGGAATCGGTAATCTTTATTGCATGTTGTTATGATTTAATTCCTCTTAGACTGTACCTGTCTCTGGTTCGTAGTGGTCTTGAAGTACGCGAATAAATTCATTGTGATGTACATAAATAAATGTATATTCTCGAATTACTCCTTACATTTCACACCCACAAATATCTGGACAAATCAATGAAGGAAGAAATATTCCTCATAATACATGGAATATCGATAGAATATTCAAATTAATTAGTAAAATCATGCAATGCATTAATTATTTTACGCTTTCCGACATAACAGAAATCATTACTCAAGTTTTTATTCAGGTCATGCGGCTAATGGCTGTGGACTCCTGTGTCCTAACCTTTGATCCCATTTCGATGATATTCAACAGAATCGGTTCAGTATACCTCCTGAACAAAATACTAAAGTTTTGTCGCAATAGAAGAATGTTTAGTCAAGTTATGAGGATAATGGCTGTGGAATAAATCTCACTTCTATGCCCTGATCTTTGACCCCATTTCGATGATATTCAATAGAATTGGTTCAGCGTTCCTACGGAACAACATGGTAACGTTTTGTCGCATGCGAAGCATTTTCAGGTAAGTTATGACGCATAAGAGCAATGGAATAGATCCCGCTTCTATGTCCTGACCTTTGATACCATTTCGCCTATTCTCAATGGGATTCGTCCCTAGGTGGTCCCCTACCACATACTAAAATTTCATCGAAATCGAACCATTTTTACGCAAGTTTTCAAGCAGACGGACAAAGCTGGGGCATGTACGTTTCTTCAACCTACGGTTGGAAAGCGTAACAGAATATGATTCTGAGTTTGCTTGTGCCACTTACTGGTCAACCATGTGACAACTCCTAGAAAATCTGAAAATTTCGTTAACATACTCGAAACGAAATCGGGAAATGAGGGTTCGATTCTCGCTCCTGGCCGATAAAAATTTCAAGTTTTCTGAGAGGTGTCACATGGATGACCAGTAAGTGGTACAACCAAATTCAGAATGATACTCTGTTTGCTTTTTATATTCTATAAATATCTTGACATACAGAATATTTATAGCTTAAATTATCTACCAAGAGTAGCAAGGTACTTTTTTTTGTTAAGGAGTTTGACGGCCACCGAAAGCAAATTGATCGTCTTATAAGTAGTCTCCAGTCCCAAATCTAGGGCCACTGGCTTCAGAGAAGGGAAAGAGGCAGTACCGTAACGCAAACACAACATCCACGCTCCACCGAAATTCGAACACCGACCCAACTCAGACGAGACAACTGTTATACCTTTATGCCACCTTGGCGGCAGAGATATTTTCAAATTTTGAGAAGTACTCTCAAAATGGCTACCCAGTTGTCCTTGAGACTGATCAACCCTTTAACCAACTGGAACGGATTAACTCGGGTTAATTAAATAGACTGAAATCAGCTCGAACGAATATATCGCTGTCTAAGAAGTGGCCAGAACGCGACAGAAACGAGTGAACCTGGGCCGCAGAAGGCGTTGCTTTTAGCTTAGGTTTGTCATTCCTAAGTTGTTGTTTGGGAGTACAATTGTCATTTACCCATGCTGTATGATTACCTTTTCCGTTAAAAGTGCCATGAAAACGGTGACGAACCTAACAGAGAAGAGAAAATTTTTTGAGTAGCTTGTTCCTACCCTGTGGCATGATGTTCATTATTCTTTCAAAATAATTTCTTGGATGATGGAACAGAGAATAAAGGACTACAAGGGAATCAGACTACATACTGTAAGACTTAGGACTGTAAGTGAGCACTTACAACCAGCAACATATTTATAGTCGGTACTCCTGAGATGAAAGAGGGAAGGGAATTGTTTTGCCGTAACGTTCCTACAACCATGTCACTATGAGACCACTTCTCTTTGAGGAGCGTAGGAAAATTTGGGCAACTTTTGGTTCTGGTACATCGGCCCCTTAAAGGGTTAAAACTACAATAAGGGCAAAGCTCAGTAAGTGTCTAGATATTTTATTCTGGATGTCAAATAATACGCAGGCATAACCATCTCAGCAAAAACTTCGGAAAAAATATTAAAAGTTTCATGCTATCTTTGTGTAACCAAGTCTGTACCATGCTTTCTGGCATTTGTATTAGAAATTAAGTCTCAGTATTAGAAAATTCTGTAGTTAACAAATGAATTAATGAAGTTATACACCTGTGTTAATTTAAGGATTAAATGCTGAATTATTTCAATGAAAAAATTACAATTAGTGTTATGATGTTTAGTAATTAACTTGAAAATTTCAATTTATACATTACTAAAGTAAGCGCTGTGTTGGACGTGTAATAAATACTCTTACACTTTCGGGGAAAGATAAATCCCTTTGTAAGGGTGAATGTCAGTCCAATTCGGCATTTCAGTGGGCCGCGCTGAAGTGGAGGGCGCGATTAGACAACGCACATACAAATTGGCGTATTCGTTTAAAATGCGTGTCGAACGTGTGATGAAACGAAACAAATGTAGCACAGATAGGGTGACCATATTTCTTTGGGACAAAGAAGTAAGACGATAAAAAAACTTTATTACTTAAACATATTGCACTTCCATTATTCTTCAGCTAACAGGGACAAAACATATAAAAATTTAGGTACACTTACACAGGACCCTATCTCACCACGATCGTATCGTGAAAATTTCTCCGATGAAGTAATCTTGCGCCGCGAATTTCAGTCTTGCAACACCTGATCATAAAACTTCTCACACTCCATGACACATTTTTGTCTTAGAAATAACATGGTCCTCATTGTCTCAACATTTAACCTAGATTTC
Source organism: Macrothele yani (assembly GCA_039090855.1). Classification (NCBI taxonomy): domain Eukaryota; kingdom Metazoa; phylum Arthropoda; class Arachnida; order Araneae; family Macrothelidae; genus Macrothele; species Macrothele yani. Next base: position 46,193,507 of record CM077031.1, read on the forward strand.
TCCTTTGACCCATGCTGTTCATAACAGAAAATATTCTCTCAACAGGTGCTGTTCTTACTGGAAGACAAAGAATAAACCCTATTACAAAAATCTTGAAAGTCTAGGCTTTTTCGTTCATTTCAAAAGAAATCTGTAGTCATCTGTCAGGTACAGGAATGTTTTCTTTATTCTATGTATCCTTACAATTACAGATTTTGTGAGGGTCCACTGATCGAATTCACGAATTTCTTCTGCTTCTGTGCGTGTGATGAGTTCCTCGTTCAGGCTGTCATTTCTTTCTTTGCATTCAGGCGTCTTTCTCAGTTGAACTTCTCAGTGTTTTCCAAACTACACTTCCACTTGTTCACAAATTCTTAGCTGGTTTCACAGATATTCTCAACTACCTCAAAAGCCTTAGCCACATTACTTTCTGCTGAATCTACTAACATTGTCAGTTGCTTTTTGACATCAGTAGTTAAAAACTCTTCACTTCTTCTGGACTAAATGTTTTACAAGATTTTCAGTGTTCATGATTACTACTGTTGTACATTATCTGTTTCGATTATGCTAATGTATGTTTGGAACGTAGACACTTGATCTTTTGCAAATTTACAGTTTCAAAAAGGGATCTTCAAACAATTTTCACAACAGGGTATTTTTCTTGAGAAAGAAAAAAGAACGAATCCCAGCAAACATTCTTAAAACTCGGTTAACTGATGGACCCAAAGAAAAAAACCTTTTATTTTCACGCTCTAACTTTTTAACGTAATTGTCCTGCAAAGTCACAAAACTCTTTCAGTTCTGCAACTCTGAGTGTATTGAAGCATTTGTATACTTTAACTGCAAAACATTCATTATCAATTGGTAAATTGTCGGCAGCACACTGGAGACAGTGGTGTATAACGTGTGCCCCACAACCAATACCGAAAATCTGCCTTTTCAGTTTCAAGTTTTTGCCGCACATTATTTTTGCCAAGTTTTCCGCACCATCCAAATTGGTGTTTGTGTTATCTGCACACAAAGAGACAATTTTGTTTCATAAGGCATATTTGTGATTTACTTCCTTCAACATAACACACAGTAGGTCGAATCTTTCACCAGAAAAGGAAATAAAGTCTATAATTTTGTCTTGAACACCATGATTTGGCAAAAAATTCCGCACAACGATTAGAAAAAGTTTTATGACTTTTTTGTTTGATGCCCCTATACTGACTGTAATGCTTCTTGTTTTATTCAAATTATCTATTACTTCGGCAAATTTGTATGATTATAAAACGTTGGTAATTATGTTTTCTGATTTGGTACGGGCTGAAGAAAATTTTGTTTCATAAATTTCCTTTCTCACTGTCGACAAGCGCTCGTTTGCGAGAAAACTTTAGCCATGACGCACAGTATGATATGCAACAATAGTTTCACTTGCTGAAGTTTTATAGCTTTCACTATCATGTCTCACCATAAATGAACTATTGTTTATAACTGAAGCCAGCGTCTTTTCAGCATCCTTATGTTTCAGGCAACGTAGATGTTGGTTGATGTATCTTCTGCCTCTATGAGCAACGGAAAAATTGACACTACAATGTTGGCATACCGCCTTTCTTCCACCACTTCACAGATTGTACAGTTCAATAAATTTGAATTCTTTCTGGAGATCGTCATTAAACCTGCAGTTTCGCCTCTTTGGCTTTATAGGGATAGACTTCAAACTTTAAAAAATATGAAATTTATACCACCGGCATTGAGTAACACAGCCACGGATACCGGTTAGCACACAAGCAAAACAAAACGTTCAGGTGTTGCCAACTCAGCCAACATGTATTTACTGGTTGGTGTTATCCATTATATTGATATACGATTTGGTTATGATTATGAATAGAAATTTATTATTGATTGACCAGCATACAAGTACATTTATAATTTTTATGAATAACGGGACAAAATTGACATTTTTATTAAAATGACCAGAACAATGAAAACAAAAAGACGGTGCTTACATTCAGCCTAAGCTGAGATGTTAGGAAACTTCAGAGGGTGAAGATGTCGTTGAGACCCGGTTGAGAAACCATCTTCCCCTGGAGTTAAGTAAGGTATTTGTCTGAAAGACTTGGGCTGGTTGTAGGATTTCATGTCATGAAAACGAAGGAGTTATCAAACATTCTTCCCTCAGCATGTAATCAGTTGAATTATTCCACTACTTTCCCATTCACGAAAAAGCAAAACTTTTCCGTCATTATATATGTTTCGGAGTAAGGATAAAACAAGCATTTCTCAAGGTCCTTTTAAATGGCCAGAAAAAATGGTCATGAAACGAAATTATCACGCGGATCATATTTCACAGCGGCCAATAGATGGCGCCATGTCAGCGCTGAATTGTAAATCACGGAGAGCGGACAGTAGTTAGAAGTACAAACATAGTGTATATTATTTGTAGTGATGTGATATGAAAACAAGCAAACAAAAGCTGCTTATATTGCACAGTTTTGAAAACTCTGTAGTGCAGAGAGAGGTGATGGCCAGGCCCAATGTATTCTGGGAGGGGGTGGGGTGGGGATAAGGAGAAAAATAGCCCAAGAGCAATAAGAATCGCTTGGAAAATGGGTTATTGCCGTTCTGCGGTGACCACAAGTCTAACGAACGAACAATCCCATAGGGCAATTGCCGACGCCATGGGATGTAGTTGAATTCATCCTTGTGTTGACTGAAGGGACTTCATCCTGCCTCTCTCTCTCTCTCTCTCCTGAAGCAGGGTGTGTGTGTGTATGTTTTTGTAGGGCTGGGTGTTTTTATGCCAGCTCTTCTGCGTTATCGTGTGGATAATTGTACATACAACTGGATCGGCCATCAAATTTTAAGTATATTTCGTCCATTTCGCATGATAACTCTCTGGTTAGCATAACCGTGCGTTGAACATGCCTGACCACTGTCAACGGAGTTCCAGTCTGACTTTTAGAACTGTCAACGGAGTTCCAGTCTGACTTTTAGAGTTGTCAGCGGAGTTCCAGTCTGACTCTTACAACAGAAGGAGCACGAAGCAGCACTTACAGCACAGAGAACAACAACAGAAGAAACATGAAGCAGCACTAACAGAACCAATGGAACACAAATAAGCGTACGGACTTCACGCACGGAGCAAACGGCGGTGACATCAGCAGCGGAAGCGCCACCTATCGGCACTTGCTCTGTTTTACCAGACGACGCAGGCCAGGTACGAAAGTATAACCCAAGAAAATTTATGGATACCACAACGGAATCGGTTACCTCTTATTACTGTAATAACCAGAAAACACACGGTCACTTTTTACCCTGCTGTTTTTTTTAAAATAGTGACGTGCGGTCGTTGTAAACGCATGCATTGCATTCCCTAGTTGCGTGAAAAATGTTTACTCTCTGAAAATAAAAATTATTATGCGACGAAATTCTTTGTGCTACAATTTTTTACGGAAAATGTTTAACTAAGTGCATGGTGTTAGAAGAGTTTTTTTTTCAAACCAAATTCACATATATCTGTGCATTTTTGCCTGAACTGTAAACGAGAATGCGAATAACTATCACGTGAGATTGTGCCCTCGGAGTGAGCGTATTTTCGCCAGATAAGTAAGAACGGCAGCGAAAAAATGATTCCGTATGTACGAAATTTCTGTTTCATTCAGGGCAGTCGGTTGACTGCCAAATCAGAGATGTCACCATCTGTTTATTCCTACTCCGGTTGCGGCCTTCGTTATTTGCTATTGAAAACTTACTGAAATGCGTAACAGAGAGTTGCACCAATCAATAGAAAGCTTGTTTCAGTTGGAAAATTGTACGGACATATTTTTGCATATTTCTTGCCTTTCTGAAGCACTGAAATGCTTAAAGATAATTTAAGGAAACCGCAAATGTGGAATAAAGAAGCGGATGGTGCTAAGTTAATGTCTTTCGATTCACTAAGTTTTACAGAAGAATCCTAATGTGTTAGCAACAAAAGACCAACCTTAAACCTGAGTCTGTTAGCATCATATGCAGGTTAAACATACAAACGTATTACATATTTAGACAGTTACATTTGCTAAACAGATGAGATTTTTAGTGCTTCAAGTCTTCAACGCTATTTTATTGGTCGTGTTTATCATTTTGAAATGAAACTATACTACGTTTCCGTATTATTGGCGTAGAAAAAAGATAAAAAAATCCAAACTTTTGCACATCAACCAGATGTCTTTTTCAACGATGGTGGGCCCACGAGGGTAGTCTTTTCACCATAACTATCGTATATGGTAAGCTTACGGGCTCAAAAAATTGTAATTCAAAAAGCATCAAGTTTCCGGAAGACAGCCTGAATTCACTCAAAGAAAATCCCACTCGTTTTGATTTCGTGAAGTTAAAAAGTGAATTAAGTGTGTTTTACTCTTTTCCTTGGATTGAGCAGTAAAACAATCTACAAATTGTTCAAAGCTTCGCAGGACCTTGGTTTTCATAAATGCTTGAGGGAACAAATACCTTTTGTCCAGGGCTTGATTTACGAAAACGTAAATGTATAGCAACATTTACTATACATATTAAGTTTTGTGTAGCAACGAGAAACGTTTGATTAGCACTAAGACATTACGCTATAACAGCAGTCCAGTACCTACTCGAAAACAAATTAGAAAGAAATTTCAGATACATTATTTATTACCTTTTTTAATATTCTTCAACGTCATAAATTTTGCCTTTGACATACGGCTGTGTGTACGTGGTTTGAAAAAAAATTACAGCCTCGGGAGGTGAATATTTGTCCATAGATTGTTCTTCAACAGATATGATCGTTAAATTTTCCAACGAAGATTCACTAAGACTGGTGCGATAGCTACTCTTGATGTGACTCACGTAGGAAAACCCCTTCTCTACAATTGCATTAGACACTTACAAAACTACAAATATTTCAAAAACATGAGAAATATTACAGTAGATATATCTTTTGGATTGTAAAATGAAGAACCAGAAGTTTCATCATCATGAAGTTTCCATATTCTGCAGCTAGAATTCCTTAAGCTCCTCCAATTCCTGGCTTACAGTAATAAAGTAAAATGTTGAATCATGTGCGTAATTTCATCCTGACCAAAATCGTTCAAGGGAATCACGATCTTTTGGGCATAATGCCACACCTAAAACCTTCAGACACTTCATGGTATCACTTGTCAGGTCTGGAAATGTTTGACCGATTCTCTCCTTGTGGTCCTTAAGGTTCACCTATTAACAGCAATTATCACTGAACAACTTCTGTCCGCCGAAACACTTTAAAAAGAAGAGGAAATAATCTGTGTGGACAAAAAGTAATATTGGCATTAGGGCCGCAGCAGCCGCCATAAAATTTCGGAAAGTTATCAGAAGGTCAGCGTAACGGGAGTTCAAAATGAAATGTGTCGCCATGTATGTGAAGCAAAGTCATATCTGTGGAGCGATTCGATACCGCTTAAATCGAACACTACTTGTGTCATTAAGTTGTGCTAATAAAAACCAATTCACACAATATACGCAAAGGCAAGAGATATTGTCTAAAATGTTTTGAACAACAATTGAAAAAAGTTTGCTGAAGATTTTGAGGGCCGCGGGAGGCCTTTTGTTCAACATGCGTGAATGCCACGGAGAAAACCTCCGGTTTGATCCACTAAATATCCGCCGTGCGTCGGATGGGCACGGTAAGTCATCGGACCGCGGGCACTGCCCCCCCCCGGTTATAAATAAGGGCGTCTTCTTCCTTCTTTCTACCTCGTTTCCGTGTCACTTTCCTATCGGGTAGTCTAGACCAAATTTCCTAGCTTCCTCTTTCTAAAGGTTGTTTAAGACCTGGGGTGAGACAAACCCTTCTTAAAATCATCTGCATACGGTCTGAAGATTTTGATATAGGAGCCAAAGTAACGGAAGAAAAAAAAGTCGCAGGATGGAATTCCACTGTAAATGACATATGCTTACCGTTTTGTTTTAAATTTTGGCATGAGCAGACAACGTTCACGGCACACCAATGATCCAGAAGCTTAGAACTCACCTCTCTTAGGTTTGAACTTGAGGAGGTGGCTATGAAAATTTTCAGTCACTATGTAAGTGAAACTAAAGCAGGCTTACTTAAATGCTGGTTTTCCTGTACATAGCGTTTTCGTGTACTTATCAGTGATAAATTTTGTTTTTGTTGCATTTCAGCTTCTTTCGTTTTGGGTTCCTTTTCCTCTTTTAGTTGGCTGGAGAGCACAGAGCTTCCGCGTTTGCAGAAAATAAAACCAGTAATGTCTGCAAATATGCCAGGGCAGCTTATAATTTTTACACTTAATCAGAAACCATATTTTCTCAAAACTTTAGTATTTTCCACAGTACTCTGTTTCTCAGTTTCCTTTAGGGAGTAGAAACTCCTATTTCAAAACGGTTTTCCTTTTTTTTACAAAATGCCAAGTGGGTTGAGGGCGTACAGGAACGAAACATTTCAGGGGTCATCAAATACAATGGAGCTTTGCGTCTTATTTGATCAAGCAAATTTAAAGCATCAAAATTCTATATCACTCACTGAATTAAACCAACAGATAACTAATTCTGCAATTCTCGACACTGTTGAACAAGAGTATCCAAGGATAAGCATTTGTGTTAATATCCCTCTCATGCCGTTTTGTTCAATACACATCGACCAAGAAAATTGTATACAATCAAGGCCCTTTTATGCTCAGTCCTCTACTTCCTTTTAACGATTTAACGAGGAGCGTTGTGATGTATCGTATTCTGTCACTTTCCCCCATTTTGATAGTTCCTCACCCAAACGAAACACCCATTTTGAGTATTCTTTTGTTTTGCATCCGGAATTTATTTCGGTCTTAATTTGTGAAACGTCATTCTAATGTCTTAAGTCTACAGATTTTTTGTCATTTCCGAAAATGCTTCAATCCTTAGTTTTAATAAAGATTATTTTTATTTCTGTGAACGCCAGGCTTCGTTATCATATCATTTTGCACAACGATTACGGTATTACTGGTTTATTTGTACTACATTATTAGAAAAAAATACATTTATATAAATAATGTGCTGATTAAAGTTTGTACAAAATTTTGTGACCTACAATGTGTTCTAGTTACCCAAACGACTCGATTAGGTATGACTCCCTAGAAAGAAACTAACTGATCGAATTTCAACAGTGATTATCTACTAACCTACACCAGTTCTCATGCTAGGATAGTAGAAGAACGCCCAAAATAATTGAAAGTGTGCATGAACTCAATAAAGCGAACCTTGTTATAAATAGTGAAAGCTGTTTTCACCACTACAAATTCATTCCTTCAAGGTTTCATTACATTAAAAACTGAATCTGAGATATAAAGGTTATTAAATTCTCGTAGAACAGAAATTCATACTCATGGACTTCAAGCGAATGTTAAAAATACATGGTAAGTCGTAATCGTCTCCGGGATTTTAGTGAGCCATAACACCGTAATGATAAGGGATACGGAAACACGAAACATTGTGAATAGAAAGTCTCCGAATATATTTTCTATGCTGACGCACCGGGGAATCGGCGTGTCCTTAGCTTCTAGGTAGGGTTTCCGTCAGTCAGGATATAGTCAGGCGCAGAGAGTGCATATTGCGTTTGGAGACCCTGAAAACTGAGTCCTTTGTCGCGAGCACTTTTGTGCTCGACTTGGAAAGGATTCACCGACAGATAAAACAGTACGCCAGTGGTGCGATAAATTCTGGAACACCGGAAGTCTGTGCTCAGTCAAATTGTGCCAGTCAGTAGCTGGTAATATCACAGAAAGCACTGCGGCGAATCTTGCGTAAACGTCTCCGTGTGAAGCTGGATGTCTGTGCTTAGTCAAATTGTTAAAATCAGTAGCTAAAAATTCCCCAGAAAACATTGCAGCGTACCTTTCGTGAAGGTCTTCGTGTGAAGCCGGATGTTTGTGCTCAGTTAAATCGTGCCAGTCAGTAGCTGGAAATCTCCTAGAACGCATTGCGGCGTATCTTGCGTAAACGTCTCCATGTGAAGCCGGATGTCTGTGCTCAGTCAAATTGCGCCAGTCAGTAGCTGGAAATCCCCCTGAAAGCACTGCGGCGTATCTTGCGTAAACGTCTCCGTGTGAAGCTGGATGTCTGTTCTCAGTCCAATTGTGACAATCAGAAGCTGGAAATCCCCCAGAACGCATTGCGGCGTATCTTGCGTAAACATCGCCGTGTGAGGCCAGATGTCTGTGCTCAGTCAAATTGTGCCAGTCAGTAGCTAGAAATCCCCAAGAAAGCACTGCGGCGTATCTTGCGTAAACGTCTCCCTGTGAAGCCGGATGTCTGTGCTTAGTCAAATTGTGCCAGTCAGTAGCTAGAAATCCCCTGAAAGCACTGCGGCGTATCTTGCGTAAACGTCTCCGTGTGAAGCCGGATGTCTGTGCTCAGTCAAATTGTGCCAGTCAGTAGCTGGAAATCCCCAGAAAACATTGCAGCGTATCTTTCGTGAAGGTCTTCGTGTGAAGCCGGATGTTTGTGCTCAGTCAAATCGTGCCAGTCAGTAGCTGGAAATCTCCTAGAACGCATTGCGGCGTATCCTGCGTAAACGTCTCCATGTGAAGCCGGATGTCTGTGCTCAGTCAAATTGCGCCAGTCAGTAGCTGGAAATTCTCCAGAAAGCACTGCGGCGTATCTGGCGTAAACGTCTCCGTGTGAAGCCGGATGTCTGTGCTTAGTCAAATTGTGCTAGTGAGTAGCAGGAAATCCCCCAGAAAGCATAGCAGCGTATCTTGCGTAAACGTCTCTGTGTGAAGCCGGATGTCTGTGCTCAGTCACACTCTGCCAGTCAGTAGCTGGAAATCCCCCAGAAAGCATTGCGTCGTATCTTGCGTAAACGTCTTCGTGTGAAGCCCTGTGTGGGATCACTACGTTACATTCCCAACATTATCGACTGCAGTTAGTGCAAGCTTTAACACAAAATGATCACAATCGCGGGTTCCGATTTCGTAACGACATGCAGGAGCACATGGATACAGACGGTTTCATCGGGAAACTCGTGCTCAGCGACCAAGCCACGTTCCCCTTTTCGGGGAAAGTTAACCGACATAACGTGCCTTTTTATGTAGATCTCTGGCCGTCTTCATTTCCGATTCAATGGAATTACATATCGCCAATTTGAAGGTGCACCAATGGGCTCCCCTCTCGCGACTTTCTTGGCAGAAGTACATTTACAGGAATTGGACAATCATGTACTTGGATCATTTCCAAATACTCCTGAACTTTGTTTACGCTACGTGGATGACGTTCTCGTTTTTTGGCCTTTAACTAACGACGAGTTGATCCAGTTCATGGACTGCTTATCATCTCAATATGCATCCATTAAGTTCTCCATAGAATTTGAAAAGAATTATACCTTACCGTTTCTAGATTTTTATTTAAAGCGAGACAATCATACACAAACTGTTCAATATTCAGTGTATCAAAAATCCACATCTTCTTCTACCATCGTGATTTCATCTGAATCGGCTCACCCATCTAACCAAAAACTTACTTCCATCCAAATCCAAGTACGACGCGCTTTCAGCAACTCATCGACAGTAACATTACGGAATCAAGAAATAGCCAAAACAAAAATGTCTGGATCTCATCATGACTACTCTGATGACATCATTAATTCTGTCGTAAAGAAATTCTATCGCACGTCTGATACTACTTTAATGAGATTGTAGACCAATTAAATATGCGGGATCACTACCATACATTCCCAACATTATTAGCATCCTCAAATACGTTTGCCATCGTTACAATATATATTTTGGTATACGAACACGTAGTGTACTATCAGCAATAAAAATGAGAGAGACGTTGTTTTTTTAGACAATCGATATGGAGTTTACATCTTTCCATTGAAGATTATAGACACTCAGGATGAAGATCGAATTTATGTTGGACCTACACTTCGCTCCTTAAAAACTCGTTTAAAAGAGCATCGATATAACATAAAGACAGGCTCATCAAAGATTTCCTTATCACGGTTATTGCACAACAGATTTCATTACCCATGTTGGAACGAAGCCAACATTCTCGCTCCGCCCTACTCAAAAGCATCAATCATCTTAACGGAAAGCCTGTTTATTCACAAATATGCTGAAGTATGTTGCAAAGATGATACTCCTTGTCACATCCCTTTGCCTTGGAAGACGGTACTTAATACTATTTAATATATAGACTTATACCAATTTTTCTTTCATACATAATATTTAATACATTCCTTGACATGTACTACATTTATCGATGTTATTAAATCTTTCATGAGAAATGATGTCCTTCCCGCGTATGTGTCGCTATCATGAAATCACTTCTCATTAGTGTATTTAAATATCCTACTCAGTTCCAATTTGCAACTAACATCTGAAGATGGGTCCTTTGGCGGACCTGAAAGGTCTAATGTTTACTGTATATATTAATATTTACCTTCATCACATTCAATTATTTAAACTCTCAATTTTATTCTTTGAATCGATTAAGATCGTGTTAAGATGGACAGAGATTTACATAGAAAGTAAATGTAAACACGATTGAACCTTTAATGAGATACATAACATGCTGATATGGGGATTAGATAATTTATGTGCTACCGCAGAATACCTCCATGACTCTCTAAAGATAAATGTGTTCTGCGTCATGTCACATTACATGGCTTATAGCCTATTTTTCTTTGCCGAGGCCACCATCAATGGTAACATCTTCCTTGACATGCTTCAGATGTGTCTGATGCGATAACTTCAAGACAATAGTGCTAACTGCGTGATGAGGTTCCTTCCAACTTTCAAAGGATGTCCGTAACTATATCAATGTGAAGTTGCTCAACATGTGGATTGACCGTACAGCTACCGACAACAGACCACAGCGAGACATTTTGCTGCCCCGATCACCAGACATATTGCCGTATGATTTCTTCTTGTGGGACTACGTTAAGAACCAGGAGCCGCCTATACCTTGAGATTTAATGGAATTATAGCAACGCACTACCAAAGCAATCACTCAGGTAAAACAGGCTACGCTTGTGCTAGTGTGGGCCGAATAGGATTAGAGGATAAATAAGCATTTGCTATGTCGCGAAGGGCAGAGAAATGCAGCATTCGTGAGGTATGTAAAACAGTTTGAGCATTTCTCTTTCCATTACGATTATTTATGTTAACTTATCCCATGTTACGATGTAGTGGCACACTGAAGTCTTGGAGACCATTATGACCCACCCTATGTAAGAGAACACACACAAAAGACAAAATTGGATCTATATGCATGAGAAAGAAAAGAGTTAATTTTGTTGGTGTTTTATATGAAGAACTACAGCAAGACATGAATTTGAAAAGTTCGTAAATGTGTAGATTAGCGTCCTAAATTATTTCGTCGGAAAACTGTTAGTACCTAGAAAACTGCGACGTACAAATTTTAGAATATAAAAATTAATGGCAAACAGAGGACAAATGTCGTATTTGAAATGTGTTTTAAAGATGTTTATCGTAATATTTACCTGTAAGTACGATGCTGCCAAGAGACGCTGCGGTAGGCGTAACGCATCGCTATGGCAACGATATCAAGCTTTACTCCGTTGAAAGGAAGATTTGCTCTTGGCGTGTAACTAGCGCAGACGACTACAAGCGATTACGTTCTTGCCATGAGAGCTAACCATGCTGTACTCATACGCTACATAATGTAGTTCTTTCATGATTTGTCGTTGTTTTTAAAGCAGTTGTTGAGAAATTGTTCGTTTTTTCCCATATGACTCCCTGATTCGAAATAGAAAGTACGACTATGTCTATTTACGTTGTACAAAAAACCGAGGAAGTATAATTGTCGGTTCTGCTTTGAACGGCTTCGATTCCGAGTTGATTTGCTGTGGCAGGACACTTTTGGTTCTCCTGTTAATACCTTGTTCTCAGGTCAGTTTTGGTCTCAGTGGCACGTATCTTTTGCAAATCAAACAGGTTTTATCCGGTTTTTCCTGTCAACAACGAACCAGGTGCAACTAAATAAAGGGTGGATAATGTGGACCTTTTTTCTGTATCATATCATTACAACAGTTATCGCTCTCCTGGCAAGAACATACGCGGTGGCAGTTGTAGTGGTCCGCTCGTGAATTACTCCCCGTGCCGCAGGAAACCTTCCTTTCAACGGAACAAAGTTTCACATCGTCGTCGGAGCGATGCGTCAGGCCTACCACAGAGTCCCTTCACAGCATCCTACTTACAGGTAAATATTACGATAAAAATCTTTAAAAGACATTTTAATTCTGAAATTTCTACATCATTTGCCATTAATTTCCATACTCTAGAATCTGTACGCCGCACTTTTTCCGTACACTAATGTTTTTCCGACGAAATAGTTTAGGACGCTAATCTACACATTTACCGAAAATTTAACAGTAAGTTATTCTAAAAGCGTTCAACAGAAGAAAGATAGTTATTCAATAATGGAATAAGAAAGTCGGAAAGTTAAAATCGAAAAGTAATGGTATGGTTCAGATGTACTGTCTGCGGCTAATTGAAGACATGTGAGACACAATCTAACTGTGGAAGTGAATGTGTAATGATGAAGAGAAATCAAACAGAAGTCATCGCTCTTTCCACGTTTATAAGTGAGTCACGGAAAAATTCTCATTGGCCGCCACCGCGAAACGAACCCGGGGTCTTCCAGTTAGGCGCTGGACATGCTTCCACTGCACCACAGCGGCTTCGAATTCCTATAGACTCACAAACACTACTGCCAAGCCAATTGGTATATTGCTTCTTGGAGCCCCGTACAATGCTGGGGTTTCCCCAAAAATTGTAAGCAGCAAATGAACACATAATTAAAATGCTAATTAATACAGACACTTGACGTGGACTAGGGACATCAGTGAGGGACTCAAAGAAGCAACCTGCCAAAGTGGCTTGGCAGTTAGTATGTGTGAGTCTGGAGGAATTCGAGGCCGATGTGGTGCAGGAGAAGCATATCCTGCGCGTAACTGGAAGACCCTGGGTTCGATTCCCGATGGCGGCCAATGAGAATTTTTCCGTGACTCACTTATAAACGTGGAAAGAGCGATGACTTCTGTTTGATTTCTCTTCATGATTACACATTCACTTCCACAGTTGGATTGTGTCTCACATGTCTTCAATTAGCAGCAGACGATACGTCTGAACCATACCATTAATTTTCGATTTTAACTTTCCGACTTTCTTATTCCATTATTGAATAACTATCTTTCTTCTGCTTGAACGCATTTCGAAACACTTGCTGTAAAATTTTCGGTAAATGTGTAGATTAGCGTCCTAAATTATTTTGTCGGAAAAATATTAGTGTATACATCTTTCCCTGAGCTCAAAGAACGCATTGCTGCAGTCTTACTCCTGGTTACACCTGACATACTTCAGCGTACGTTGGTAGAACTGGACTATCGTTTGGACAGCCTGAAAGCAACCAACGGTGCACACAGTGAGACCTTCTGACATTACAATATAAACTTGCACAATTACCATGTGTTTTGACATTACAAGTAAGTTGTTATTCGTTGTAGTTTTTTTTTCAACAGCAAACTGGATTTGTATACTTCCTTTACGGACACCCTGTATTTTGTGCAGCAAAACCGACATTATTCGTGATATAGCAAAAAATATAGAGGCGTTATGTCACCAGTCAAAACAATTATGTTTTTATCGTTAACACAGTTAGTTTTGTGACGGTTAATATCATAAACGACTGCACACCTATGAGTCGTTACATTATGTCCATACTCAGCCTAGAGGTATGAGCGCGCTTGGAGACCAAACGGTGGAGCAGGCGAAGTTCACAGAGCAGTATATATATAACCCGAGGACCGGCTTTCGGTTAGTAGAATGTTCGGAGTCAGAATGGGAAAACGTCCGATTTATTGGAGTCTGATGAAGGATAAATTGCGCTTTGGGAAATGATGCGGTTTGTGGGTTGGCCACGTTCCGTTGTAGTGATACGTATCAAAAGTGGTGCACAGATGGCCAAACGACAAACCGTCGCCCAGTCGAGTGTCTTCTGCAGCTCACTGATGCCAGAGGAGAAAGGAGACTGTCGCCCATTCACAGCGACCGTAGGGCCCCAATGCGACAATCACCACCAGCAACAACAGTGGTGATCAGGGCAATGTGTCACAGCACACAGTTCATCGCAGCCTTCTGCGCATGGGCCTGCGTAGCGGAAGAACTAGCCTGGTCTGCATTCTCACTGCCCTTCATCGCCAAAAACGCATGAAATGGGCCCAAGATCATCGATATTGGACCGTGGATGATTGAGAAAATGTAGCTTGGTCTGACAAATCAAGATTCCTGGTGCATCATGTAGACGGCCGAGTGCGGATACGCCGATTACCAACGGAGGCTATGGCACCTGGATGCACTGTTGGGCGGAAACAGGCAGACGGCGGCGGTGTTATGCTGTAGGCGATGTTTCCTTGGGACACTTTAGTCCCCATTATCACAATAGCACATTCTCTAACAGCTGTCACGTATCTGAACATCGTTGCTGACCAAGTTCACCCATTCATGGCAAATGTGTTCCTTGCTGGTAATGGCCATTACCAACAGTATAATACGCCATGCCACACTGCCAGAGTCATCAAGAAGGGGGGTTAGGAACATTCTGGTGATTTTCTGTTAATGCTCTGTTCTCCAAATTCACCTGACATGAAACTAATCGAAAATTTGTTGTTCCACTTGGAAAAGCGGGTTGGCGCTAAATGACCACCTCCCTGAAATGAACGGGCACTGGAGGACCTGCTGTTGACATTATGGTACCAGATACCCGAGGTTATCAAAACCTCGGGTATCTGCCAAGTCATCGAATCGATTACTCGCCAACTCATTGAATCGATGGCTTGCCAAGTCATCGAATCGATTACTCGCCAACTCATTGAATCGATGGCTTGCCAAGTGGCAGCTGCTTTGTGGGCAAATGTGTTTTTTCAAATTTTAAATTTGAATTCAAATATTTACGTTCGTTGCTGTGTGTGCTATTCTTTACATTCATGTATTTTTACTTAGGATCTAAATATTAAAACTCTACATCGTCACTAATGTTTAGTATGACATATTACAAGCGCTTTTTCGAAGTTTTAGAAAATATCTTGAAATTGCAATTGCAAACTTATAAATACGAATTTACTTCGTTATACTTTCAGTAAGTAATTCATTTAGATAAATATATATAGCAATTAAACATCAAATTAGAGTTGTTGCGTTTTGGAATTTTAAATATTTCTGTCAAGTGAGCAGTTGGGCGTTGCTCGGCTGCCGTAAATTTGTTTTAAAAACTTGGTTAAGATGTTCCTTACTCGATGTCCATTTGTCATACAAAAATGTCGTCGTCTAGGCAACGATGATTTCCATTGACCGATGATACCAAACCGTAAAACGATATTGCCTTTGCATTTGTTTTCAGTGCGATTGTCCGGACAAAGATACAAGTAATCGCATTTTACCTGGTTCTGTGGTGATTCATTCTCTTACACCTCACGTGGCACATTATAAGACTGAGTTACTTTTCACATTGCATCTTTTGCATTGCCATTCAGAGGTTTCCGTTTGAAAAGCAAACATCTCTTTCCGTTGCATGTTGCGTAGGAATTAATACCTTATTTGTTAATATGGATGAATTTAATATCAATTAGATTGAAAAGGGCGTCGTGGCCAACAAGTACGTTCTTCTCGAAAGCAAAAAAGGGAAGGGTGAATGTGGGAAGTTGTTTCGTCTCATTAAGAAACTACAAAATGTATCACAGGAACACCAATTTTCATAAGCTTCAAAATTTCCGAAATGCGAATGTTGATTTCATGAGTGTTCCTTCCTTCTGATGGGCAACGATGAAATCAACACTCACATTTGGAAAGTTTCAACTCAGTAAAAGCTGGTGAAAACTAGTGTTGCTGTGAAACATAATCTTAACTTTGATATGTTATCAAGAAAGCATCGAAAACTGAAATTAAACATACAAGTTACTTACTGCAAAACGTTTGACTGCAGCACTATCAAAATTAAGTGGAGCAGCCTTAATATTACTGCGAAGGGTCTTTGAGTCTCGCAGATGTGTTGGAAGACATGCGTAAAACAGTAATCTGAAGGACGACAATTTCAACACTATTTGACAGTAAGTAGTTGGAGTAACGTCCTTTCTTCTCTAGGCGATGAGCCATAAATTTGTTCTTGTTTAGATTTTAGCAAACTGTTAGAACAGAAGCCACAAAGTGAAATGCAAAATTTATGCAAGAAATGTATGAAAAGGTAAATCTGCTTCTCTATTGCCCTGACCTTCAACAAAAAGTGGGGAATGGGGTTTAGCCTTAAATCTTGAAGATGCTTGCATTGAAATGCTGCTCTGAAGTTATTGCCATGCATGCATTATAAATACATATTCTCTCCTGTGAAACGTTGTAGAGTATCTTTAAATATAAGCGTTCGGAGCAATCACAAAGCACAACATATTTTTTGGGAATTTAAACTCATCAATGATAGCAGCCAGATCATAGCCCACTGGAAAGAGAAGGTCCTGAAACAAACGGTTATCGTGTGACTAAAATGGTATCAGCTTTATGAAATTTCTCCACGTTTTTACCGGAGGTGAATACAGTTATTATTCTTGTGATTAAAGTCGATTAAAAACCCTTGTTGCATTATGTTTTCCGGTCAAAATTGCTTTATTCTTGTGCCAGTTTTGTGAAAAAAATGCAAGTGGGTGTAATATTAAATTTTGTGTAAGGTTTACATTGCTACATCTGTGGCATTTATAAATATAATTTACTCCCAGTGGTGAAAAGTAATAAACAAGTAAACATAATAAGCTGGAAGCTGGGGCACAATTGGTCACATAACCACAGTGACAGCCGTTCGTTTCAGGGCTACCTCTTTCCAGTGGGCTGTGACATAGGAGCAGCGAGCCTGCCCGTTGCTCCTATGTGGGTTGACCTACAGAAATTAATTATTTCCTATGTGAGATGACGTTTAGTCCTCTACAATTGTGCTAAAGCTGACACTTCTCTCGTTTCCTCCAACCGCTGACGCTGACGAAATGAATGTATGCTGGTCCATTACTTTATTTTTATTTTTTTTATAAGAACGTCTTTCCTCTTGAGAATCCTTCCAAAGCACTCATAGATTGTTATTTAAAACTGATGTCTAAGAACTACATTCATGTATAGTTTTCTTCAAATCTCCGCACATTCATAGACGGCGTTACATAGAGCAAACAATCAACTACAGTAAGTTATACTGTGCTACACAAATAGAAAGATATTCGTGTAGGAATATTTCTTTCATCACCATTCATAACCAGGGGTATATCAAGTGAGGACAACTTATTCATGTCTAATGATCCTTGTGAAGTAACTTCGGTGAATATTATAAGGCTCGCCCAAATGAAACTGAGACTGTCGGTTTTTTGCCGTAAGGGTTTATACGTTGGAATATGTGAACGTACAGGAGGTAAGAGTAATACATTGGGCTACATTAACGCTACACATGTCTGTTTATAGGTTGGAATATGTGAACGTACAGGAAGGAAAAGTGATACATTAGCTACATTAACGCTACACATAGTCGCCATGTCTGTTCAAGCAAGTGTCCCAGCTCGGCACTTGGTTGTGGATACCCTGAGTGAAGAACGTCCATGGTTATCTGTGGAACCAGTCTTCAACGGCGTCCCGGACCTCAGGGTCGTTAGCGAACCGGCGTCCCTTGAGAGTTTTTCCAGTGGACCAAAGATGTGGTATTCGCAGGGCGACAGATCGGGGCTTTAAGGGCGCTATGGTCGAGGACCTCTCAGCGGAAGTTCCGCTGAAAATCTTGGCACACTACCGCAACGTGCGGGTGGGCGTTGTTTTGAAGCAGAATAACCCCATTTGACAACATACCGGGTCTATTACACTTAATGGCCACTTTGAGGTTGCGTAACGTATCGCAGAATGTGGTTGCCTTGACCGTACTGCCTGAGTCCAGCCAATCCAACAGCAGTGGGCCATTCTCATCAACGAAAACGTGAGCATCACTTGTCCAGCTCTTAAGGATGAATGAGATTTGTTTTAGGGCGCGGAGAGTTGGGATTTGGCCATTCCATACTCAACCGTTCTGTGGTCGGATCGAAGTGGTGGCTCCAAGTTTCATATGCGGCCACAATCTTGGAAAGAAACTGTCCCCCTCTGCGTGGTACCCATTCACCGAGTCTTCTGCTCCTCCTGGAGATGCTTGGGGACCCATTCTGATCAAACCTTATTGCATCCCAATCGGTGATGGAGAATGGTGTTAACAGTTCCCTTACCCACGGACAATGTTTCCGCGAACTCGCGGGGGTGAATCGGCGATTCTACTTCACAAAGTTGTCCACGGCAGCAATCGATTATGTGGTGATGGCCACGTGTGGGTTCCCAAGTCTCGGCATGCCCTCCATGCTCACACGTCTTCTACGGAATTCACTACACCAGTGGAACACTGTACATCATGACTGACACTTATTTAAATATACATCCTTCATACAACGATAAAGTTCGGTTTCACTAACACTTTCTGCCGTCAAAAATTGCATAACTGCCAGCTGGGCCTGTTTGGAGGAATCCATGTCACGGCCCTTCGTAGTCAATTTGCCTCCGCACGTGCAAACAGCACACTGACACATGCCCCCGATAACAGCATTCTTTTTGACATAACACGCCATCTACCGGCGCAAATGCATGGCTCTGTGTAATCATATAACGTTGCTGTTACATGAGTCTCACTTTCATTTGGGCGACCCTTAAACAGGGTCGCCCAAATGAAAGTAATACCTACACAACGAAAGAAAATCGAAGCTGGCATAACTCAAATGACTAAGAAAGGTAAAGTTTTTATTCCATTATACTGTGTCTTTAAGAAAGGATTTGAAAAAAGAATTCTGGCCGCTGTTGAAGCACCATTATTGGTTTTCAGGATTACAGCACCAAAAACGTGGATACAGTGTTTTCCCGAGATCATTGGATGATATCCCCGCCGAATGACATCGAGTTCAAAATGCCCCACATTTCTGTCGTCTCCAGAGTTGGGCAAAATCGTAATTCAATTAATCGGTAGTGCATTACAGCGTAATGGTGATGGGAACAAGAACTTGGCGTTATCATTACATGTAATGATGAACTGGTTATTAGAATTACATGATGATTGTAATGACATGGATCAGTTACACATTATAGTCGTAATGGTTAACTATATGTTGCTAATTAACCAATAACTTATGGGTAACAATACAACGTGAATAAACCAGCAACCAGTATACCCTTAACGTTGTGTAGGTTATTTGAAAATTGTTCCACCCTCTGACCTGAAATGCGTGTATGTAGGTGTTGGAGATTGTACGTGTATGACATATGTAGTTGCCCATGTTCGCCGCAAATAAAGTGATTTGAACGAAATAGCACCTATGGAGTAAGTACGAGTGGGATCTTTATTTTGCTTAGAGATGCTGGTTTCGTCCATCTCCAATACAGTATTTTCGTCCATTACATACGTTTTACTGTCTAAAATATTTACCCCACTATAGCCACAAGCACATATTAGACTACACTCACAGTTCAGCAACTCAGGGTGCACTGCCGAATATTGCAGGAATTTGCGAATTCTTGACATTTTTGCCGTACTTCTCTAGTGTTATTCATTAGTTGTTCAATTCGAACACTGGACTAGCGAGCGACTGACTCCTTTATATATACTTCACGACAGGACCTGAACGTTCTGGAATATTCTTGATTTACCTAAAAATCTCCAACTTCCCACTGCGCGATCATTCTGGAACATTCTACAAACGTCTAACATATTATTGCCACTTCTAGAACATTCTACACGACACTTCGGTCTCTGTCTGCTATGTTACATGTCCAACGTTTCTGGACATAGCTTTTGGCACACGTACATTTTAATAAACTATTAGTATGTAATTATTATTTGCAAATTGTGTAATTTCATAACCAAATAATACCATTGCGTTTGAATGACATTATTAAATAATTGATTTATATGTTGTTGATTGTAATGCGTTACAAATAAATTCCATTACCGTGTGAAAATCATACCTGGAATTACCTTGTAATGCATTACCTGTTACTTCATTACCTTGTAATGCATTACACGTTAATTGCAATCTGTACTTCCATTACTTTGTAATGCATTCCTGCACAGCTCTGTGTCGTCTTAAAAACAAATCAAAGGATTTTGACCCGACGTCCTAACTTTATTTCAACGGATGCTGTTTGGTATGGACATTAAAAACACACTACAGTTTGTGAAAATTGCAACACCAAGAAAGAATCGCGCTATTTAAATGAACTTTATGTCACAGATTCCTCATGTTATAGGAGACAATTCATTATACACGGTCTAGTTACATTATTGTGACCACCAGTTAATTCCCAGAGTGACAGCAGCTAGACGGGCTGGGAATGACTCAATGAGGATAAGGAAGGTGTTCACACGTATGTGGAGCCATGCTTATTGCAGTGCACGATCCAGGTGGTTCCAGAAATGCTCAATTGGGTTTACGTCTGCGGAATTAGGGGGACAGGGGAGTACTTTGAAGTCTTCATCGTGCTCTTCCAACCACTCTCGGAAACTTCTCACTGTCGTGCTGGAAGATCCCAGCCGTCACAGGGAAAACAATCAGCATGTATGGGTGTGCGTAGTGTGCAAGGATGGATTCATAACGAATTAGGCCCATAGTGCCTTCCACAGGTATGAGTGGTTCCAGGGAATACCATGAAAATATACCCCATACCATAACGCTGCCCCCACGAGCTTGTGCTCTTCCAGCAATAGTTGAAGAGTGTTTGTTTTTCGATGTTTCTAGCCTTATACCCCAACGTTCGTCAGTTCAATGAAGCAGAAAACGTCACTCATCGGAAAAGGCAATCCTTTGCCAATCAGCAGAGGTCCAATTCCGATACAACCGTGCAAATGTGAGCCTTTTCTGCCGATGCACCATCGTTAGCCTAGGTTCTGTGCCCATCCGTCTGCATCGGAGCCCCATACGGAGCACGGTTCGCTGAACTGTCGTTATAGATACACTTCCGGTAGTCCCCTGGTTCATCCGGCCAGTGAGTTGTTCCATTGTAACATGTCGATCGGGCGTCACGCACCTTCGAAACCGACGTCCACCTCTCACATCAATGGCACTTGATTCTCCCTAGTTTCCATGTCACTTATTCGCAATGGTGTCATTTCTCCAATCATGATGCACTTTAACCACAGCAGCGCGAGAAGGTTCACAAATCACGCTGCTTCAGAAATACTGCCACTTTTGGCCCTAAAGCTGATAATAATCCTTTTGCAAATCTCATTAATCGCTCCTTTTATCCATGATAGCAACGAGTGATATATTTTTAGATTGCCTACAGCACATCTTATATACCCTCCAAGCCAGCTCACGACACGTGCTTTATTTCATTGGCTACACGTTGTTGACCTCAAAAGTTGGAGGTGGTCAAAATAATGTGAATCGACTGTGTATTTGTGGAGCTAAACAAGATTTTGTTACTTCAAAAATTAAGTAGGGTGTGAAACAATCTTCAGAAAAAATAATTATTTCTTCATGGTGTAGCATTGAAAGGAAAAGGTTTTTCATATCCTCCTTGGGAATAGTCTGCAACGTTGCTTTTATGCGAGACCAGAGTTCATTTGTGGTGACTGTTGGAGGCACTTTAACGGCTAATCGCCTAACATTTTTGTCCCAGACATTTTCGATTGGGTTCATATCCGGCGTCTGTAGTTGAGGGTCAAAGGGATGTGCAGCAATGGAGTTCTGGCGACCAGTCCTTTGTTAAGCAGACAACGTCGAACTGTGCTGGAAGACAAATTTTGAAATTTGAGGGTGTTCTTCTGCTGCTTAAACACCGTGGATGTCGCTTTGCGATCGGCTAACGCCATTCGGCTCAGATGTCTGTCATTCGGTGCAGTCGCGCGATGATTCGGTCCATTTCTGTGCGTTCAAGACAAATAGGTTCACTGACGCGGCGTTCGCATCACTGTATAGGTGTTTCGTTCGGCGCGAGTCACAATTGTTCGGTATGAAAATCCTTCCTCACTCAAAGTCCATCCGTTTTTCATAATGAGACCCTCTTCGGCGACAGAGCGGTTTTTCAGTAAATGTAGCTCCTAGTATGAGCCAGCCTTTAATACATAAGCCCGGATAGTTAAGACTGGGCTGCTTCCAAATTGCATTGGCATTTTCACTGACATTTTAATCATTTACATGTCTCAACCTGTTGTACATATCCTGTAACTTTCAAATTAATACCAGTATTCTTTCACAGTGTTTTAATTTTAACAGTCGTGTGTAACTCCAGAATATGAACGCATGTGCCTGATCATGAAACTTAATTGGCTACATATAGTCAATAAAAAAAACGCAGATGTATTCACTTCTGGTTGAAGTAAATGATCGTAATAATATTAATTTTTTTGTCCATTTTAAAATTATCAGAGTATGAAGTTAGCGAGGATGAAAAACTGAAAATGCAACGCCATGGATAGAAATAACTCTTCATTTTCCATCAATTTTTGTAGCGAATATAACCCATAAGCACATGAAAAACTCGAAACGGAATGTCATGGATTGAAATAACTCTTTCATTTTCCATCAGTTTTTGTAATAAATGTAACCCATAAGCGCATTAGAAACTCGAAACGGAATTCCATGGATTTAAATAACTCTTTCATTTTCCGTCAATTTTTTTTAATAAATATAACACATAAGCGCATGAGGAACTCGAAACGAAATGCCATAGATTGAAATACCTCTTTCATTTTCCGTCAATTTTTGTTGTGAATATAACCCTAAGCTCTAAATTATTTAACTTCTGGCTTTATTCCGTGATAGAAGCAAAATATCGTTTACGGTGATGTGTGGATTATAGCAGGTAAGTAAATTTAATTTTCATATTTACTGATATGCAATCCGACAGACATTTCTATGAGTAATTTCTCACGGACAAAATAACTGTGGGCACGCATCCCATGAGTTGGTCATATCAAGATTTCGAGATACAGTAGGACTTCTCGGAGAAAGATATTTCGAGATACAATAGGACTTCTCGGAGAAAGATACGCAAACCTGTTCGATAAATCATTTCGATTTTTTTATCTGAAGACTTTTATTACGGATGTTAAGTGCAGTACTTTCAGAAAACAAATTTTCGGTGCTGTTTTATACTTATTTTACCTCTATACTCCTATTTTTGTACGACATTAACAAATGTGGTTTCCAGGGTACCAGAAATGTATAAAAACAAATAAATATATAAAACTAACGCAAATGGTTACTTGTGATGGAAAATAAAATCCAATGCCCTTCAAGAAAGCTAGCGGCCGTCTTGCGCAGCTCGTCGGGTTACCGGTTGAGTAGTTAACTTTCACGTATGTAAAACATTGGCTCCATGCTAGAAGGCAGCAGACGGTAGTCACGTACGTTCGTGTTTCAAAAATTTGTGTTTAGAACACAATAGTGTTCTAATCGCATTACTATTTTGGTCAAGTGTTCGTGAGTAGATAAAATGGAAATGCATTCGGTTCCATGAGAGACATGGTTTAAATCTCGGCTATTTTTCTCACTGCGGCCGTATTATGTTGATCTCCAGTCGTACATACACTCACGGACAATGAACACCAAGAAGGAAGCATCGGATTGAACCGAAATTTTGGGGACGTATTGATACAGATGAATGATACACATGATGGCAAAAAAGTGCTGCAGGACAATTACAGAGGGATCTGTGGCACGCAGTCCAGTCACCGGCAATAGCGCGTCGCACGGCCTCGAACGGCGATACATGCTGCAATACGGTATAGAGGTGAATAGACGCCTGATGTTGTCCTGCGGCAGACTGCCCCACACGTTCTCGACAGTTTACTCCAAATCGCAGAGAGTGCGGAACGGAGGCAGCCGGCATTTCAACTGGTCCCACACATGTGCTCGATAGGAGACATGTCCGGGGAGCGGACGGGCCATGGAAGTGTCTGGACATGACGTACGCAGTCCTGGGCAACCAAAGCCGTGTGCTGGCTGGCATTATCCTGCTAGTATAGCGCACCTGGAATCCAGGCCAGTACTGGGAGCACATGGGGCCATAGAATTTTATCCACATACCGCTGGCCCGCCAATGATCCACGTACCACAAATAGAGCTGATCGGCTATCGTAGGCAATGGCTCCTCAAACCATAATGCCTGAGGAGGGCTAGGGAGGGGGAGATGAACCACGCCATAGCGAGGTTGAAATTGTGCAGTTGACCCGGCGACTTCCACACCCGGGCACGATAATCATCTGTCTCCAAAACGAAGCGGTACTCATTGAGAAACACCACAGGGCACCAGTCTGTGTCGTTCCACGTTGCTCTGTCCTGGCACCAATGCACACGGAGACAGCGATGTTCCGTTGTTAATGGTAGCACATATAAGGGGCGCTGGCATAGCAGATTCGCATCCGCGAGGCTTCGGGAAATGGTTCCTGGGCACACAGGAACCACTACACCTGCCTGTACAGTGGACCGTGTCCCCGTGGGACCCGTTGATCCTCTCTACTTGTGGTCCCTCTGGTCGGCCCGGAGCCTCTCCGCCATTGTGGCAATGTCATCTGATCCCACCACAGTCAGTCGGTATGGTCAGAACGATCCACGTGACGGGCTAAACGGCGTGCCGACTACCCTGCGGTGTTCAGCCCGATGATCAGGCATCTCTGAAAGTCCGTACGTTGCTTAAATCGACGTCTCTTGCGTTTACCCGGCATTCTTGTCGCTCTGTGCTCTTGCTTGCGTCGGCCGGTGCTTTTCGCTTTCATGGGGCATTGACTACACGTCGATTTATAAGGCTGCCGGTTCGTGCTTGCAGCGCAACTACATGGTGTGCGGTCATGCGCACTCGCACCAAACGTGTATCATTTGCATTCTAGCAGGCGCTCTAGCTATTTGCAAAATTTCGCGGTTGTAGCATGTTTTCTTCTAGGTGCGCAAATTTCACTGTCAGTGAGTGTAAATACACTGCTGGACAATTGCTAAGGACGGATCATAAACGGCTATATAGCGCATAAAAAAGTAAGTGTGTTTGGATGCCAAGTGAAATAAAATAATGTCAGAATGCCAGGACATTACAAGAAAGACAATTTATTGTGCTCTGAAATCCAGAAGGCTTTGGAACGTGTTCAAGGGACAAACAGGCCATTTTGTGCAGAATACGTAAACGTGAAAAATGCAATTACCGTCCGCAGGCATTCCGGCGTAAGATGTCAATACGGGATATGGCCACCATGGAGGGCGATGCAAGATTCCACACGCCGTGTCATGCTTTGCACAACATTATCAAGCAGCTGTTGGGGTAATTTATCCCATTCCTCTGTCAGTGCACGGATGAGGGTGTCCTTGTTTATTGGAGGGCATTGGCGACCAGCAAGACTCCTCCCCAAAATATCCCACACATTTTCAATGGGATTCAGATCTGGAGAACATGCTGGTCATACGAGGCGTTGAATATCCTCTCTCTGAAGACACTCCTGGACAGTGACTGTTCGATGACATGTTGCGTTGTCGTCCATGAAAATGAATCTATCACCGACAGCACCACGGAACATGCAAACATGAGGTAGCAGAACATCATTAATGTATCGTTGGCCAGTCATAGTCCCAGTTGGAAGCACATAGAGGGACGTACGGTCATTGATCATGATGCCAGCCCATACCATGACACTACATGTCGGATATCGGTCCCTTTCCTGTATGTTTGCTGGACAATATGCAGTAATACTATCACGCCAGATCAGTTGTCGTCGACAATCAGACGATAGACTGTATCTACTCTCATCTGAGAAGAGGGCAGACGATAGACTGTATCTACTCTCATCTGAGAAGAGAACAGCAGACCAGTCGTTATCAGTCCAATTGCGATGTTGATGGCACCATTGCAAACGGGCGGTACGGTGACGACTGGACAATGGGATGCCCACAACAGGACGGCGGGCGTATAGTCCTCCTTCATGCAAACGTCTGGCGACAGTTTTTCGAGAGATCCGCTTGCCAGTAGCAGCCATAAACTGATTTGCTACCTCACTAGCTGTGCTGCGCCGGTGTCTTTTTGTTGATATCACTATGTATCGATCTTCTGCAGGTGTCGTACTGCGAACACGACCTCCCCGTGACGTTTGCTACACTCTGCATTTGTTTGAAATGATTTCCAAAGCCTTGAAACAAAACTGTGGCTGACGGCGAACTCCCTGGCAACATCTGTTATTTTTCGCCCTTCTTCAATCTTGCCAATAATACGGCCACGCGTAAAATGATCTAGCTGATGTCGGGAAGACATACTGAAAATTGCAAGTTCGTCAATTGATTCTTTCCCTTTCAACTTTGCGGTTGAACAACAACAGTCAATACGCGTCAAATCCTTTATATCTCTTATCATCGCTATGACGTCACGAACAAGTTCGGCAATCCAAAATTTGCATACGCACAACAACGGTCAATACGCGTCAAATCCTTTATATCTCTTATCATCGCTATGACGTCACGAACAAGTTCGGCAATCCAAAATTTGCATACGCACAACAACGGTCAATACGCGTCAAATCCTTTATATCTCTTATCATCGCTATGACGTCACGAACAAGTTCGGCAATCCAAAATTTGCATACGCACAACACGTTTTACTGTATCCCGCACTTATGCTAATTTCCACATTTTCCTGCCTTCCATTTTATGGTTGCTATCGTTGCTATTGTCATCCGTCCGTAGCAATTGTCCGGCAGTGTATATATAAATGTCTTCAAGAAGTCTTTAGAAGGCTGAATAGTTTTGCCCATTATTTATGTCTTTATGCTAAGATGTCCTCACTGCCCGAGTGTCGGACCATTTCTAAGCTGCTTTGAAGTAAATTTTTCTACTGCTTCGTTTTCTTTTTGTTCCTCTTTTCCACAACTAGATAAGATTCATATCAGCCGGAGTTTTACTCTGACTTCGACAGCTGTTTGGTCACACTTATATGTCGTCTGAGAAAAGAAAACATGTCAGAAACGTACAGCACATTTTCCAACGATAAAAATGAAAATAACATTTTGCGATGATTTCAGCCAACAGAACGCAGTCAACACCCATCTTTCAAAGGTAATAAATATGTAAACAATTGAAATATTTACCTGTCTTTAAACTATACTTCTGGGAAACATAACGAAAAACTAAGGACGATCAGACCAAAATATCCAGCTATTGGGGTCGGCGTCTACGCACTCTAGCGTCGAAATGTGGCATTATTCTTGTACGCGGACACCGTAGAGATCACCGAGGTGACAGAGCCTAGAACAGTTACAGTTTTTGATCGCAGTTAGCTGTGATAAAGGCCTGGTGGTTACTCGGACCTCACAAGCGTGCTTCAAGAAATTAGCAGCTGGTATCTTGTGCTTGGGATTAAAGGAAGGCAGTTTCTAGTAGGTTTTCTGCTGTTGATTGTGACGCCCTTCAAGGGGCTGTTGAATTCGATCCACGAACAAGCACTCTCCACCTACTATACTGTGCGAATTAATTGGGACAAAGTAAAAAATCTCTCTTTTTTCCAAATCTATGCTTTTATATCATTCTATGCCTTGATAAACACTGATAAATACCTGTATCATTATGAAGTATGTCCTCCTTTAATCCTTTAGCAGAAATGACTTCTTGAATTCGTTTTGGCAGTGACTCCACTAATTGAGTGCACATATTTTTGACTTCATAACTGTGGAACCACACTTGTATAGCATTCGTTATCATGCGTTCTTTGGTTGTACAGTCCATTTTACCTAAACGTCTCTTCAAAATATTCCACAAGTTTTCTATGGGATTTAAGTCTGGTGAATTTCCAGGCCAATCAAGCAAACGAATTTGATTTTCCAGCATGAAATTCTTGACCAATTTTGAATTGTGACATGGGGCCAAGTCATGTTGAAATGTTCCTAAAAGTTTGCAAAAACGGAACAATCCCACGTTGTAATATTTCTACGTGCTTGGCTGAATTCATCATACCTTGAACAGGAACTAAGCTTACAATGCCTTTTGATGTGAAAAAAAACCCCAAAACATCTGTTTCAGAGGGCGTTTTACATTTTGTTTGATATGCTCAGGTCTTAAGGGCTCGCAGTTGCTTCGTCTAGCGACATTTGCTTGGTAACCCTGCAGAAATAAATGAGTTTCATCACTGAAAATTACCTTTTCCCTGTCGTCAGCAGTCCATGATTTATATTTTTTGACCCATGCTAAACGTTTTATCTTCATTTTCGCATTCAAATATTGTTTCTCGTTGGTCTTCTTGCCTTCCGGCCAACTTCCAGAATCCTACGGCGTACAGTTGAATCACTCAAATCACAACCACTAGCAAATAAATCTCTTTGAAGGTGGGTGCTAGGTTTTTTTTTTTTTTTTTTTTTTTGGATTTATTTTACTATTTCTGATTAGATATTTATCTGTTCGTGGAGTTGTTTTTCGTTTTCTTCCACATTTACCTCTCCTTTTGGAGACGATGATCCAGATGCATTGTATCGCGTAAGAAGTCTTGATACACTTGATTTGCCTACACCAACTGCAGAAGCGATATCTCTCGCTGTCATAGAAGTGTGATCCTTCATAGCAATTATTTTTGCACGCTTCCTTAGAGAAATATCCGTTTTTCAATACACGAAAGCAACATGTACTCACAGAGAGCAAAAACTAACATCCACCTGTCACACACTAAAGCTCACAACTGAAGCTGAAGTGCCTATTTCCTGTTTAAAACCGGTCGAACCACATTCTTACTATCAAGTTCTAACGGTCACACCACATCACAGCTGATAAAATCGGTTTACCTGGGTTTCCGACATCAACTGGCTATCACATTACAATTCTGAGAATAAAATTGCTTGTCCCAATTAATTTGCACGGTATAGTATCAGAAGAACCAGGAGTTCCTACTTCTACTAACGCTGAGCACTTGCATAAGATTCGAAAGGTTGAAAGAGAAATCCCTGAGGTGCCTTAAGAGCTCATTCCAGCTTAAACTCAACAACGTGTCGAAGTATGCAACGAACTGCTCAGAAATCCACGCGATACTCGATTTATCAAAAGTAGCGTTGCTGGGGATGAAAAGGGGATATATCTGCGTAATTCAGATCCGGTACAACAGTGGTTGTATAGAGGTGAATTAACTTTACCTATACAGAAACGTGGACGTTTTGAGAAAATGTTCATGCTGTGTGCCTGATGGAATTAGAGAGGTGTAATCGAAGTTGAGCTCCTTCGGAATGATCGGTCTATCAATGCCGAACTGCATTTTTAGCAATTTGGACAGGATGTATGGCAAACGTTAGCAGAAGTATCCTGCTGTAGTCAGCCGACAGCGACAACAAGCCAATGCAGAACCTCATACCGCTAATCGGATCTAAGTTAGACTTAAAGAACTGCATGGAATCGAGCTGCTGCCTCATCTAGCATATAATCTTACCTTGCACTTTGACGTTATCACCTCTTTCGCGCGACAGCGTATTTTCTCAGGAGCAAGCAGTTGACTAATTTGAGCAATGTCGAACACAAGTACCAAAAGCTCTTTGCCTGTAAACTGAAAGCTCAGTACCGTGCAGGAACTGAACAACTGCAAACAGGTTCAAAATACTGAACATTACGCCATACACTGGAAATTTTGCTTGGCTTCTTCCGAGGTTCTGGGTCAGTGAAACTGTTGTATTAAAAACGCCATTTTGTTCTAATACGCCGGTAGAATGTTGGTACTGGACACCAATCTATTTCAAAGAACAAAAGTTTCAGTAAGTTTTGGAAAACTGTTTTTAATAACACAGGCATGTGCGGAAATCCTTTTTTTCTGACAGAAAATCGTATTTTACTATTCTACAAACTTTTGTTAATTTTACAATGGCCTTACGTCAAAACTGAGAGTAAAATCACACAAAATGAAGAAATGCAGGTACAGGAAAATATATGTAATTCTTTCACAAAGTATCTTCTCTCGGATGATATGCAACGGTCCCATCGTTCAGTTCACTTTTCAAAGCATGTGGCTAAGGCATTATGTATAAGCTGCTTCAGAGACCACTGCACAGATTGAAAAACATCAGCGACTTTGTTGAACTTTGCGCCACTGAACGTCTCCATTGTTGAGAACAACCAGAAATCGTTCGGGGCAAGGTAAAAATTGTAGGCAGGCTGCAGCCTGATTTTAATACTGCATTTCGTAAGAAACTGTTAAACATAAGCAGTTACATGTGGGCGGGCTTTATCATAGTGTTGGGTCCACTTGCCCACCAGTTCCGATCGCTTAATCGATATGTGTCATCGCAGGCGCTTCAAGACTGAAATGTAATACTGAGCATTGACAGTTATTTGTGGAGGAACGGCATGCTGGTAGACTACACCTTTATTATCAAATAAAATTATCATCAGCTCCTACCCAGCTGATTTGGTTTGGCGAACTTTTTTCGGAGGTGCTGAGCCTGTGTGTTTTCAGACACTCGTTGCGCGCTTCGCGAGGGAATAGAAATAATGGACTCATGATTCATCGGCAGTTATTACTGTGTTTAGAAAGTTTCGATCCTTTCCAATCATTTGTTTCCACTATTGAACTCTGGCTAACAATTCCTCTCTCGTCAGGTAATGAGGTACCCGTCTGGAACACACACGATGCAGCAGTTATATGTCGCATAGAAAGCGGAATGCCGACGTTTTTGAAATATTAGTTGACACCGTTATGTCTTCACACATCATTCGTCAATCTTCTTGCAGGATTACCCAAACAGTATTAAACATACTATCAGTAACAAAACTCTGTGGTTGACAAGATCGCAACATGCATCTATAACAAAAACGAGTAGAACTTTTGCATACACCCAATACACATTTATCGGTATAAAAACTGAGATGTATTAAATAGCCCACAAACACAGACTTCAGTTCTTCACTCGACTACAAGTCACTGTCTTCTAAACATGTATGCAGAGGAAGAAAGCAGTAAGTTTCATCTTTATCACCCAACTTTTCCTTCCACAATAGCAACTTCTCTCTGAAGGCTAAATATTTATCTGACAGTTGTAGAACGTGAGTGTCAGTACCTTGCAGGAACACATTTAATAAATTGAGTTTTTCAAAGATATCAGAATGATATGCAAGATTCAAAACAAAGTCATCTTCCCACAACTTCTCGGAACTGGAATGATTTTCATCAACAAGATATGAATGAAGTTCACTCCTGTGTTCATACACCCTTTTCAAGGAAGTTTCACGTGAAAGCCAGCGAGAGTTACAACAGTTGAAGTTAAACAGTAGAGAGATTGCATATCAGCGCACACTTGTTCAAAACAATTCGTCTTTTTTAAGTGGCCAAGTTTTAATGAAGCTTACCAATGCGATCACTGATTGAAGAATCGCATTAAGGGCAGGGCTAATGTTTGTGATGAAAGTGCTTTCTTGTGAATAACTCTGTGTATCCAAATAGCACAAGTACAAAACTCTGTATGTTACATTCATATGAATATGATCAATTGTAAAGTTCTGAAACTGCTAATCAATTGAGATGTATATCATACATTATTCAAAATAGTAAAAGACATTATGCACATTATTTTTTTCATGTGAGAAGCAAAGTCCAATTCTTTAATGGCTATAAGCAAAGCGCGAGAATTAACACAAAATTACGGAAGTGAATGTTGCAAAACTGAACCACTTTACACAAAATAATGTAATGTTGAAAGAGGTACCTTAAGTTTGACAAGCAACACAGTTCTGCATAGATGTAATAGTAATCAACTCTGCTCCATTGTCCAATACATCGGAGTAACACTTCAAAAAGGCTAGGACTCTGTTGCAGGTCGAAGTATGTAGTATAATACTAGTCAAATCCAGCTCCACTGTCCTGTACAGCTGAATATCACTTTGCAAAGGTTAATACTCAGTTGCAAGTCGAAGTATGTAGACAGTTCAAAAGGCACATCCAAACTCACATTTAGTGTAAACGCATATAACGAATGAAAGGTGAACAAAATTTAACTCCCCACTTGGCTACATAAAAAAGAGACGGAAAGCTCGCTCCTTCACACAAATATAAGCAAACTTCGTGCGATATTAGGGCACATGTTATGCATTTCAGTACCTGTTCGTATCATTATCAAGCTGTGTTCTGGTGGCTCTGCTGGAAGATCGGGTAATTATTTCCGAAGACTGCCAATCAGTGTCCATCACGCCACTGCCTACGTCATCCTCGAGGTCACATGTTGAATTCGTCCGACCGAGCATCTCGCCGACAGGTTGCTGCAAGTCGAATTGCGGATTCAGACCATCAAACCGAGGCTAAATTTTATCAAAAGGAACACCATGCTGGCCTAATTTACATCTGTTTTTATGTTGACTATCAATTTCATTTTTCGTAATCTGTTTCCAGGGGTATCGGATATCGACAGGGTTAACTTTTATTGCAATTACTCACTCATGTCTTTTCAACAATTAAAGCCTCGGAAAATCTTATCATTTGTTCAGAACTCTGGTCCGCAATGATTTTGGCATTCTGAAAATCTGGAATGCACTTATTATCAATACAGTATTCAACTAACGTTATCTTTTTCCCGCTTTCTCCAATTATCAATATGCTTTTTATTCCGGTATCGGAGGTGATTCTTAGTGCTACCGATATAGTATTTCTTTGTTGCAATTCCATCTTGGTATATTATTGGGATACTGTATACTCCTGTCTTGCTTTGTGGTTAGGATACTGTAGACTCCTGTCTTGCTTTAAGCACCAAAAAAAAAACCACAAAGTAGGACAGGAGTCTACAGTATCCCAACCACAAAGCAAGACAGGAGTTGACAGTATCCCAATATTATACCAAGATGGAACTGCAACAAAGAAATACTATATCGGTAACACTAAGAATCAACTCCTATACCGGATTAAAAAGCATATTGATAATTGGAGAAAGCGGGGAAAAAATAACGTTAGTTGAATACTGTATTGATAATAAGTGCATTCCAGATTTTCAGCAGGCCAAAATCATTACGCACCAGCGTTCTGAACAAATGATAAGATTTTCCGAGGCTTTAATTATTGAAAAGACATGGGTGAGTAATTGCAATAAAGTTAACCCTGTCGATATTCCATAACCTTGGAAACAGATTATAAAAAATGAAATTGATAGTCAATATAAAAAAAGATGTAAATCAGGCCAGAATGGTGTTCTTTTTGATAAAATTCAGCCTCGGTTTGATGGTCTGAGTCTGCAAGTCGAATTGCAGCAACCTGTCTGCGAGATGCTCGGTCGGACGAATTGAACGTGTGACCTCGAGGATGACGTAGGCAGTGGCATTATAGCCACTGATTGGCAGTCTTCGGATATAATTACCAGAATTTCCAGCGGAGCTTCCAGAACACAGCTTGATAATAGTACGAACAAGTACTGAAATGCATAGCATGTGCCCTAATATCGCACGACGGTTTCTTATATTTTTTGTGAAGAAGCGAGGTTTCCGTCTCTTTTTTCTGTAGCCAAGTGGGGAGTTAAATTTTGTTTACCTTTCATTCGTTATATGAGTTTACACTAAATGTGAGTTCGGATGTGCCTTTTCAACTGTCTACATACTTCGACTTGCAACTGAGTTCTAACCTTTGCAAAGTGATATTCCGCTATATAGGACAGTGGAGATGCACTGGACTGGTATTATACTACATACTTCGACCTGCAACCGAATCCTAGCTTTTTTGAAGTGTTACTCCGATGTATTGGACAATGGAGCAGAGTTTATTACTATTACACGTACATCCATGCAGAACTATGTTGCTTGTCGGACTTAAGGTACCTCTCTTAACATTATATTATTTTGTGTACAGTAGTTCTGTTTTGCAACATTCACTTCCATAATTTTGTGTTAATTCTCGCGCTTTTCTTATAGCCATTAAAGATTGGACTTTGCTTCTCACATGAAAAAATAAGTGAATAGAGTTATTTACTATTTTGAGTAATGTATGATATACATCTCAATTGATTACAAAACTCTGCTTTTGGTCCAGATTGCAAAGAAGATATTTGTGAAACTTGTTATTACTATCTATAAAACTGACATAACATATTAGATACGCATCAATGTAGCCGTGAGTAGCTTCATTGAACTGAGTCGCAAAATTACCCCTCAGTTTTTCAATTAACAGGTTGTTAATACTGTATCATCAGCCATATCGAGTGATCGACGACTAATTGTGTTATCTGGCGAAGGCACACTAAGCAGCTGCTTGACAGGCGACTCGCCTGTCGCAATTGACCATAGACTTTGCTCATACCAGCTGGTCTTCCACAATGATGTCAGGTCTCTTGCTCTTTGCTACACGGTAAGAAACTTTGTAAGATAAAAGAACCTTTGCAGGAATCGTAGCTTGTTAGAGAAAAATGCTCTCTGTTCAGTCATTTTTTTAACTTTCCAGAAAAATACTCACAGCTTTGTTTTCCAAACTACTGTGAATTGAGTACGAATGTCGTTTTAATTTATTGGGAATCATGCTTTTATTATCCAGTACTTCAAAACAATGATACACTGTGTATGTAAACCCAAAATCCTAGGAACTGCTGTCATACTTTTGGTACTTACGTCTCATTTCCTCTTTATGTAGAACTGCATGATATGTCGGAAATATCACGTATTATACTTATATTTAAAAATGTGTGTATGCTGTCAGTAACGCAAATCACAAAGAAGATTTAAAACGAACTGCATTCATTTTCGGAAGCAATTATTTTACGGGTTCAATTCAACAGTTTCCCGGTTTTAATAGCTACCTGCTGATTTCGAATGCAATAATAATTTACTGTTCATTATTTTAAATTTTCGTTGCATTATAATCTTTAAAATGTTTTGTCTAGTAATTTACCAAGGAATATCATCTTTATCTTGTTACCGAACGCCTTTTCAGATTTTTTCAGCATTGAGCAAAATGCACATACGTATATACAATCGTGGCCAAAAGTATTGCACCAGCAGATCAAAAGGCGCATTTTTCATGTTTGCAGTCCACTTATGCAGCGTAATGGTAAAGTCAGGAATACATATTAAATATCATTTTAAAGGAAATTTTATACTAAATACAAATATTTTTACAGAATATTATTATCAGTAATATAAGTGAAGTTACAAGCAAAGGTATAGCGTCTAGTCATAAAAAGCAAAAAATATTTGAATTTGTGAAATTAGGGTACAATGCATTTAACGCAAAATTACCGTACAATACATTATTGACACTTGAAGGACACTTGAAATAACTGACCAACAAGCAAAATACGCTTTAACATTTAATTGGATAGCCATGGTTACTTATTAACAAAGTGCACCTTCTTGGCATGGAACTAATGAGCTTCTCTAGTTGTCCATTGGTGATTACACGGTGCCATAGGACCCTTACAGACTCACTTGAAGACGACTCAAAATATGACCCTTACAGACTCAATCGACTCAATAAAGACTTTAATTGAGTCTGTAAGAGCCGTACGGCACGGTGTTATCATCAACGGACAATTAGTTCCATGCCAAAAAGGTTCACTTTGTAACTAAGTAACCATGGTTATCCAATTAAATATTCAAGCGTATTTTGCTGGTTGGTCAGTTATTTCAAGTGTTCTGCAGGAGTCAATAATGTACTGTACAGTAATTTTACGTTAAATGCATTGTACACTATTTTCACAAATTCCCAAATTCCACTACTTGTTGGTTTTAATGACTAGATGCTGTATTATTGCTTGTAATTTCACTTCTATTACTGGTAATAACATTCTGTAAAAATATTTGAATTCAGCATAAAATTCCCTTTAAAATGATATTTTTGATATGTATTCCTGACTTTACTATTACGCTGTGTAAGTTGACTTCAGACATCAAAAAGTTTATTTTTAGTCTACTGGTGCAGGTCTTTCGGCAACGATTGTATAATCGCAGTTAAATTTTTGTCTCTTAGTGTACGATATATCTTCGTAAGCTTCATGATTTACACAAAAACTCAATCCTAACTCCCCATTGTAAAAACGTAAGATTAATGTACAACAGTAATTTTACCCCCTCCTAAATCTTGACCAGCTGAATTTGGCTCCATGATTCTGACAGCGCGTGTTCAACATAGCAGACAGTTCATCTTGTCCCTTATGATGATATCTGTGGAACTAACCCATTCAGAGCACGTCGTAACGCGCCTTTGCAGTAATACAACCATTTCCATAATCAGGCCTGACAGCACGATGGCGTTAGAGAAAGATACGGTGCTTCACACTTTCAACGGCCATAACTATAGGTTATGCTTTATTTGCCTCTCTGTTTCGAAAGTGCTGAT
This sequence comes from Macrothele yani, assembly GCA_039090855.1. Taxonomy (NCBI): domain Eukaryota; kingdom Metazoa; phylum Arthropoda; class Arachnida; order Araneae; family Macrothelidae; genus Macrothele; species Macrothele yani. Next base: position 46,229,791 of record CM077031.1, read on the forward strand.
ACGTCGTCCCAAGAATAAAGGATAACTACTCGCAGCTTCCAATATGATTCGCTATATACTTTTGCTACGTACTTTCAAGGACACATTATTACATTCACTGCATAAGGAAATTGAGGAAGTATATAGATTTTTCCAGTGTAATTTCGTTGTCGACCATGACGGTGTCACAAAGAATTGTTCACAGAAAGCGTCGTGGAACCCTTGCGCAGGTTTCGCACACTTTTAGAACTACTGCTGTAGTGTCTGAAAGTAGCATTGAGCACTAAACCTAAACTGTTGTGTCTCCTTCTTCCGCATAGATCACAGACAGCAGTGGTGAATATTCTGTCGGACAGAGCATCATGACCATCACCGCGGTCTACATCTCAGCATCTCGCACGGATAGCCAAATTTTCCGTAACAACGTTTTTTAAAAATTACTCTAACAATGTACTTTTTTGTTTATTTCATATCATATTTGATTTCTAAAAAGCTGTACGTCGCACTTTTTGTAATATTTCGTCGCAGAATTTTGCACCATGTTCTTCGCCTAAACCCTTTAGAGGGGTCAGCCAATTCCTATACCTCCAGTTAAAGCACTTCTGTGAATTTCACGTTCTGCGGATTATGCGACGCTGTAGGATACAAGTATGAAAAAAATATAATAAATAGGTACCCCGTTTTAACGATAGGTTTTACCTTTAACCAAATTTATATATATATCACCTGTGTAAACAACTACCTAAGCGTGTTTGAAGTTCATTCTAATGATCGGAGTTTTCTTCATTTTTAATCCGAGCGGGGTAAATTACAAAATTTATGTACCACACTAAGCGGATTTGGAAAATCTATGTTATTTATATAACTCAACAAAATTTTCCTGTTTTCCCACTGAAAGAAATTTCTCACTGCAGTAGTATGTCTCCTGTTTTTCATTTTGTGGTTATTAAGCTGTGATCAAGCACAAAATGTCGTGGTATAGTCTCATAAACTCTCCGAGACATGCTTGAAAACATCTTGAAGCCCCCGAGTAAGCGCGTATCAACATCACACAGAATCTAAACCTTGTAAGAAAGCTATCAACGGAGAAATTCAACTTAAAGTTCTATTCGAGAAAGCAATACATAATTATATTATGAAGTTCTTGATAAAATACTACTGTAAGACAAATGCAGTAATCCATATGGACACACTTAAAACAGGACCAATAGAGAACCAGACGGGTGCAATGCAGGGATGCCCCATATCCTCATGTCTATTTAACATATATGTAGAAGAAGTACTAAAGAATGCGTTAGATAATGAACCTGGGTTATATCAATGGTCTAATGTAAATACTTTTAAATATTCCGACGATCTTGTTTTTATCTGTAAAAGACAACATTTATGAAAATAGATAGAAGCACAACTAACACCGCAGTCACCCTAAATAGCAAACAAACAGATCAAGTTTGGAGCTTTATTTACCTTGAATCAAAAATAACAGAAACAACAGATGCAATTGAAGCCATCAAACACAGAATAGCAATACGGTGGATTGCTGCGGTAAAATTTCAGAAACTCTCGAAATCAAATGAGATATTCAAACAAACCAAAAACTTGTTATATGAATCAGTAATTTTACCAACGGTCATCGATGTAGCATGGACAATTAGGTCACGAGAGAGGAAAACATTATTAACGTTTGAAATGAAATGCTTAAGAAAATTAAATAAAACAAGCTGGACAGAAAAGAAAACAAATAGCACAGTGAGAAAAAAACCTTAATATCAAGTGAAAATATTGGAAAAAATTAGAAAACAGCAACTGAGATGGTTCGGTCACGTGGCATAAACAGACTATCTAACATCTTAACAAATACATTCGCAATAGAAAACTGATCTCGGAGACCAAGACTTACCTGGATGAAATTAATGAAGAACATTTCGGGCTAAAGAACATATGGTGAGCCTTTTCGGAAAGCGAGGAACAGAGAAGATTCGGAGAATTTGCTCAATAGAAGACTCAACCCGTCTTAGACGAAGAAGAGAGAAGAGAGAGAGAGATCACAAAGGTTTCTCTAAAGTTCTTACTTATGCGGTTATCACGTGATTGAACAATCACACACACATACACACACAGATAAAAATTTCTGCTATTCTCCTGTCACCTAGGAAGTCTCGGGGCCATTCAAAAAAATTCGGAATTACGACGTTCTCATTCATTTGTTCCTTCTTAACCACCAATAAATACCTGTACAAAATATAGGGTGTCCCGAAAGGAGCTTACTTATCTTCAGTTGTGGACTCCGCTGAAAGAACCTTCCTGAACAAATCTCCATATGTTCGCTCACCAAGTGCGTCGTCATAATATGCAGCACAAATGTATCTATGCTCGTCGGCTGCCTCATCTAATTAATCGAACACAACACAAATAGTGTCGAAATAGCACTTCGTCTAAAATCACCTGAACCCTCAAATTCTACAGATCAAAATAGTTGCACTTAAGTTTCTTTTCTTCTACGGTGCTCTAGCATGCCTACTGCGTTGTGTTGACACCTTTATACGAAATCCTAATTCAGAGCATTTCTTTCACGCCATCCTATATAGTCAATATTTATCCACTTACCCGGTAAATGCCTGCAGCGAAGATATTTAACTAAACGGTCGACTGAAATGAACCTCCATACCTCGAAAAAATTTTAGAAATATCTGCACATCGTCATACCAAATATATCAGCTTCGCTGAGATGTATAAATTTAAGATGTAATGATTTGCAGTCATAATCCTAAAAATAATGAAATCGTCTTACGGAAATAATTCACAAATTGCTTTAAAATAATGAAAAAGATTTCGGAGCACACCGCTGACGTACATTTGTAAGTGATAGATTTTGCCAGTGTAGCTTTTTCGGAACCCGTGTTTGTGGTTCAGATTGGAAAATTTATCGTAAGAAATTTCTCCGTGCTTTAAAATTCGTCGTTTCAAAAATCTCTCAGATATGAATACAAAAAAAAGCCGCTGCTAGATTTTTGCAAATTAGAAATAATATTAACAGGTTTTATATATAATTTGTTTTTCTTTTTTAAATACTGCACGCTTCCATTCTTCCAATTCTAAACTTTAGAAACGTTAACATTTTAACATGATATCTATAAATTGGTGTCTGTTTTGTAATATTTTCTTAATATAGCTTTGGAAATTTCATATCACATAACTGAATTTCAAACAAAAATGGCAGAACCCATGATTACTCAAAGAGATCTTAAAGCTGTTTGCTATTTGTACAAAATTCCTTGGTCAGATGGCTGATTCTATTTGGCCCCCGAAAAATCTGGATACTTACCTATTTTCGCAGTTATTTTTGCTTGAGATCACTCTCACTCACTGCTGTTCAGGTGATTCGCAGATTCGTGAAGTTTTATAATGTCCACGCGGAAAATAAGTGGTTTCTCGGATCAGTTCTTACCACAAATGGATATTGTAACATGAATAGCAATTATTTCCATACTCTGAGATCTCGCACTTCAGATTCGTCTAAACGGGCGAATTCCGTAGTTTATCATCATTTTTAGTGCGTCTTTTGTAAAAAAGATCGTGCTTATTTTACCGGATTGTTCGTCCGTTCGTGCGTCAGACTGTGGACACCATCTCCCTGCAACTGTTAGTCGGATTTGAAAAATTCGTTTTGCATTGGGAAGCATGAAATGTGCTAATGATTATCCTTTTTCATCTCTTTTTTCCAATCCAAAATTTTGCCACTAGAGCGTGTAAATGTAGATTATCTCGAATCCAAAATACATTTTATTCCATATATTTGCTTCTCCGATTGAAATAGTTCTTTTACTTTTCGATTCCATTTACATCGAAGACCATTTGAGATATGGTCACTTTTTCAAGTCAAGCATGGATTTTCTGCTAGGGGGCGTAAAAATAAATTACGTTTTCCTCGATACCTCTGCTTCTAAAACTCCGATTTGAACAAATCGTTCAGCTGCGGATACAGCTCCTGATAGGAAATCTTTTGCATATCATTCCTAATTTTTGGTAAAAAAAAATTGGGTACGCTGTTTTCGGGAGCACGGCCGCAAAGTTTTACGTGAATACGACTCGTTAGCGCATAGTATTTGTTTGGTTCTAGTAAATGAAAGAGTGTTAAATTTAGTAGTCAGTTACAAGTTTATTAATCATTGGTCCATGGTAAGGGAAGTAGGAAATAAATGGCATATAAGATATATCTATGTTTCTAGCGAATGTCAAGTCGACACAAATATTCCCGAGTGTGGTCAGAGCAGTCGGTAATTAACTCAGACGAAACTCGCGTTGAATGAAATCAATGAGAGCTCGATTTCCCAACACATCAACGTTGAAGTCGCCGGTGATGATGATCGACGTTTCCAAATGAGGCTCAACTTGAATTCCGCTACGTTTTCGCCAGGAAACGTGTTTTTGAGCAATTCGACATGTTTCGGCTTTACTGGCTTCAGATCCTTCAGAAACCACAGTTGGTCGCAAAACCCCCCACGAATGACCGAACGGATTGTTCACAAACGTGTTCTCGAACTTTCACTCGCCGATCTCCAACACTTCTCAAACCGCGCCGATGTCTTCTAATGGGTTTGCAGCAAAATCTGAGCTTCTAAAATCTCGATTGAAAATACTCTTTCTAGGACCGATGCCACTGACGTCGAAAAACCTTTTGAGAATATTTTCTTCTTAAAACAATGCATGGTTCTCTACCAGGGGGCGTAGGCATCCATCTTATTTTTGTGAAGAACTCTGCTTCTAATGGTCTGATTTGAAAACTTTGTTCCTTGTTGGAGAGCGTTTCCTCTGAGAAATGTCTCATATAGTTTCAAAAAATTTTTTAACGCACAAGTCTGCCACAAGGTGGCGTAAGGTCACGTTTCGCTTCACAGTAATATCTGAGGGACTAAAAACCCGACTGAAAAACTTTCTTCAATCAGATAAGCGAACTGTGTGTGCATATTTTCTTCCCAAAATAATGCTCAATTTCGCCTCTAGGGGCGTAAATATTTAATGTTTTTCTTAAAATCCCTTTAAAAACTTCTGATTCTGTTTTTTCTAAAATCTCTTTAAAAACTTCTTTCAACACCGGATGCAATTTAGCATGTAGACACATTAGTTTAGCATATGAAGAATTTTGTAATTTACAGTTCTGTCGGTAGGTGGCATTTGTGCACTTCAGTTAGCAGTTGTATAGCTGCTTCTAAGAACAATATGGAGAAATTTCTTTTACTGTATGCCGTTCCCTTCAATAGAGATGTAGAGCATTATCCTCTTTAAATAATGTAAAGATTTCCAGCTAGGAGGCATAAAAGCAAAAACGTTTTTTTTTCGCTATGACCTCTTCCGGGAAACGTATTTTAAAATTACTTTTTCCTTAGCATAGAGAATATTTTACTTTTGCCTTTCCCAAAGATAATATTTTTTGCCTATTTTTAACTTTTCCATTATGCAAAATTCTTCCACAAGCAGACGTAGGCTTATACGAGGTCCGATCAAAAAAGTTCCGACATTAGGTAGATATAAAACAAAGTACTTACGTTACTTAAGTCTCGCTATGACCTCTTTCAAAGTAGTCTTCTTGGGCAGCGATACACCGCTGCCAGAGTTTTTGCCTCTGTTTAAACGCTCCCTGGAAGTCCTGTTTGCGAATTGTGTCAACCCCCGTCTACGATTCGTAATGGATCTCGTCCACGGTTTCAAAACGGCCACCCTAGAGCCTCAGCTTCATTTCCGGGAACAGAAAGAAGTCGCATGGGGCCAAATCCTGCCAGTAAGGTGGGTGAGGATGGGTAGTCATGCTGTTACGGCTGCGAAACTTGCGTGTTGCTAACGCTCTGTGAGCTGTTGCCTTGTCGTGATGGAGCAGGAAATCGCACCTGCGCCACATTTCAGGTCGTTTGTGGCGAATGCCCTCCCTAAGACACCGCAGAAAATCGCAGTACAAAAGGGTGGTTACCGTCTGGACCTGGGGGTTGAATTCACGATGCACAACCCCACGAATGTCGAAGAACACGATGAGCATGCTTTTGGATGCGCTCTGGACCTGTCGGATCTTATTCGGTCGTGGAGATGCCGGGCTGTTCCACTGCGACGACTGTTGTTTGGTCTCCGGGTCGTAACCGTAAACTCAAGTCTCTTCCCCAGTGATGGCCCTCTACAAGAACGTTTGTTCATTCACCACCTGCTGACGAAGATCTTGACAGAGTTCGACACGGAGCGCCTTCTGTTCGGGGTTCAGAATATTTGGCGCAAACTCTGCAGCAATGTGGTGCATGTTCAAACTCGACGTCAGAATTTCTTGCACTGTTCCAGATGACACATTAACGTTGGTAGCAGTGTCTTGAATGGTTCTCCGACGATCCTCATGCACCAGTTCCCTAATTTTTTTCACATTTTCAGGAGTTTTGCTCATGGACGATCGCCTTGATCTCTCGTAGTCTTCCATTGCCCTTCTGCCACTCTTGAAGGGCGAGTGCCACTCAAAAGAATTCGCACGACTCATTGCTTCATTGCCATAAGCCTGCCGCAACATTTCATGCTTATCCGTTCCCGATTTGCCGAGGTTGACGCATAATTTAATGTTCGCTCGCTGCTCTAGTTTGAAGTCCATACCGAAATCGCAGCTATGTTCTGCACGTGGTCACCAAATATCGGGAGCTGTGCACAGAACGACGCCATTTGGCGTAATTACTCGTGAAAGGCACTGCCCTCGATCTCTACTCACGCATCCGCGTGGTTCCATCTGTTGGCGCGTTACGTACCTAGTCTCGAAACTTTTTGATCGCACTACGTATCATATTTCGTTCTATATTTCTTTTTTTAACTGTTCGATTGGAAAATGTCTTTGTCTCTGATACCTTTCTTGTGCGTATGAGAAACTCTTTGTGAGGTATTTGTTAATTTCCTTATCATGCTTTTTGGCCGCTGATGGAGCTATGGAGATGTTCCTATTTCTGGATGTTTCATCGATTGCAAAAACCGGCTGATTTCATAACCGGTTCCGTTGACTTTGAATAGCTTTGAAAGCTTCAATTTGCGTCAGAACGGATTCAAAAACGTGCTCAATACAACCGAACATTCAGTGTCATATTACATGTTCCAGTTCTGAAGGAAAACAATTTACACATTTTACAAAATTATGTTAGTGTTGTAGGTTGGTTTAATATTCCAATCTGAGTAATTCGCGCAAAATGTAAGGACAACTTGGGGCGCTGATGTAGTCTAGCCCAAAGCTTTCATTGGACGTGATAGTCGCAGGATATGTATATAGGCATGAGAACCATTCGTGCCACGTATGAATTCATTGCGTTTCATGAGCTTCATTGGCGAGGTAAGAAACTGCGTGGCTGAGGTTACAGAACGATGTCTCTCAGAAATCGTGCGGATGATTCTACCAGAGAAAGGAATACCGGATGCTCCAAGAATGCAGCACTATGATAGATGTCACATATCACCAAGGATTTTGGAATAGCAAACAACATAATGTTAGTGCTTTATTCAAAGTTCAGGAGACACAGGTGCTTTGCTGGAAGGCCTACCATGTGGAGTAAACAACATAGTGTTACTGCTTTATTCAAAGTTCAGGAGACACAGGTGCTTTGTTGGAAGGTCTACCATGTGCAGCAAACAACATAGTGTTACTGCTTTATTCAAAGTTCAGGAGACACAGGTGCTTTGTTGGAAGGTCTACCATGTGCAGCAAACAACATAGTGTTACTGCTTTATTCAAAGTTCAGGAGACACAGGTGCTTTGCTGGAAGGTCTACCATGTGCAGCAAACAACATAATGTTACTGCTTTATTCAGCGTTCAGGAGACACAGGTGCTTTGCTGAAAGGCCTACCATGTGCAGCAAACAACATAATGTTAGTGCTTTATTCAAAGTTCACGAGACACAGGTGCTTTGCTGGAAGGTCTACCATGTGCAGCAGCCAACGGTATCGTTGTCGCCCGGCCATGATTTCAAAGGGATTTCGAAAATTGGTCTTACGGATATGTTGTTACCCGGAGAAATTCCTGTCCCCCCTCCCTTTCTTTTGTATCTGTAAAGACAACTAAAGCTTAAGTGTTTACTAGCTATTGCAGTTTGAAAGCACATATGCTACTTGGGTATACTTGACCTAAATGTCACAAAAAGTTTTGGAACTTGTTCCTTTACCTACCAAACAGAAGAAATAAAGAGAAAGTATGAGGGAGGATCGAAAAGTAATGCACGGCATTTTGTTTTCTTTACAGGTTGCAGTTTGACAAAGAGCGAGTTTGAATATCACTGTACAGATGGGTTTGATCATGTGTCGCCGTGCTTACGTATGGTGCAGAGACGTGGACCACGTTTCTGCACCATACGTAAGCACTGGAATGATGCATTGAAGAAACACTTTTCTTTTAAGGCATAATGGCATATTGCTCTTGAAAATTATACTGTTTCTTCAAAGAGCTCTCCAGCCAATCTTTATACGCCGATTAATTTCTACATCAATGTGACCCTCACTTGATATCTGTTGTCCAAGGTAAATGTAGGAATTGGTTGTCTCGAGCTTTTCCCCATCAATCGATATATTTTTTCGGGATCATCTGCACATTTGCTCTGCGTGTGGCACACAGGTACAGGTTTATTGCTTCTTGGGAAACCATGCTGTCAGAATTCGGAATGTCTACCTGATTGTTCCTGGGTGTCGGAAGTAGTGAAGATGCTTTGCGTTCTGCCATGCTGTGAGAACTCGGAATTTCTACCAGATTGTTCCTGGGTGTCGGAAGCAGTGAAAGTCGTCACGTCTTTTTTATTGCCGAGAGAGCATGTCGTTTGTGTGGGAACTTTTCTTCTCATTTAGCCTGTTGTGTGTGGGCTGAGCCCGTCAGAGGAACGCCATTAAATCCTAGTACGTGAGTGGAAAAGTTTTTTTTCCTTTGTATAATTAACAGTTGCTGGCAGCGTTTAAAGTAGGGTTGTAGAATAATTGAAAGTTATTTGAAATTGGTTTATTCTCATGTGGTGTTTATTATTGCATGTTGTATAATTAGGAGTTTCAAATTAATAGTGTTCACATACCGAGAGTTAATATTCTTGTGCTTTGGGTTGCTCATGTGCTTTAATCTTGATTGTTGTCTCAAGAAATGACAGGCTAATGATTAATGGGGTTTAAATATTTGGTGTTATTGGAATTGTATTGCCTGTTTTGCGTGATAAAACAATTGATGAAGCAAACGGGGTGAAAATTTGCAGTATGTTGGAATTTAACTTCAGTTTAATGTGTTCTGAAATATTTGACTTGTACTTGTACTAAAATTATTGAATGATATAAAAGGGTTTAAGAGAGTATATTGTGTATGATTTGTTTATTTATTATTGTAAATTTATTTCAATATCTGTTTACTGCACTTTACGTCCTAGTCGTGGGTTCGAACCCAGAGAGAGAGAGACAGATTACCGAGATAGTAGCTGGGCAAAGTAAATTCTGGTTGGGAAGTAATGGCTAGCAGCGTTGCAAACTCATTCATATTGTAACTAAAACATATGTTCTATTTATTTCTGTATCTCAAAAGACCTCGCGGTAAATAAATATTCTGTGTAAAATATTTGTTGTTTAACATTTTCCCTTGTAGTCCAGTTGTTTTCGTGTGAACTCAACTTAATAACTTTCGCTTTGATTTTTCGCTGATTTCTAAATTATCGTGAATGTACTGTTGGGGCGAGATCTACTTTTAGATCCCATTTTGTTCACTTTGATATATTAAGAATTAGGTTTTATTGTAAAGAACGTTTAGATAGATCGATATTTTGTAAACTGTATAATACAATGAGAACTAAACTCCGAAAGTTAGTTAAATTAAAAAAGTAAAAAAAATCAACGCGTACAAATTAATATTTGAACTGTGCTGAATTAAATTAATATGCAAACTCAACTTTCTATGCTATTAAGATTTCAAATCCAATTTTGTAGATCTGATAAATATAAATCGAGTCATAGATAATCGAATATTTTCAAATTAGCACGCGAACACTTTAAATCTCAAAATGATAGCGTGCTGTTATGCAGCACGCAATCAGTTTGACATTTCGTGAGCACACACGAATTGATCTATACATGATGACGCAACAATACAGGCGTTGGTATGATGTCAAACGTTCAGACAGACGGATCTGAGTGTTTATATTGTTAATGGTAACAACGTCTTGCAAAAAACAATTATCAAATAGAAACTGATGAGACCACTTTCAGTGAAACTCGAAGTTATAACAAATATTATTCTGTCTTGAGCCAAACAGCAAATCATATTCTAATTCAGTAATGAGTGACATGCAGAACACCTCCTTAAGCAAAGTGGCATTAATATTTCAAAGTAATTGTAATATTACTGTGTCTTGAGCCGCACAACAGATCATATACCAATTCAGTAATGAGTGACATGCAGAACATGCCCCCATTAAGCAAAAGTGGCTTTAATATTTCAAAGTAATCGAAATATTATTCTGTATTGAGCCAAACAACAGATCATATACCAATTCAGTAATGAGTGACATGCAGAACATGCCCCCATTAAGCAAAAGTGGCTTTAATATTTCAAAGTAATCGAAATATTATTCTGTATTGAGCCAAACAACAGATCATATACCAATTCAGTAATGAGTGACATGCAGAACATGCCCCCATTAAGCAAAATATTTCAAAGTAATCGAAATATTATTTTTTTCTTTAATATTTCAAAGTAATCGAAATATTATTCTGCATGGAGCCAAACAACAGATCATATACCAATTCAGTAATGAGCGACATGCAGAACATGCTCCCATTAAGCAAAAGTGGCTTTAATACTTCAAGGTAATCGAAATATTATTATGTATTGAGCCAAAGAACAGATCATAAATTAATTCAGTAATGCGTGACATGCAGAACATGCCCCTTAAGAAAAAGTGGCATTAATATTTCAAAGTAATCGAAATATTTCTCTGTCTTCAGCCACACAACAAATCATATTGTAATTCAGCAATGAGTGACATGCAGAACATCCCCTTAAGCAAAGTGGCATTAATATTTTAAAGTAATCGAAATATTATTCTGTCTTGAGCCACACAACAGATCATGTACCAATTCAATAATGAGTGACATGCAGAACCTCCCCTTAAGCAAAATGGCATTAATATTTCTAAGTAATCCACTCATAAATACAATGGCGTTTACAAATTGTGCAAAGATATGCAGCGACACTTTGACAACGAACTAGTATTTGTATGTAACGAACTACGCTCATTCGCTTTGTAACCTGAAACTGTCATAGAGAATTAATTTTCTGTTTGTACTTCGCAAAGCGATACGTTGATAACAGATGTGACGTCACGTCAGTGAGGACGGAGAAAATCTGGGCTGTGGAGTTTTAAAATAATAACTCATTGAAATCTTTCCTCTGAGGAAAGATTGCTTTTCAATTTTTTTCTTTTCATCAAACAAAGTGTGTGTTGAATTTAGTCCGCAATACCTGAATTTAGTCTGCAAGACTTAAGATAGACGTGACTGAGTGGCAAAAAGGAGCCATCATGTTTGGCCGCGCCTTCCGACACAAAGTGAATGAAGTCGCCCAATTTGTTGGTGTGTTGAAGCGTACTGTTCAGCGGGCTACAAACAGTGGTGTAGTTCGCAATCAACTGAAATTCGGCGACGTAACAGTGGCCGGAAAACGATTATCACCAACAGGGACTGCCGCCATGTTTCACGCCTAGTAATTGCAAATCGGTTTGAAACCAGGCAACATTTGCTCCAAACTATCATTGAAAGTCCACTCCTATCGATTTCCGAAAGGACACTGCAACGAGAACTGCATGTGATGGTCACCTGGAGCAGATTATCACGGAAAAGACCTCTTTTAGCAGCAAGTCACAAAGTCCATGTTATTAATGGGCTCAGAGGCACCAAAACTTTACCATGGAGGTTTGGAAACGAATAAATTGGTCTCATGAGTCTCGTGTTTGTTTGTTCTCCAATGATGGCAGGCGACGAGTGCATCGCAGACCCAATAAAGTCTTTAATCCTGATTGTGCCGAAGGTGTTTTGCAAGCTGGAGGGGGTTCTGTGATACTTTGGGGTTGTTTTTCGTACCGCACAAATGGCCCTCGTGTTGCAGTGATGGTGAATTTGAACCAGCATGCGCGCCTCTGCAATCTAAATGACGAAGGGTTGCCCTTTGCCCTACATCTCCAGGAGCAGCATCACATTGCCACTCCTGTCTTCCAAGACGACAATTGCCGTGTGAACAGGGGTAAAACTGTGTCTGAGTGGTATATCTCCTCGATTGGCTCGCCAAATTCCCAAATGTCAATCCCATTAAAAATCTGTGGGATCATTTGGAACCGAAGGTGAAACGCTCAGATAGACACCCACGTACTCTGGAGGAACTTCAGGACCAATTGACACACGAGTGCTTGCAAATCGATGTTCAATACATCCACAACCTCGTGGAGTCTCTACTACACCGTATTCAAGCTGTTATAAAGGCAAGAGACGCCATCACCCTTTATTAGGTAGTTATGCTAGGGGTGACTTTTTTTTTGTCCGGTGTGCTTATATTCTGAAATCTGTACAGAGCAACAATATGTTCCGTCGCTTGAAAAATTATTGAGACGGACGTATAGATGTAACATTGTAAGTGAGATTTACGAAACAAATTCTGTAGTTTGAAGAACTTTTGAACTTTTTGAAACAATTTTCGCAAATGCAAGAATTGTTTTTTTATGAAACTTGTGGCCTAAACAAAGGAAACATTCACAAAAAAGTGTTTCCTTCAAGTAGTGGTGCTGAGCCGACTTTGTTGCAAAGCAAGAATGACGAAAAAAGTGTATATTTACTTAAAGCGAGAGCAAGACAACTATTACCTTTTTCCACACTGAACTCCAGGCATTGAAAACATCGTGAAAAAAAATATTTGAATTCTATATTGTAATGGCGATTTGAACTGATACCAAAATTACAGAAACGGAAATTTCGTTCCTTTGAATTAGTACAGTCTGTCAATAATTATTCGCTAAAGAAAAGCAGGTTATTGTTTTTTACGTCTCTTAGGTTATAATAATTATCATCACGAAAAAACAATATCAGGAACTGTCTTGAATGGTTGTGTACAATAATTGATTGGTACAGCATCATAGTAAGAAATTCTTGGACACAGAAGAAAGAAAAACTTCGAAAACCCAAAGAAATGACGTAAAAAAGTAGATCTAACCAAAGGACGCGTTAGAAAGCAAAATGTGAATTTGGGTATTTGTGGATTTTCCGGTAATCTCCAAGCAATCGCCAAATAATTCTATCGTTTCCCTAAATCGAGTGTTCCTCGCATATTTCAAAATAGATGACGACAAAAACAAGGACAATAAAGCATTAACGTAAAAAAAGGCATATTGCGTTCGAGGTCAAGAGTGGATCAAAGATTTGTCCGGGTCGGACCCTACCTGGACCCAACACGGACCATATCCGGGCAAATCTACTTTATGTACAGGGCGTTCAAAAACTATCTCCGCAGTGGGTACCTTCAGCTGTATGGAAATCAAACAACTGTATTACAGGAACTTATAATTTACTATCTTCTTACAGGAAGTATTGAAACTGTCGGCTTCATTTGGAAAACATATCCTAAGTATTTCGCACATGTTTTCAAACACTTCTGCGAGAGCAAAAAGGTACCCCCGCAGTAATGCTAAGGCTGTTCCACCTAATTTTGATTTTGAAATTAAGCAACTTGTTGTATATTTAATTTTGGTTTTTGCTGTTTTCTTGATAACATATGAAGCTTCAAAATATAATTCACAGCAACACCAATTTTTACAAGTTTCTGAGGTGTTGAAAGTTTCCAAAATGTGAATGTTGTTTTCATCCCTGCCCCTACAAAGAAGGGACTTTTCCTTCTGAAGACACTCTTCCTTCATATTACAGGACAAATAATGTTACATTCCTCGGGCACCAGCGTCCAGGACAAAACTACACAAAGCGCATTTTTCTTTAAAAAGGTTTTATTTTTTCTTTTCAGAAATCAAACGGAAATAAAACCGGGTCGAAATGTGGTCAGGAACACCTTGACCCGACCATTTGATCCGATAGAAATTGTTGACCCATGATACATTTTCATCTCTATCTCAGGTAATCGAGGTAACTGCCAGAGTAAGTTTTCTGAACTATGAAGATGCTTTATACTCATAATACATAGCCCACTGAAAAGAACAGGCCATGAAACTGAAGGTCATGTGATCAACGTAGTCCCAATTTTCAGCTTAGTATTTGTAATTATTTATTACGTTTTACTACTGCAAGCAAATTAAATGTATAACTGCTACACATATAGTAATCTAAACCCTCCACAAAATTTAATATTACACCCACTTACATTTTTTCACAAAATTGGCGCAAGAATAAAGCAGTTTTAACTGGGAAACATAATGCAATAACGGTTTTTAAGAGACTTTAATCACAAGAATAATACCTGTATTCACTTCCAGTAAAAACTTGAAGAAATTTCACAAAGTTAAGACTATTTTGGTCACATGACAACCGTTCGTTTCAGGGCCTCCTCTTTCCAGTGGGCTATGTCATGAGAAAGGTGACGTATACTTAGTGCATGCGTTTCAGCAAAGAAGGACCGAGATGCATATGCCTAAGCACAATAGTTTTTTTCTGTAGAAGGTTTGACGACCGCCATGCGCAACGCGAAGCCCAATAAGCAGTCCTCTTTCCTAAGTTAGGAAGGGGCCATTGGTTCCAGGGAAAAGAGAAAGCGAGTGTCGTAAGACAAACACAATATCATGCCTTACGGGATTCGAACTTGGACCAATCTCGGGCGAACGATCAGCAGTAAGCGCTTCGACCACTGCGTCAGCTAAGCACAATCAAAGCGATAAGGATATCTTCACGTCGTCATTTAGGTTTCTCGCGAAAATGCCTTCAAATCAAACATTGCTGCCAATAAAATATCAATACAATTTTTTTCAAAGTTTCTTGCAAATTTCTTTTCCCAGGATCAGTTGGGGGGCCGCGGATGGCCTCGTGGTCAGCGTTCGTGCACTGCCAAAGGGAAACCTCAGATTCGATCCGCTAAATGTTTGTTGTGCGTCGGATGGGCACTGGACCCCTTTCGACCTCGCTTCCGTGTCACTTTCTTATCGGGCACTCTAGCCGAAATCTCCTAGTTTCCAACGGTTGTTTAAGACCTGTATTCAGACACTTTCTTCCTAAAATCCTCTACATATGATTAGATATGATTTTCCTTGTTAAGATCCGAATAAGGAGGTTGCTATTCAGCAGTATATGAGAGTATTCTACAACAAAATCAGCTCGGAAATTTCTTAAGGAACCATAATTTTTGATGAGGCGTCAGATGCTTCCATTGGGTTTGTCATCCCTTCGACATCTTACAAAAACAGGTCAAAAGGTTGTTTTTCTTAATGTGTGTAACGAAGTTTATATTACAGTCCCTAGCATTCTTATCTGAAATTCAGTCAAATGCAGTATCAGTTTTATTAAAAAAATAAAGGTTTAATATAACAATAACAGTATCAGTTTTTATTAAAACAAGTATCAGTTTAATATACCAATAACTCAAAGATCACATTTTGAAATCAAACTCATGGTAGCTGAAATCAAACTCATGTAAAACTCGTTTAGAGTTCTATAGTAATTAATTTTAACATTAAAATATAAATATAAAGCGTTTTAACAGAGGTCGTAAAGGCTGGTAAAGAAATGGTGTGAAACACAGATCAAGGTTCGAGTGGGCAATGTCTGCTTCTAAGTTAAATGTATTCTGTTGTTCGTACCGCTTGTCCAATTTCCGTATTAAAGCAATTACGTGTAAGGGTTGGGCGGCCTGAATAGTAACTTTCTCCAAAAAAAGAGCTGCAACTCGCAACGAGTTTTACATGTAGCTTTGGCATTCATGTAATCAATGGAAATGGATTATTCTACTAATAAATGTTTTACGTATAAGGTAAATCCAGAAAAATGGAAAATAATCTGCTTTTTACATAAAAGTCCAAATTTAGAGAAGAGCCATCGAGCAGGGGATTACTCGACATGACGTCATGAACTCGATCTCTGAGATAATGGAAGCGAGAAGTGTAAAATAGACATGACCACATCGTTTATTGAACTTTTCCTAATTGAGCAATTTTCTAAGATATTTCAAGGTAAGAGAAATCAAGCAAATCGAAAACCTGCAAGTTCTTACATGAGGATGAACAAGGCACTTCGATGCACACTATCACCGTTCATCTGGAAATAGTTCAGTTTTGCCAACGTCAAGTTTTGTCGAACTGACTATACGTTTTAGAAGTAAATTCTTGAATGAATTTATATTAAGAATTTATTATAATTTTGTATCAATAATTTAATATAAAACTTGAAGTTGTAAGTTCATTACAGACTTCAGGAAAAAAATCGTTCTTTACAGATCTTACTTAAAATACTTATTATCATATCTTTTAAGTAAAATGTGTTAATTCTTTTAAGTAATAAGTCTTACTTATCCGGTATTTATCGTTTTTTGCACTTAAATGATTCAAAACTCAAGGAAGGCATCTTCGTTTGTATTCAGATGCGGAAACTACTGCGTGATTCTGTTTTTACATAAAAGCTAAACAGCACGGAGCTCGACATATGGCAGTCTTTCACATCTGTTCTCAAGGAATATCTGCGTAACTAGAAACAGGGAAACTACAAAGAGCTGATTCACAGCCTTCTCAACAACTATAAAAACTTTGGGTACCGCGTGTCCTTAAAAATACATTTCCACCAATCGCATCTGGAATTCTTTCCTGACAACTTAGAAGCAGTCAGCGATGAACAAGGAGAAAGTTCTATCAATATATCCGAACGATGGATGAGAAGTATCAAGGCAGGTTCCGTCTCTCAATGATGAGTAAAATCACTGCGGATTTTTGCAGAAGGAGGACAATACGACACATAAGGGAAAATAATGAACCACTTGTTCGAGTATGTGTGTATACATTTACATTTGTGTTCATATCGTTTACTCTATTTTTTTTTTTGTTTTGCTGTCTCATATGCAGTAATGTATGAAAATGGTATTTATACCTTGTTAACACTAATATCATAGCTAGCGAGATACATACATGCCGTAATACATTACAAAATGCAGCTGTAATAGGTACATCTTGCATTGTGTATATCATCACCATTGTCAACCATTATCAATCCACTGCTGGACGAAGGTCTCTCCAAGTTTCGTCCACAACAGTCTGCCTTGTGCCAGTCTCCTCCATGTCACTCCCGCATACTTTCGAATTTCATCCACCCATCTTCCATGTGGTCTACTTCTGGGTCATTTCCTGTCCCTTGGAATCCAATCTAAAATTTTGGCTGTCCATCGATGATCTGTCCTTCTGGCAATATGTCAAGCCCATTGCCATTTCAGGGATTTAACTCTGATCATGATGTCTTCCACATTTGTCATTTTTCGGATCCACGAGTTCCTCTTCTTATCTCTCCTGGTTACACCAAGCACGCACCTCTCCATGCTGCTTTGAGTAGTCTGCAGCCTTTGTATGTCTCTTTTAGTTAAGGTCCACGTCTCTGCACCATACGTAAGCACTGGAAGGATGCATTGATCAAACACTTTTCCTTTAAGACATAATGGCATATCGCTCTTGAAAATTATGCTGTTTCTTCCAAAAGCTCTCCAGGAAACTTTTGTACGCCGATTAATTTCTTCATCAATGTGACCCTCACTTGATATCTGCTGTCCAAGATAAGCGTACGTATCTGTGATCTCCAGCTTTTCTCCATCAATCGATAAATCTTCATTTCTTGTAAAAGTATTGTACATCACTTTTGTCTTATGAAAGTTCATTTTTAATCCCACTTCTTTACTCTTGTCAGCAAGTTTCTGGATCATACTTTGCAGCTGTGATGGGGTAGTTGCAAAAATGACTACGTCATCAGCAAAACGAAGGTGGGTTAGATGATCTCCTTTAATCTTTATCCTTTTGTTTTCCCAGTTCAGTGATTGAAAGACATTTTCCAATTTGGCATTAAAGAGCTTCGGTGGTATGGTGTCACCTTGTCTCACTCCCTTTACAATTTTTATGTGAGATGAATTTTCAAACAGCCGAATCTTTGCACTTGCATTTTCATAGATGTTATTAATAATATTAATGTATGCATCTTCAATACCGCAGGATTTCAGAGCCACTGTAACTGCTGATGGTTTCACCGAATCAAAGGCTTTTTCATAATCGATAAAAGCCATGCACAAGAGAAGTTCATATTCCCTCGCTCTTTCAATTAGTTTTCTCAGTACGTGGATATGATCTATTGTGCTGTAGCCACTCCTGAATTCAGCTTGTTCTCTCGGTTGAGCCATGTTCCGTGTTGCCTTCAAACGGTGTGAAAGAACTTAGTGAAGATTTTATAAACCACTGATAGGAGGATGATAGGTCTGTAGTTCCTGAAATCCTCAATGTCACCTTTTTTATGTAGCAGGATCATTATAGCGTTGTTCGAATCCTCAGGAATATTCCCTTCATTAAGGCATCGAGTGAAAATTTGGGCGAGTACTGTTTCGATTTCTCCACTTGTTTCTTGTATGATGTCTACAGTAATTCCATCTTCTCATGGAGCTTTTGCCAGCTTCATGTTCTTGATTGCATGTGCAACTTCTGCAGGGAGGACTGGAAGAACTCTGGAAGTGGTATCTTTCATGATGTCTGGCGTACACGTATCATCCCTTTCATATAATTTGGAGTAGAAATCTTTCACTCTTGTCAAAATTTCGCCTCTATTTCTCGTTACAGAACCATCTTCTTTTCTCAGTGCCACAATCTTTTTCTTCCCTTACTGAGATGTCCCTTTGCTATCTTTAGGCTTTGGTTGTATTCAATTGCTTTCCTCACTAGTTCACAGTTGAATTTCCTTACGTCTTCAGTGATACGTTTTCGTACTATCTTGCATAGCTCTGTATATTCCTTTTTGGAAGTCGCATCTTCTTTAGTTGTCCTCATCTCTCTTCGTTTTTGGATCAACATTTTGGTTTTTCTGATAATTTGTTCACATGCTACTTATTCTTAGACCCAGCTAATTTTGTTGCTGTTTCCATAAGAGCTTTGGTTACTTTTCTGTTAACTTCAGAAATATACACTTCTTCCGATGTTATTCCTTCTAAAGCAAAGAATCTGTTTTTTAGATCCAACTTGAAGGTATTATGGTGTTTTTAAGGTTGGTTATGTCAATACATTTTGTTTGTCTTATGAGCTTGCCACATTCGAGTTTAGTGTTCAGGTGCATCTTACATCTCACCAATCTATGGTCACTACCTGTGTTGAACTTGTTTAGCACACTGCAGTCTTCTATGAAGAATTTTTTGTTACACATAATAAAATCAATTTCACTTGTCGTCCCATTTGGATGTCTCCATGTCCATTTCCTGTGTGGCTTTTTCTTGAAAAAGGAGTTAATGATGAAAAACCATTCTGCCTCTGCAAACTCAACGAATGTATTTACACGTTGGTTTCTGTTGCCGTGACCGAATTTACCTACTGAAATTATATTCCGTTGCCGTTGCCCTATTTTTGCATTGAAATCTCCCATAAATATCTTCAAATGCTGCTTACCTTTATTATTTAGATGACGAATATCCTCATAAAATTCTTCAATTTCTTCTCCACAATGACTTGTGGTGGGGGCATAAGTTTGAATAATCTGAGCCTTGAATCTTCTCGAGAGTTGAATGACGAGTCGTGCTGTTCTGTTAGAGGAACTTTCAACTTCTACAACTTTCTCCTTCAGTTTCTCTTTTATTATAAATCCAACACCACTAGTTCTGCCAGTATCAGTCCCACGATAGTAGAAGAGATGTCCACTTTTCAGTTCAATGAGATCTTCTCCTTTTATCCTTACCTCACTTAGCCCGACGATGTTCCACTTGTTGTAGTTCCTCTTCCAATTCAAGAAGCCTTGAATAAGAAGATAGGAAGCGTCTATTATACGTAGCTAAGGACAGCATCAGATGGCAGCCTAGTCCGGTCCTCCGGGGATTCTTAGAACCCTGCCGGAGACTAGCTGCCGGAGACCGAGGGCCAAGATTTAAGTTGTGGAGTCATTTTGGAGGATTTGGCCATACCTCACCACGATGGCCAAACGGGTTGGTGAGTGTGAAATAGCATATCCCCTAATCCCAATGGTATAGTTATACCGCTATTAGCGGTCATCAGAGCCCTTTTAGTGGGAACAGGATGCAACACGAGAAGGCGGGGTTGACATTTGTCAAGAAGAGGCTGTGATGTTACGCATCACCTGACCTTACATCCCCATTGTGTATATATGTATCTGGAAATATAGCAATTGTTCATACACAAAAGGCTATACGTGATGGAAGGTTTTTACAGTCATGTTTGTGCTCAGCACCTGAAAATTATTTAAAAACACCTTATTTCACCCATGTGATGAAAACAAACTTTTAAAATGTGGGCTAGTGTAATTATTTGATGTTTCGAACTAATTACTAAACACCATAATAGTGCTATTTTAATTTCTTCGAATTAGTTCAGCATTTATCTTTAAATACACACAGGTTTTACTCGTATTTGATTTATTGGCAGCAGAACTTTCCAATTCTAAGACTAAACTTCTAATAGGAATGGCAGAAACAATGGTACAAACTTGATTACACAAAGAAAGCATAAACCTCTTAATATTTCTTCCGAAGTCCTTACCGAGATGGCTATATCTGCGTACTATTTGACATTCTAAAGAATATCTCTACAATTAATGAATTTCGCTGTTACTTTTGCTTTCAGATCATTCTCAAGCACTTCTGGGAAGTTATTTGGAAGGTACTCATTCTCGATATTTGAAAATGGCTAATTATTTGTCCAAGATATGTCAGTGTTCGAATTCCGGTGGGCATGAATGTTGTGTTTGTCTTACGGCACTGGTTCTCTCTCTTCTCTGGAACCATTGGTGTTGAATTGGGGACGGGCTACTACTTACAGCCCATGGAGTTGAACACAATGGTTGTTAACAAAAAATGGAGAGAGTATCCTGCTACCCTTTGTAGATAATTTATGAGGGGATATCAAAAATTTCGGGCAATCATCAAGAAAAAAACAAGCTAGAAAAAAAAATTATTCAGCTACCTTCATAGGCACCACGCTAAGTGGTGCCTTCTCTTCGTAGGCACCACCCAGGGTCACACATTTCTTCCACCTTCGCTTGACCTTTTTTATTCCCTTAGTGTAGGACACCTAAGATTGTGACTGAAACCACGGCTCTACCTCAAAAATGACATCATCAGCGCCATGAAGTCGCCTCACACGTAGTTGACGTTTCATCCCGGGGAACAAAATGAAGTTACTCGCTCTATAACAGGAGAATATGGCGAATGAGGCAATATATTGTATTTAAGATCACTCGCAGTGACGATGATGTTGACTGCTGAATGAGCTGGTGCGTTGTCGTACACCAAATGGACCCCTTTTCTGATCATTTCGCGTCTTTTGCTTTTAATTTGCTTTCTTAATTTGGTCAGTTGGTTGCAGTAGTAGACAGATATAGCAGTTTGACCCTTCTGAAGGTAGTCTGTTAAAATAGTACCTCTTTTATTCTGGAAAACAGAGAACTTTCCTTTGGCGGCAGACTTTTGCCTTTTTTGGGGGTGCTGAAGAGGGATTTTCCATTGCTTGCTCATTTCTTTGGTTACTGGATCATACAGGTATAACCATCACTCATTCATGGTAATTAAACGGTCAAACAAATCTTAGGAATTCGCGTTACAAAGATCTAACATTTTTTGCACGGATTGTGCCCGAGCTTCCTTTTGGAATGGGTGTGAGAAGTCTAGGTACCCATCGCGCTGAGACCTTCGACATGTTCAGTTGGTCATTTATGATTGTCCACACTGACCCATAGCTTAGATAAACTTCTTCACAAAGCATTTCAATGGTTGCATGCCTATTTTCAAGGATTAACTTTTCCACTTTGGTTACAACTGTCTGGCCATCAGTAAAGATGGCCGTCCGGACCTTGGTTCGTCAAGAATGGTCATATGACCACTTTGAAAATTTTTTCCACTTTGCCACAGTCTCGTATGCTGGACACTCATTTTCATGTACATTTAACATTTCTTGATGGATTTTTTTAGCTGACTTTCCTTGGAGATTATGGAACCTGATCACACTGCGAAATTCCATTTTCTACATGATCATGGACTTTTAGATTCCTGAAAAAAAGGGGGTTGCTAAATATTATTTATGTTTAGGTGTGTGGTTTTAATATTGTCTTTCACGTAAGGTAGTTTTTTCTTCTTTTTTAAAATTTTTGTTTTTGTTTTTATGCTGGGGGGTTGTTTTTGAGTTTGCAGTGGTTCGGAGTGTAACTGCGTCGGAGTTCAGGGAGGGTTTCTTCTAAAATATATATTTTTTATTTTAATTTTATTTTCATTTTATGTTTTTCTTTTCTGAAGTTAAAAATTAACTCCATTTTATATTTTTATTTATGTTTTTCTTTTCGGGAGATAAAAATGCTGTTTCCCATAGGCTCATTGCCGCAATGTAGCAGACTAAATAACGCAGAAACCCACCCTTCTTTGGTCTCTATAGAGGTATGATAAGTGTTGTCCGTGCCTGGCCCTTGACAAAGCCATGGAGAACAGCCAGACATAGCTCTATATCCTTCTCTTTTTCTCCCAGTGTTCGGTAGCTTTTTGGTCTGGCAAATCAGTATTTAGATTTTTCAGTATTAAGGTGATTTTCAGTATTATTTTTGATTTTTCTTTGATGCAGCCGTTGGAGCTTTAGAATTTTAAAACCGTTTATTATACTTTATTACCTTTGATTTATATGTATATATATATATATATATATATATCTTGCCTCCCCTACCCCCTTATTTTTTAATGGGAAATGTTTAGGGAAACTTTCCTTTTGTGAAGGAATATCAGATGAAACGTAATCCCTTGCTGATAAAAGAAATTCCGCGTAAGATTGAAATAATGTGGTATACCTTTAAGCGGGATTCCTATACAAACATCTCAGAATTTCTGCGTAATGCTGTTTAATTTCATTTAAAAAATTTGCAACCTCTCGCTTGATACGTAATGGTTATTCTTAACAATTTTTATGTTCTCTTCTTTAGGTTTGTCAGCGTTTCCATTCAAGAAACAATAAAAAGAGAACAAAAGCTAGTAAAATTCTTAGTTACAGAACTTTTGTTATTGCGCATACATTTTCTTGGTAAATTTGTATTTGTTTATTTCGGTAATATTCTGTAAATATAGAATAAAATGTTTCCATTCATATCTGAACGATCAGTTGTTTTCAGAAAGGAAACAGCAATACCAATCAACTCAACTTTTCCATCTCGCTCTTTCTTATTACGCTAAAGGCAAACCTGTGTGAAATCCTTTTCACCAAAAACATTTCATGAAATTTCAGAACTTCTTCCCATTAATGGTCTACAATGTGTCCGAAACCATTTAATAAACACTTGGGGTGTGTCACAGCAAAAAAAGCCTGAACAAAAAAATATTCCATGTTAATCCTTCTATCGGCGCTTTGGTCCCGAGGAAGATAAGAACAAAGCTTATTGCCCCCAGCCACCTGACTGCCATTTTAATCATTTAAACAGTTGCCTTTATTTACTAGTCAGTGCCAATCTGTTCTTTAAAAATGCCTAAAATGAAACTAGTTGCACAAAGCTAGTCGAAGTTTGTAGACGTTTTTCCTTTGCCGGAACATCTGAATAAATATAAAAGCTTTTGCCATTTTATTCGATACTTACAGAAGATTACCGTAATTAACAAATAACACAAGATTACCCAGAAGTTGTTAGTGAAATAACAAAAAATCTTAAACTCTGAGTCTTACTAGCTGTTTTATTTTTTTATTTTTTCCTGAATGAAAACACTGAACAATATAAAGTGACCATAAGAAATTGTTTTAAATAACCGTTATGCGTCAGGCATATCTTTACAAAATATGTGAATGAAATTTAACGGCATGACGCGCAAATTTCGAGATGTTAGCACGAAAACCCTGCAAAGAGGCATTTAATATTATTTCATCCTTACGGGGATTTTTTTTATCTATAAAGATTACGTTTCATTTGGTATAAATTCACGAAAAGAAAGTTTTCCTAAAAATTTTCCAAAAAGAATTGGAGAGGGGTGGCAAATAAACCCATATACAAACACTCCCGTTATAAAAAACCTCGGAGATAAGAAATTTATATGTTGCCCCAATGTTCAAGTATAGGAACGTTTTATGTTTATAAGAAAGCAAAAACAGTCAAATTTCGGTTATAAGAAAGTACCAAATAATTTATTACCAAAATAAAAAAAATGTCGACCTGTATTGTAATGTTTCTTCCCTTTATCTCCCATAGAATTTCAAGGCCATTTTTGGAGCGACTTCCACCAGATAATGCATGTCGTTTACTTCCCTTTTCGCACTTCCCTACGGTTTTTTTTTATTGGAGGTTTAACAACCGCCATGAGCAACTCAATGGGCTATAAGCAGTCGTCCGTCCCTAATTTAGGGCTACTGACTCCAGGGAAGGTGGAGAGCCAGTGCTGTAAGACAAACACAAGATCCATGCCTCACCGGGATTCGAACCCGGACCCTTCTCGGACGAAGGATCATAAGCCAGCGCTTAGGCCACTGCGCCACCGGGGCGGCGATAAACGTTTTCTTGGAAGAGCTAAATTCCGTTTTAACTTACTCCTTCCAAGAATTATAGGTCATCACTTGCGCGTTCATAGATGAAACTCGGTACATTGCTCTACACAGCACGTTCTTTGTTTTCATCTTTTCATTTAGAGCTGTTTTTGAATCTATTTTTTCCTGTTTGCATTAGCGAGCAAACTAGCCATCTTACTGTTTGATATGAAAGGACGCGCCTAAAATTGCGCACCAGTCTTTCACCAAATATTATGCAACAATTAAAAACCATCAAGGTGGACGTCAAGTAAATTTGCTTCCTATACTTCAAATGGAAAAACTTCTGTGCATATTTTCTTCACAATTAATGCGTTCTCAAGTATGGAAATGTGAACATTGATTAAAATAGCTTCATTTTATAACTTGGAATACTTAATATTTTCTAAAACATAACCATAATTATGCAATTCAACATTTGTTTGTCTACTGACGTCATCGAAGTACAGGTCGCGCCATCTTTTTTCTGGACAAATAATGCGTTCCCAAGGACTAAAATTTGAACATCGATTAAAATAGCTTCATTTATAACTTGGAATACTTAGTATTTTCTAAAACATAACCATAATTATGCAATCCAACATTTGTTTATCTACTGACGTCATCAAAGTACAGGTCGCGCCATCTTTTTTCTAGTTTCAACACCACCAAAGGAAAAGTTATTGATTTTTAACATAATTATGGTTATGTTTAAAAACATAATAAGTATTCCAAGTTGTAGTATGAAGTTATTTTAATCGATGTTCAAATTGTCATCCTTAGGAACACACTTATTGTGAAGGAAATGTGTTCAAAAGTTTTTCAATAGGAAGTATATGAAACAAAATTACTTGGCGTCCACCTTAATGTTTTAAATTTGCCAGTGCAAGATGAATTTATTAGATAACGTTCGGATTGCGTTAATGGCTAATTATTATCCAGGTCCTCGTGATTTTGTAAAACGTATGTCACTGAAAACCAGGTAGGTTTTTTCCCTCTTCTTCTTTGGTTAAATTTTGAATTCCAGCAGTTCAGTGGTTGTTTATCGTGATGTTAGTTATTGATATGAGTTGAAGTTTGTTTTTAAAAAGTTAAACAAATCTTTTTCAAGTAATGTAGAAGAAATAGAGAACGTAATTCTCGAATCAATGGTCTTTGAAATAATTTCAATTTCAAGGAATGGCAAAATTGAAAAACAATTGTTAAGAGTCCTTTAAATCGGCGTGAAAATCGTAAGTTTTCAATCTTGATAACGTCCTTTGCTGTCTTCTACGTGATTAAAAAAAACGTTATTTGTGAAATCCTTTAGGCGCAAAAGACGGAAATTTTTTTAATGTAACTGAACTTTTACTTATCACTCACCTTTCGTTCAACGAAAATGAAACAAGTGAACACATTATTTTCAAAAACAAAACAAAACCGGTAGGGCCGAAGTGGATTCACCCGCTGTGTTTAAACGTTGAACTACGCATGCCCTATCTTGTGTCGATGATAAAATCGTGAATGAAATACACAGTGGGTACAAATTTTGAAGATGACAATAAGATTTTTGGCGTAAATGTGACAAGGATGGTAAGTCAGATAATATCCGAAAACTTGAATATTTTCATCGTCCTGGAGCGGGACTCGAACCCGCGTCTCCCAGAAAACGCCCATGTATGCTAACCACTACACCACCCAGAACGACCAAGTTTCAAGTTTCTGATCAATTTGAATATAACCATCGCAGGATTCGCTAGTCGAAGCAACCGGCATTCATGTTTAGCGAATCTGGAGGATAAGAATCTTATCCCGTGTTTGCCCGAAGAAGCAGATAAATCATGAAAAGAAATACGGGATTACGCCATGTAATACAAATTAGAATACCCGGGCGTTTTCTGGGAGACGCGGGTTCGAGTCCCGCTCCAGGACTATGAAAATTTTCAAGTTTTCGGATATTATCTGACTTACCATCCTTGTCATATTTACGCCAAAAATCGGATTGTCATCTTCAAAATTTGTATTATATGGCCTAATCCCGTATTTCTTTCATGATAGACAGTGGGTGTCGGTGTTTATTTATTTTGTCGGTGGCATTACATGTGTAGGTCAGTATCCTCGTTAGAGTCTCCATCCGCAATGCTTGTGTTATTATATGCAGTTGCTTTTGTGCCTGAAGTCGATGTTGTTGAGCTTGAATTTGTGATACGAGAAGTAAGAGACATATTTGACTGTACGGAACAGTTGCATGCTCGTGTGAATATTGCATCGATAGTCGTGCTGCTCAGCGTTGTGTATTGAGCCGGATAAGTCGCAAGGTTCATCTGAAACTCAAGAAACCAGTGTTTGGTCGCGGCGCGATCAGATGTTGGGCGATGCAATCCAGCGACGTCAGTTCATTTGGAATACTCTGGATATGTGAAGCCTTTAAATTTCGACAACGCAGGCACTCGATTGTTCTTCAAGTTAGTTCTGCAAGTAACGCACGTCCTAAAGTCAGTCATCACAACGTCAGGAAATACATTTCGAAAAATTTCCTCTTGTTGCTCATTGATCGGCCGCAAACGAAACTTCTCCTTCATTGTTGGAAACAACCAGAAATCACACGGGTTGAGGCCAGAAGTGTAGGTTGGCTGTGTAATTATCAAAATACTGCATTTCTTAAGTAATTGTTGAACACAACCAGTCACATCTGGGAGTGGCGTTATCATGATGTAGGGTCCACTAACCCAATAGTTGCGGTCGCTCAGTCGATATGTGTCACGAAAGACGCTTCACGACTGAAACTTAATTCTCAGCATTGACAGTTATTTGTGGAGGAACGGCATGCTGGCAGATTACACTTTTATGATCAAATAAAATTATCATCATCACCTTCCCAGGAGACTTGGTTTGTCGGACTTTTTGGAGGTGGCTGAAACACACACGATGCAGCAGTAATTTGCCCCGTAGAATGCGGAATGCCGAAGTTTTCGAAATACTAGTTGTCATCGTTTTGTCTTCACACGTCATTCGTCGATTTTCTTGCAGGATCGCCCAAGCAGTGTTAACAATACACTCCGTAACAACATCTTCAGGTCGTCAGGGTTAGGAGCGGGATCTGCCAACAAAAGCCCTTTTTTGAAATCATGGTGCCATGTAAAAATCATTGACTCACCCAAAAATTTATCTTTGTAAGCTTTGCTCATTAAATCAACAGTTTCTGGAGCCGTGTTACCCATACGATGGCAAACGTTAATCGCACTACGCATTTCACTTCTGAATTCTGAACCACTCACCTCTATAACTGTATGACAAAATCCAGACGTGTCTTAAACAACTGCGCAATAACAAAACCAGAATCGTCTGCCATGTCTAATAACTGTTACCATAGATACTTTCTTAATTCAGTTAGTGGTCTGCGTGGTTATTTCTCTCCTTTGCACTGTTGCCAACTCAAAAAGATTTACTCCCAGTTCTTATGGAACGGCCTTTGTATATACCGGGTGATCATTTCATCACGTTACCCGGCATTCAGAATGTGTTCAATATGTATAAAACCAGTGAAATACGGACATATCATGGGTTTAGCCGGAAAACGGAATAACGACAACAAATGACACCAAATGACATACGTACTTACACTGGCGGTATGTGAAAAAAGAACACCAAGAAGAAGACGTCTGATACCAACAAAATTTATACAGCATAATAACGGAATACAGAGGATAAAGTGATCAAAACATTATGGCAAAATACAACTGTATTTGCTGATAAACTGAAAAATAACATTTCCATGTAACATGGTTAGTACGAGGCTGAACCGCCATGAACTGCGTCACACTGTGCAATTCAGGCATGGAGTCTGTCGTACAGATGTTGGATGTAAGTTTAGGGTATTCAGCTATAAGCATCCTCAACCTGGACGTGTAAATCAGTGATGGTCGTGGCTGGCCGTGGAGACCGGATAAATTGTTGTCCCAAAAATCCCACACGTGCTCAATGGGGAACAAATCCGGTAAACGTGCAGGCCATGGAAGTTGCCTCACACCCTGAAGTGCATGTTGCGTTCCACGTGCCGTGTGTGGGCGTGGGTTATCTTGCTGGAAAACACCACGATGGACCCACCTTACAAATGGCACAACAACGTGCTGAATGATGTTGTTGATGTAGGAGGAGCTGTTTAACGTACCCGGTACAAGCACTAGTTGTGTACGGGAGTAATAGCTGATCGCTCCCCACACCAAGAGACCAGGTGTAGGCCCTGTGTGTCGCTGGCGGATGCAAGAAGGGTGAAGATGCTCCCCTGTGCGTCTGCGAACACGCATACGGCCATCGGAGGCTCCCAAGCAGAATCTGCTTTCATCGCTGAACCCGACAGATCGCCATTGAGTTCTCCAGTGCAGACGTTGGCGACACAACTGCAGCCGTCTCTGATGGTGGGCTGGAATCAGAGTCACACATGCCAGAGGCACAAGTGCACGTAGTCCTGCATCCAGTAGACGGTTGCGGATTGTTCACACAGTCTCCTCAGGTGCAACGGCAGCTCGGATTTGCGTCGTATTGGATGTTCTGCTTGACAACGCTGCTCTTCTTATGCTTCGATCGGTCCGCTGATCAGTCCGTCTGTGACTCCCGGTTCCACGTTGTCACGTGTGGGAATGTTCCTCGGACCATCTACGCCACCATCGTACCACCACCGATACTTCCCGTCCAATTCGCTCCGCAATACGGCGATACGACCACCCGGCCTCGCCGAGTCCGACTAGACGACCTCCCTCAAAGTCCGATAGCTGCTGAAATCCTACACGTCTTCCATGTCCAGGCATTGCAGCTTCTTCAGGGTCTTCTCACGTGTCCGTACGCCGCCGACTGATTACATTCACTTCACCGTACTCCTTAAATACCACCGACGATAATTTGCATATTATGCCGTGCTGTGGCGTAAGCGCTCACTGGTTGGTCCCGAAATTAACATCACGCCGACGTAAACTCAACCCCATTAACCTGTGTAAATTTCATGATCATCCGCCGATTTTTCTTGGTGTTTTTTTCACTTTCCGCCAGTGTAATTACAGGAGGTCGAAATGTCCACCCGCATCTGCAAGGAAGGTGCGAGTCCTCTTAACCATGTTGGATGCTTCCTTGCGTTGGAGCGTACAGTTGATAGACATAATCTCGCTGGTAAAGATCCCGTTCAGTTCGTCTACGGTACGTGGATTCTGTCGGTATAAAAAACCTTTGAGATACCGCCAGAGGAAAAATCCGGGGGAGATAAATCACGTGATCTGGGGGCCACAAACCTTTTCAAATCAAGCCGTCATCAAACATGTCGTCAAGAAACTGCAGGGTGTCACGAGACGTAAGACACGTTGCCCCGTCTTCTTGTAGGTAACAATAACGTTCGTCTGCTTCCAGACGTGCAACAAATTGCATAATGATGTCCTGGTACGACTGGCTGTTGAAGGTCGTGTCCAAAAATATGGGCCCCACTATTCGTTGTCGTAAAATTGTACACCACACCCCGACATTCCATGCATGTACCTGCGTTTCGTGCAGCACATGGGGTTTTTCTGTCAACCAATATCTCTTGTTTTGACTGTTGACGTAACCACTAATGTGAAAATACGCCTTATCACTGAAAAACACTTTATCCAACAGGCCTATTCCTTGACATCTCACCAATGTCCTTAGCCACCTGCAGAACGCAGTTGTTTGGTGCGTATCCCGTTCTTTGAGTTCTTGTACACAGTGGACACGGTACTCACGGAGACATAATTTCTTAATTGCCTTGTGTGCACTCCCATACGATATCTGTGATGCACTCCCATACGATATATGCTACGTGTTGTGTATCGTGCTCTAGCTCCGCCATCGGTCTGCTGGGGAATTAGATAGACTTTCATCATTTCAGAAGTCGTACGGAGCAGTTTGCATAACGAATCACTTTCTGTAGTACAACATTTTCTTGTGATTCACGATTATTATCAATTTTATACATGAGGGAACGTATCTCATTTAGGCCATAAACTAAAACTTATAAAGGCGTTTCTAACTATGTTGCTTTCCTTTTTGTTTTGATAGTTTTTTTTCACCCCATCCTGTTTTTCCACGGGTGATTCAAAACATTAATTTAGGAATTTCAGTTTCGATGGTTTATTTTCGTCACGTAGCTCATTCTTTGAGAAAGAGTCGAACAGAAAATTTAAAGTCTAAACGGTAGGCATGCCTTCTGAAAACAAAAAAATTTAGAGGGTATTCCTAAACATATATACACTCACTCTGCATACAAAACATTAGATATAGGGGAGATGGGCAGTTGACCTGGGCCTCCTCCCTGCGGAGTGGAACAAACCCAAACACAAACGCCACCGATAAATCGGCGGTCAGCAGGGCTTGCCAACGGTTTATCGCAATCGACAGACACAGGGTAAACGTGGTTATCTGCGCGACTTTGACCGTGGACGCATTGTTGGCGCAACACAGATGGGAGCTACGAACCCTGAGGCTCCTGAGAGAAACTGTATGAAGGGTGTACCGCGAGTATACCGTCGACGAACGCACCATCGCTTAGAGAGTAAGTGGCTGCCAACCACACGTTACTGGTAACCAGGCTCGTACAGACGCAAGTGTTTTATATTGTGAGCATAGATGGGCTCAGAAGTAAGCCTGTTGAACAGCGTACACATGTTGAAGTTCTGAGATTTAGAAGTTTTCCTGTACTTTCTTTTTAAAAATAGCCTTATCAGAAACGAATTCCTCAACCTCGGACGACATCATGATTATGTGTGTGTTTTCTGCCATTTGGAAACTAATAACGCGTACCACATACTCTAAAATGCGTAGACGTATCCCCTCTGTGAGAATAGCGACGAGGAGTGCAAAGGCCAAATACACTTCTCAATGAATATCAGAAGAAGAACTCCTTTAATAAGCAAGAGTAAAGTCTTCGTTTAACATTTCGGCGCATGTTTGCGTCTACGATTAGTCAGGAAAGCCTAGTACTCTCCGAATTAGTTATTACCTAGAAATGTTAACCGATATGCAAAGTACAAGGGAAATGCAACTCTAAAGAAAGTGGTGTTTATCGATTACATTGATTAATATAACATACACCTATAACGGCTAGCATCTGACTGTTTCATGATTTTGACTGATATTATTATCGTACGTGTGAGTGATGTTAAAAAAGATACGACTTCTGTTTGTAATAAACCTGGCTGTTGGAAATATGTGGAAAGATGTGACGCGATTCGCAGCAGTCGTATGGTTGAAGCGTACCCATATAGAAGAGGAGAATTTGAAATCCTCGTTGTATCGAGCACGTGACCTATCGCATTAGCTCATAGTCCACTGGAAAGTGAAGACCCTGAAACGAACCGTTGTCATGTGACCAAAATGGTCCC
The DNA here is from genome assembly GCA_039090855.1 of Macrothele yani. Taxonomy (NCBI): domain Eukaryota; kingdom Metazoa; phylum Arthropoda; class Arachnida; order Araneae; family Macrothelidae; genus Macrothele; species Macrothele yani. Next base: position 46,261,824 of record CM077031.1, read on the forward strand.
AGTTTTATGAAATTTCTCCACGTTTTTACCGGAAGTGAATACAGCTCTCATTCGTGTGATTAAAGTTTCTTAAAAACCCCTATTCCATTATGTTTTCCAGCCAAAACTGCTTTATTCTTGTACCAGTTTTGTGAAAAAATGTAAGTGGGTGTAACATTAAATTTTGTGTAGGGTTTGTATTACTATATCTGTGGCACTTATCATTTGTTTGCAGTAGTAAAAAATGATAAATTATTAGAAAAGCATAAGCTGAAAATTCGGACTAAGTTGGACACATGACCGTTCGTTTCAGGGCCTGTTCTTTCTAGTGGCGATCTTGTTAGCTTTGTATATAGTGATTCCTCTACGTTGTTTCTAATAAACATATCGTCCTTTTATACTGCTCAAGATGAAGTTTTTCGGTGAGTATCGTTCATGCATGTATTAGATTTTCCTTTTTCCGAAATTAAAAGTCTGCTACTAGCTTCCGGAAGGATTCAACGATGTAGTGTACATTTAATAAACATTCTATTCGTACCATATATAATTATTAATATTCCTACACTGACAACGCTGTATCAAAGAGAAAGTTATTTTTGTTGCTGTTGTTTTTCGTTATTAAGTATTTCAGACACTGAAACATGTTTCATTGTTTCTCAGTAAATGGAGATATGGCGTAATAAAAAATAAAAAAATAAAAAACATCATAAGGGTACTCTCCCCAGGTCATGAGATTCGAAATTCAAAGTAATGACAACAGAGTGTGTGGCATCCATCAGTAGAGTGATAAGATTTCTAGAAACTGAATTCTATATCTATCAAACAAATTGTAACATTACGTCCAGTGGCGTATCTCGGGTCCAAGATATGGGCTATCGAACCAGCCCCCAGTATTGTTTTTTTTTAATTGCGAAGTTTATTTATCATTTGTTAACTAATAGAAGTGACTTTTTTTCTTGATTTTAGGTATATGCTATTGCTATCATAATTCCAAATTATTATGAGGCTTAGGATTTTAACACTTATTTGTACAAGAACTCCATTCTTCTGTACACTTTATTTGTACATGCACTATGTTTTTCTTTCCTTTTGGTGAAGTTGAGTGTTACGTTTGCATAAAAGGTTTCTTCCGAGTACTTTATCACATTTAAAAAGAATGTTTTCTCTATTGACAAAACAGCCAGTTTTATGGTGTACACGCCCTTGTGTTTCCCTAAATTATAGTATGTCTTGATTATTTTTAATGCAGAAAAACCTCTTTTGGCAGTTCAGTTGTTGATGGAACACAATGTCCAATTTATTCAATTTCATGTAACTAGTAATGTCTCTTACTAATTTTTTGTATTCATCAAAGGAATGAAATCACCTTCATACACACACGCACGGACGCAGTTCAGTTTGAGTTGAATTGTGTCAAAATGTGAAGCATGGGGTTCTTTAAATTCTGACAGTACATGATCAGATAAGCTTTCACAAACTCTTTTCAAAACAATTCGAATCCAACAAAAGCCACGAAGTCAAGATATAATATCACTAATTTTAATTCATTGACACTTCACACAGCTGAAACAACTCTCGCCAAACAGGGGCATTTACGGGCGGGAGCATGCAAGTGACGAAGGTAGTCAAAGTCTATTCTTTTCTGAGTGAACAGTTGCTTAAAGCAACGGCCCATTCACGCTTCATCTGCTCTTCCGTGTTGTCATGGAAACCCTAGCCGACGGACGTATCCACAGTCTTCGAATCACACAGCGAAGAGTGGTAGAGCGACTGTTTGCGTCACGTGACACCATCCCTCCACTGGGAGACCCGTTTTTCTTTGATCGCCAGATTGATTCTCTTAGTCAAAAGACGTGAATCAGCACGTGTGTTTTTTTTTCGCAACGAAACATCTACATAGCTTAATACCGTTGATAATTGACATATTTGTGTATATCTAATTGCCTTTTATTTGTACTATGATCGGGCTTCGCAGCTAGCCTAGCTAGCCTTGAATATACGCCACTGATTACAACTAAATTCACAACATTAAAATATTGCATCTAATCCGGGAACAGGAACTATAGCATGCCTAATTGACCAAACTTGCTCAAGTTTCTACTATCATGTTTTCTATCCTGATAATACTTATGCCGCGCTCCAAGGGTGTCCACTTTACAGAGTTAGGATTCGGATAGCCGTGCGCTTTATGGACGGGTATTATCTTTTTTGGTAAATTCCTCGGTGGTGCTGCGACAGGAATGGCAACACAACACGTTGTAGAATGTCGTTGACGTACAGTTCAGACGCGTGGGTTGTACGGAGGTTCTCCAAAGGTGTCCGGCTATTGTTAGAAAATTATCTCCAAACAGCCACTCCCAGTGTGCGAGTAGTATGCTGTTCCACAGGAAATGTAAAATCCGTTCGCTGGCCGGCTCGTCTCCAGACATGTATGCGCTGGTTATAACCAGCGCATACAGAAACAAATGCAAACCGTGACACAACACTGAAGATAACACGACGTCCCTGGACACTGCTCCACTTGATTGGGTACTAGACCACTGCAAACGGCACCGGCGATGCTCGCTGGTCAGTGGTAGAATGTAGAGTGGCCACCTTCATAGTCGTCTCCGTTCTGCAAGTCGTGTGACAATGTTCCGGATGTTAACTTCCGTACCTGTAAACGTCGCAATAAGTCCACGGATGGTTGTGAGTGAATGCATCGGTTCTGTCTGTACGGTTCTTACCATCACGCGCTACTCGCGTCTCGACGTTACCCTCGGCTTCCATTTTCCGTGATTTACTGGCGCCAGTATCGTCAGATTGCCGCGTCGTTTTGGTCCAAACGCCTGACTATAATACGGCGACTTGACCATCCGGCCTCTCAGCCGAATTATACGTCTTCTCTCAAACTTCCTCAACTTCCCGAAGTTTGCACGGATCTGACATCGAGGCATCCTCACTTCCGTGGAGGTTAATGCAACCCCAATCCGCTGTCACAATTGTCCCTGCGTGAGAGCTTTGCTCTTGAAATACCCTCCTTGGTGGCCGGCCACTGACCTTTATTTTTAAAATATTTTGATAAATTGCCCTGCGGTACTTCCATGCCTAATTTATATAGGAGCGAACGAATTTTTCGGAATGCTTAGTATATATATATTTTTTTTTTTTTGGTAAACAGTGTATGTATTTATATACGTTTTGAAATTAATTGTTCCAAGCTTGGACCGTTTTCTTTCGAGTGTTTTGCGTCAACACTTTCTCTTTACCAAAATAAATTTTACATCTGAAAGACATTTGCTAATTTTAATAACTAAACTCTACTTATATGACTGAATACATAAGCATCACCAATCTCCATTCACATGTTTCTCTAAGGGCGAAAATTAGACTCGTATAACTTCAGAGTGATAAGCTTTATCTTATGTGTGTTGCTGCTATTCAGTAGTGTTTCGAACTAAATCTACCAATGTGATGAAATAAGCATCCAAACAAAAAGGACCAGTGCAATTAATCTGGATAGTAATTTCGAAAAAAAAACACTCTCTGTTTTAACATACAGTATTTAAAAATTTATAACTTTTCCCCAAAAAATTACACATAGTCCCTCATAAGGAGTGTATTAGAGGTTCTTCTTAATAGTTTCATGTGCAGTTCTTTAATATCCAACTTTCCATACAGTTCCGTGAGAGAAACACATTACCCATGCCTCACTCAGGGCTCAGAAATTGACCCACTCGGTCCAGCTGCCTGAAACCAGCGCTCAGACCACTACGCACTCTGGTCAGCCGACTTTGTGGAATTTTGAATATTACTATGTTTTAGTTTCATTTACGACGTCACTACTCGTGTTTCAGTTTCATATTGGTCGTCACTACTCGTGTTTTTTTTTTCCTTTTTCAAGGGCTTGTCCATGCCGTTGAAATTGCTTTTATTTATCCATTCTGAATGAGAGTTACCAGATTATAATATAAATTGATATATTTACCAGAAATGGATTAAAATGCAACAAAGAGGTGCTATTTTCTCAAGTGTAATGAGAACGTCTTTCAAATGCTTTCTAACACAAAAGGTATTTTAAAAGGAAGATACTAAATTAACAAAGGGACATCTCAGGAAAACATTTTGCGCCCGTAGTGGAAGATCTGCTCACTTTTAAAATACATATTTGACGCATTGTACGTCATATTTAATGGAACCTGTAACAAATAAAAATATATCTACAACTCTTCAACGAGCTATGATCAAACATAATTTCTATGTGTAGGTATCCAAATGTACGAATTATTACATTTGCGAACTTGGGGAAATTTGCCATTGTAAGTAACTAAAATTGTGAAAAAATCGCACCCGTGTAGATACTGAAAGCAAAAAATATTTAAATTGAAGAATTAGAAGACGTTCTGAGGATGAAAATGTGATGCAACATTACACCTCACAAGCAGGAAAGATTTTACTCATTTGAAGAAGGTACTGAAAAGTTCCAAACAAATATGCACTTTAACATAAAGTCATATTACTTCTGAGCTGCCTCCTTGTTAACTCAGGAGCGGATTTACAGCAATGCGCGATGCTGGGTGGGAACCCAAAACTAATTACTTTTCAAATGTTCTTCTCCAGTAGTTAAGTTTAAATAAAAAGCAGAGGGTAAGAAATAAATTCACTGTTCTGAGTTTTGGAAGCATGGTTTCACTCAAAGTAACCTGAAGTACGTCATCCACAAGTATTAATTTTCTACGTAAATTATCATCATCATCATTGTCAACCACTATTAATCCACTGCTGGACGAAGGTCTCTCCAAGTTTCCTCCACAACGGTCTGACTTGTGCCAGTCTCCTCCATGTCACCCCTGCATACTTTCGAATTTCATCCACCCATCTCCCATGTGGTCTTCTTCTGGGTCTTTTCCTGTCCCTTGGAATCCAATCTAAAATTTCGGCTGTCTATCGATGATCTGTCCTTCTGGCAGTATGTCCAGCCCATTGCCATTTCAGGGATTTAACTCTGATCATGATGTCTTCCACTCTTGTCATTTTTCGGATCCACGAGTTCCTCTTCTTATCTCTCCTGGTTACACCAAGTATGTACCTCTCCATGCTTCTTTGAGTTGTCTGCAGCCTTTGTATGTCTCTTTTAGTTAAGGTCCACGTCTCTGCACCATACGTAAGCACTGGAAGGATGCATTGATCAAACACTTTTCTTTTAAGACATAATGGCGTATTGCTCTTGAAAATTATGCTGTTTCTTCCAAAAGCTCTCCAGGCAAGTTTTGTACGCCGATTAATTTCTTCATCAATGTGACCCTCACTTGATATCTGCTGTCCAAAATAAACGTACGTGTCTGTTATCTCCAGCTTTTCTCCATCAATCGATAAATCTTCATTTCTTGTAAAAGCATTGAACATCACTTTTGTCTTCTGAAAGTTCATTTTTAATCCCACTTCTTTACTCTTGTCAGCAAGTTCCTGGATCATACTCTGCTGCTCTGATGGGCTAGTTGCAAAAATGACTATGTCATCAGCAAAACGAAGGTGGGTTAGATAATCTCCGTTAATCTTTATCCCCTTGTTTTCCCAGCTCAGTGACTGAAAAACACTTTCCAATGGGGCATTAAAGAACTTCGGAGATATGGTGTCACCTTGTCTCACTCCTTTTCCAATTTTTATGTGTGTTGTATTTTCAAACAGCCTAATCATTGCACTTGTATTTTCATAGATGTTATTAATAATATTAATGTATGCATCTTCAATACCGCAGGTTTTCAGAGCCATAGTAACTGCTGATGGTTTCACCGAATCAAAGGCTTTTTCATAATCGATAAAAGCCATGCACAATGGAAGTTCATATTCCCTCGCTCTTTCAATTAGTTCTCTCAGCACATGGATATGATCTATTGTGCTGTAGCCACTCCTGAATCCAGCTTGTTCTCTCGGTTGAGCCATGTCCAGTGTTACCTTCAAGCGGTGTGAAAGAACTTTAGTGAAGATTTTATAAACTACTGATAGGAGGCTGATAGGTCTGTATTTTCCGAGATCCTCAATGTCACCTTTCTTATGTAGCAGGATCATTGTAGTGGTGTTCCAATCCTCAGGAATCTTTCCTTCATTAAGGCATCGAGTGAAAATTTGGGCGAGTACTGTTTCGATTTCTCCACTTGCTTCTTGTAAGATGTCTACAGTAATTCCATCTTCTCCTGGAGCTTTTCCCCGCTTCATGTTCTTGATTGCATATACAACTTCTGCTGGAAGGACTGGAGGAACTCTGGTACTATTATCTTTCATGATGTCTGGAGTGCATGTATCATCCCTTTCATATAATTTGGAGTAGAAATCTTTCACTCTTGTCAAAATTTCACCTCTATTTCTTGTTACAGAACCATCTTCCTTTCTCAGTGCCATAATCTGTTTTCTTCCCTTACTGAGATGTCCCTTTGCTATCTTTAGGCTTTGGTTGTTTTCAATTGCTTTCCTCACTAGTTCACAGTTGAATTTCCTTACGTCTTCAGTGATGCTTTTTCGTACTGTCTTGCATAGCTCTATATATTCCACTTTGGAAGTCACATCTTCTTTAGTTGTCCTCATCTCTCTTCTTTTTTGCATCAACATTTTCGTTTTTCCTGATAATTTATTTACATGCAACTTGCTCTTAGACCCAGCTAATTTTGTTGCTGTTTCCATAAGAGCTTTGGTTACTTTTCTGTTAACTTCAGAGATGTCCACTTCTTCCGATGTTAGGCCTTCTAAAGCAGAGAACCTGTTCTTCAGTTCCAACTTGAAGGTATTATGGTGTTTTTTAAGGTTGGTTATGTCAATAGATTTTGTTTGTCTTATGAGCTTGCCACGTTCAAGTTTAGTGTTGAGGTGCATCTTACATCTCACCAATCTATGGTCACTACCTGTGTTGAACTTGTTCAGCACACTGCAGTCTTCGATGACGAATTTTTTGTTACACATAATAAAATCAATTTCACTTGTTGTCCCAATTGGATGTCTCCATGTCCATTTCCTGTGTGGCTTTTTCTTGAAGAAGGAGTTCAAGATGAAAAACCCTTCTGCCTCTGCCAAGTCAACGAGAGTATTTCCACGCTGGTTTCTGTTGCCGTGACCGAATTTACCTACTGAAGTTTCATTCTGTTGCCGTTGCCCTATTTTTGCATTGAAATCTCCCATAATTATTTTTAAGTGCTGCTTACCTTTATTATTTAGATGACAAATTTCCTCATAAAATTCTTCAATTTCTTCTTCAGGATGACTTGTGGTGGGTGCATAAGTTTAAATAATCTGAGCCTGGTATCTTTTCGAGAGTTGGATAACAAGCCGTGCAGCTCTGTCTTAGGAACTTTCAACTTCTACAACTTTATCCTTCAGTTTCTTGTTTATTATAAATCCAACACCACAAGTTCTGCCAGTATCTGTCCCACGATAGTAGAAGAGGTGTCCACTTTTCAGTTCGATGAGATCTTCTCCTTACCTCACTTAGCCCCACGATGTCCCACTTGATCCTTTGTAGTTCCTCTTCCAATTCAAGAAGCCTTGAATCAGAAGATAGGGAGCGTCCATTGTACGTTGCCAAGGTCAGCATCAGATGGCAGCCTAGTCCGGTCCTCCGGGGATTCTTAGCACCCTCTGCCTTCATGTCGCACTGGCCGCTGCCTTGGCCAGGTACATTCCAGCTGCCGGAGACTGAGGGCCAAGATTTAAGTTGTGGAATCATTTTGGAGGGGTTTGGCCATAACTCACCACGCTGGCCAAGCGGGTTGGTGAGTGTGGGATAGAATTTCCTCTAATCCCGATGGTATAGTTATACCGCTATTGGCGGTCGTCAGACCCCCTTTAGTGGGAACAGGATGCACCACGAGAAGGCGGGGTTGACATTTGTCAAGGAGAGGCTGTGATGTTACGCATCACCTGACCTTACATCATTACGTAAATTATACGCTGATTAAAATATTTTTAAGAGTAATGTTATTTAATAATGCACAATAATTGAGCTAGGAGAATGAATGTTATTTCAGGCAGATTTGCTCAGAATATGATAACCATTTCGTATTTAATAGTTTCTATTTAATATGTCCCCCAACCTTTCCCATAAAATTCATGTTTAATCATTTAATCCAGTTTAACAGACAATAAAAATATTGTTGCCACAGAAGTGAAAGTGCTCAGGAAAGCTTGTTTTACGAGACACTCAATCGATTTCATCCATTTTCGGCTCTTTTGGTGAATTAAATGACGGCTTTGGCGGCCAACGTTACAAAAGTTCCGACTTCTCTTCCTCAACAAAGTTACTCCTATTTTTAACTTCCCTCATTTACTCCCCGTCAGGATATCACACAATGTTTAACAATTGTGATAACTGCAATTAAACAATCGCAAACTCACTGATTATAATAACAGTTGTGATAGTTTTCGAGTTATCGGCAACAAATCGCACAAACAGAGAGAAAGACACTTTGACACCACCGTGAAAATAATCATGTTCTAGGAAACCTAAAATGTACATTTCTGGTGAAATCGGGAAGTCGATATTTTTTATACATTAGTATCCGAATGTGTGGGTGGCACAAGAAAATTATATAGTTGTTGGATGACGGGCCACAGCCGTAGATGTGCTCAAGGACCCAAAAATTCAACATCCGCCCCTTATTTTCCCTAACGAAACTCAGAACTACACAAAATGTACGATTTCTCAAATGGTACTTGGATTTGGCAATTTTAAATATACTTTAACTTAACTGGAGTTTACAGCCATTTATCTCGCTTTAAAAATCTCCGGTTTCTATTCTATGAACGTATGTGTCCTTGCTAGCATCTCAATAAATGAGCTTTTTTCATTTATATTTTCTTCTTTTTTTCTTTTTACATGCTAACATGTCAAAAATCCCGCTGGAGGTTTACATGACCGGAGTTTGAGAACAGAGATAACACCGACCTTTTCATGGCATAATCAAGAAAAATGATTTTAAAAAATTACAAACATTAATCATATCTTGGTTTTAACACGGTGATTGTGCCGTTGTGTAAAAATCGATTATCATTTCTTTTTCAGTACTTTATAACTATATTCTTACATACTTTCGAAAAAGAGGGCAAATTTCTGCAGGTTGCTTTCTATACACCTGGGTGAATAATAAAACTTGCACTGTGTTACCCATGAGACTCCCATTCTAGTGAAAACTTTCTCTGAATTTAGCAGACCTGTCATAGGAATATCATCCCGAAAATTATAAATATTACACATATAAGTGTCAAATCATTACCTTCAACCCAAAATACCAGGATCTTCTACTTTTGACGAAAGATGGCACATTCTGGGTACGATTTCAGTATAAAGAAAACGCTTCAGGAATCTCATAAACGTTGTTATTAACAAACTTTTAATTTCTCATTGTTGAACCCTCAGGTTTTTCCTAGAACTTCGAAGTATTAAAGAAAACAATACGCAATGTATTATTTTTAAATATATAATTTAATTTTCAAACTATTTAGTGTCTTAAAAATTAAGAAATAAGTGTTACATAGAAACATATTCGTTTCAATTAAACGGAGTTTAGATACATATTTCTCAAAAAAGTTTCAAAATAAGTTTAACTGCAAATCAATAGGAAAATAAGTCTCCTTATTCTCGTATCTCTAGAAAAGTTAGAAATGGAGGAATTGCAAGGAACCTTGAAAGATAGCTTACTGAGGGAATGATGAAACAAATCAAAGGGAAAATAAATTACTTTCAAATTGAGCCACTAGGGGACAAATGGAAATGCATATGCAAGAAAAGAACATACTTGTGCGTTAATTTTCTGGTTATTGAGAGCACAAATATTTCAGAACAAAATCTGTTCAACATGCTTGCAATCAGTAATTATTACTTGGGATGCGCAGAAGATGCATCACTTCTGAAACCCAAGAAATTTCTGGTCGTTCACATGGATAGCTCCGTGTGCAAATATGACCTGCTACCTGAGGCAGTGAGAAAAAGACAATAATCAGGCTGCAGGTAGTTATTATTGCTCTTGCACAAAAGGAATGCTCGCTGCTGAAAAAACATTTGTCAACAAAATACGAGGATTGCAAATTAAGCGCAACGACAGTATCGCCGCCAAAGGTACGTTCAATTGAACATTTGGTAATGAACTCGAATTCTCTCAAGTGGTGTCAGCAGTGCTGGACAGTGTGCACACAGGATATTACTCTTTTCGATTTCTGGCTTTGGGGATACCTGAAAGACAGAGTTTATCTTGAAGGCACAGGCTTCTTTTCAGATATGAAAATGAGTATCAGATATAGCGACATAATGTTAACAGCAGAGTCACATGCAGTCTTTTGTAGCATGTGATCTTTTCTGATGGCCCGGAGATCTCGTTTTGAAAAGTTTCAATAAATTCATGCGCGTGTTTGTTCGTTTCTTGAGTTTGCAGTGCCGTGCTTTCCCTAGTGACGCAATTTTGAGCAATTATTTTCCCGTTGATTCGTGTTTTCGTGCCCTCAATCAGTAACGCATCAAGTTTTGTCTGGGTACTTCCATTTCTCGCTTTTCGACAGACCCCAAAACCGAGATACTTATTTTACATAAAATCGACTATATCTTTTTAGAATTTCTTCGATAAATACGTGTTGTTTAATAATGATCTGTCCTTCTTTCTGAATGATTTCCATCCCTAGGACATAGCTGGTAACATCACTTTCTTTTAGCTTGAATCTTCTGCTGATTTTTTCAGTTACTTCTTTTAGTATTTCATTATCTGAACTAATATTAATCATGTCGTCTACATGTAAACCTAAAAATAATTTTGCGTTACCCTTACATAGCTGAAAACACATTGGTCAGATTTGAAATTTTTAAATCCACATTTCAGGAGATAGTTTCGGATAGTCTGGAACCATAATCTTCCACTTTGTTTTAGCCCATATAATGCTTTGTTTAATTTGCACACTGGCCTTTTGCTTACCTGTGTACTTTCAAACCCAGGAGGTTGTCCATGTATATCCTATCTCCTAATTTTGCATACAAAAAAGCAGTTTCTACATCATAATGGTGTATTAGCCATTTTCGCATAGCTGCAAAAGCATCGAAAACTGTCTGCTTTCATTACTGCTGAAAATGTTTCATTGTAATCTTGACCAAACATTTGAGAACGTCCTAGTGCAACAAGCCTTGCCTTATATATTTTGTTTCCAGATTTCTTCTTCTTTTTAGTGAATACCCATTTAAATCTTATAGGTTTTTCACCTTCAGGTAACTTTAATATGTCCCATACTTCATGAGCCTTGAGATAATTTGTTTCTCTCTCCATTGCTTCTTTCTACTTGTCTGCATCAGACAATTAATTGCATGGCCTCTTCAAATGATTTTAGTATGCAGCACTGACATTCAATTTTAAGAATTTCATCATGTGGATTGTAATCCGGATTTTTTTCTGTGCCATCTTCATCTGAAATTTCATAATAGTTTTTAAGCCTTGCTTGAGGTCTTAGATATGGTTTTTCCTGTTTTAATCTGAGGTTCATTTTTATTTTCTTCAGTGATTTCCAATTGCGGTTCATAGATGATTTGCTCATTTACTTCTATTTCTTCATCATCAAGCACCTCTTGAAAATTTTCTTCATTTCCACTAAAGTCTAACATTTCACAATCTTGTATTTTAATTTCTTTTGTTTCTAACATTTCGCTTACCTTTTTGTTTTCCAAGAATTTTACATCTCTAGATTCTACAGTTGTATTATTTATTAAATCATAGATACGGTATGCTTTCCTGTTACTTGAGTACCTCATAAAAATACCTGCGGTTGTTTAGTGTTCCTCTTTCATGCTTTGGAATCCAGTACATCCAAAGATTCGAATATGACTCACAGTAGATTTTTTTCCAAAAACGTTTTCTTCTGGAGTTACTGTGTCATTTTTCTTCGCAGGTGTCCTGCTTTTTTTATGTAGGTGAAAGTGTTAGTTGCCTCTGCCCAAAATTTCATTGGGAGTTTTGAGCCTATCAGTAATGCTCTGGTACCTTCAATTAGTGACCTGTTGACTTTTTCACAAATACCATTTTGTTGCGGTGTGTAGACTGTAGTCAACTGATGCTGTATACCCTTTGCATTAAAATATTGTAGTGCCCTCTTAGAAAGAAATTCTGCACCATTGTTAGATCTTATTCTTCTTACTTTTGTATTCATGGTGCTTTCAATTTGTTGAATAAAAAGAAGGCAATGTCTCATTTTTGTTCCTTAAAAAATGTGTATATATTTTTCTGGAATAATCATCTACAATAGTTAATATATAACTTATACCTCCAATTGACTTTTCACGAATTGGGAGAATTATAAATCAATATGCAAAAGTTCAAGTGGTTTAGTTGATTGAATTTCTTGCTCACTTTTAAATGGTTCTCTGGAATACTTAGTTTGAATACAAGTTTCACCAGATCCAAGATTTGTAATTTTTCCACCAAGTTGTGAACCATGGAATGTGTTTTCATTTGTTTCATGTATGCTTCATTTATGTGTCCAAGTCGTTCATTCCAATGTTCCCATGTTATTTCTTCTGCTTTCAAAATTACAGATTTATTATTCTAATCATCTTCACAGTTAACTACAAAAAAGCCATTTAGTCTACTAGGATTTATTCGGTTTCCTCATTTTCCATAATATGGCTACCATTTGAGTCGAAAACTATTACTTGGATATCTTCTATCAATTTATTTACACATATCAAGTTTCCTGAATGCTGAGGAACATATAAAACATCCTTCATTAATAGGGTTTTATTGTATCCAGTTTTTAATTCTACACTGCCCATAGTCTGTGCATGTATAATCGAATTGTCTGAGAGTTTTATTGGCCTCTTGTCTTTCGTTGCATTGGTTATGCACTTTGAATTAGATGTCATATGTGATGTAGCCCCACTGTCCAGAATCCATTCATTTTCTGAATATTTTTCTGTTTTTCTTGTCTTGACTGTCAGAATTGTTTGATCTTTATTTGTTACATCATTTATAACATTCGCTCTTTGATGCCTTAGATAAAACCTAACCCTGTGAGAATTTTGAACATTCGCTTCTATTTTTTCACTGCTCTTCCTTTGGTTAGCTGGATTGTGCCAACACTCAGCAGCTTTATGATTAGGCTTAGAGCAAATATGGCATATAATTTTCCTTAAATTTACATTTTGTCTGGGATAGTATGAAAGCTTTTCTATGTGATTTACTATATATGCAGAAGAACCATGTGCATTTACGGTGCTCATTTCTTTTATGACGAGCCTTAAAAATTCTACGTACATCAGCCATCCCAGCACCTTCGAAATTATCAAATTGCATTGCTATTAGGTTTTATTTACTTGGTAAACCCCTAATTATAACGTCAATAAATTCTTGATCATCAATATCTTCCCCTAATATTCTTGCTGTTTCGACCAGTTTTCCAGCTCTTAATAAATAATCGTGCCAATTTTATTTCGCTCCCATTTAAATTGTAGAAACATCATTTCTAGCTTCTACCATTCTGCGTTTCGAGTTACCTTCATAACGCGTATGTAGAGATTGCCAAATGTGTTTACTAGTCTGACATGTTAAAACTAAAGCAACTTGTGTGTCAGACATAGAACATGATAGAATTCCTTTTACTTGAGCGTCCCTCCTTTTCTATACAGCCTTTTCAGCTACGTCTTTTGGTGAATCTTCAGTTAAAAAACTAAGTCACTCTCTTCTAAAATACGTAACATTCTATATTTCCATGATGAAATTTTTTTCCATCAAATTTCGTACGTTGTGTGTTTTCCATCATAATTTATTTCTATAGGGTAAATCAAGGCCTTTTTGTGTCTTCCACTCATCAAGAAAATTGTAAGATACGTTGCTATCTTTTTAGTACGTTATCCTCGGTTGCCTGATACAACTAGCAGCACTCAACGCGAATCGAATATAAACATGCAGCAAAGTTGAGCTTCCAGTCGAACATGCTAAGAATGACAGACTTCGAGCTTCACCTTCCAAATAGTTTCCGCTTCTGGGCACCATAGCCATCTGCTGTGAATTTATTTTTAGTTTCTCAGTGGTTTTGCCATATTATCCCTTAAGTAGTACTTTACCTTTTGATTTACAGAACACCACTATATAACATAACAACTTTATTATCAAAATAGAAGATTGAAAACAATGAACTCTTCACTCTGAATTCTACATACCGAGGAAAATCACACAATGTCAACAAATTACGTCACACACAGAGTTTCTGCATTGCGGTGCGCGTCTGGCGCCATCTATTAAGCATGAATATAAGTAAAAGACATTGAGAATTATAACCAATATATACAACAGCATTTGGTACGTAAGAAATAGAGCCCAGATAGCGTAGCCGCGGCATAGAAAGATTGGCATGCCTCTTTTTGCTTCTAATATAATATCGCGAGTTCCGGAAAACACCAAGGACGAACTACGCCAACTGTGTTGCTCTAGGCTTCGATCGATGTACAATCCAAAACAATAGTCTAATGGATTTAAAATTCCGAGACCAATTTCGAACCTTAGAAATGACCGTTCTATAATATTAACGCTAACGGACAATTCCGTCAGATAGTGATTATGTATGCTGCGGACTACAATCAGAAACTCGGGTACTTCATCTCCGCTTTTGGATCTATAGTACTAGTAAGGAACTCTCTAAATTGTTCAATTGCCCAGGTACAAAGAGCCACCTGGTTGACCGCTATCCCTGAGGATCTCAAGAAAGCCGCCAACTAACCACCAGGCCCCCAGATCCGGAAGCTCTTCGGAAGACTTAAGCACCACAAGCCCGATAATCCATTGAGACCCATCGTGTCAAGTAGATCCGCACCCACGTACCATTTGGAGAAGGTACTCTGCAAATTTCTGGCCAATCACTTCCCTGAATCGGACTTTATAATAACTTCTACTCAATATTTTATCACGAAAATCAAGCAAATCTCTGTCAAAAAGCGTGACATTATCGGTAGTTTCGACGTGGTTTTTCTTTAGCCTTCGGTCCCCGTGCCGGAAGCCATCAAAACGTTAAAAGATGCCATATATAATTCATCACTTTATTCGCAAGAATATTGCCACAGCATCTTCAAATTAATGGACTTAGTCTAAAATTCTAGTTACTAGAGTTTTCAAGGAAAAATCTGTAAAACAAACAAATGGCACTCCCATAGGATCTTCACTTTCAGAAATAATCGCGGAAGCAATTCTTCGCCCAATCGAGCATCACATATTCACCAGCATTAGCCTATGACCTACCACTTGGCTCCGTTATGCTGACGACGTAATTTTCATATGGCCTCATGGAAAGGAGACTCTCCCGCTTTTCCTGGATAAAATCTATGATGTACACCCTACGATCAATTTCACTAGGGAGTTAGAACACAATAATGCATTGCCTTATCTGGATATTTTACTGACTAAATCGCCTCAAAATCGCTTCCTTACAGAAGTTTATTATAAACCTACTTCTGTTCCCAACCTAATGATCTGTAGCTCATTCTGACCCGCTGATTACAGGACAGCTTTCTTCCGTTCTCGAATCAGAAGAGCATTCGACATCTCCTCCAGGTTAAGCGAATTAAAAAGTGTTATCGAATTGGCCACTGAGGGAGTACACGATACGAACATGGTACATCGATATATCGAAAGAAACAAAAAGAGGCATACCAATCTTTCTATGCCGCGGCTACGCTATTTGGGCTCTATTCCTTACATATTATATGTTTCCTCTAAACTCAAGAACGCGCTCGAAAAGATGAACCTCGGTGTCTGCATAAGATCTCTGACATCTTTATATGCTATGCTTAAGCGAAATACTCACAAGCTCCCACTTTCCAACAAAGCACGTGTTTATGCCATCCGTCTAAAATATCCTGATGGCTTCAAGCGGTACTACATTGGGATGACCAAACGTTCATTTAGAAATACAGTCAACAAGCATAGCAAACTTGTGTGTTAAGAAAATATGAAATTATGTTCAGGACATTTCACTCCCGATAACGTATTGGGATAGAATAAAAACAGCAACGTTATCAGAATAAAACGTTTATTTGCATCACTACAATTTCGCAGAGCGTTTGTTTCGGCATCATCATGGCGAAAGAATGTTGAGCCAAATGCTCTGCAAAACTATAGCCGATGTATAATAAACATTTGATTCTGATAAACGTATCTGTTTGTATATTACTCAAAACAGTCTCCCTTATTAATTTTGCAGAATCAAAAAAATATTTCTATCGGATATTTAGAAGTAATGTTACGCGTAAAATTCAATTTTGAGTCCCGGAGCATCTGCATTTGAGGAACCTAGAAGCGACGTCATGCATTGGAAATGATCATAAAGCTAGAGTCATCGTTCTCACATTTATGTTTTCCAACAAAAAAAATGTTTACAAATCGGACTAATAGTTATGGTATCCAATGACGGACGAACAAAATGATAACACCGAAGTAATTTTTTTTTTCAAAAGACGTGATTAAAGGCACCCAAATGTCACATGATAATCCTTTAATTTTTAGGGTTTCTGAGTCTTCTGGTAGCGTGGGTAAATACAGAAACGAACGCGTTCAGGAACAAAACTCCAACAAAAATATAAAACAAGCAGTCAGAGGTGAATTACACGTCTCACACATGGGGCAAAGTCGCTACATAGAAAATAGAGCTGAATAACATGGCAATCTCTATTGCAGAGTACAGCCTATACAACGTCCTCCCAACAGTTAGGATGAAAGAATTAATTCAGGACTCCGAAAATTAGCTTGATACAATGCAGCAATGTTCGCAAAAGGAAACGTTAAGTCTCGGTGGTAAACAAGCAAGGTCGTGACCTTCAAGGCGGTGACTGATCTGGAAACATCATTCGTCATCTGGTTTCCCTTGAATCCTACGTAACTAGGAATCCAGTAGATTAGGATTAAAAATACGGTCTCGCTTAAATAGAGAAGTAAACATATCAAGTCAAAAACATAGGGATATTCAACACAGTTTGCTTAGGAGGGATATTGTAAAGCCCACCAAACATTTAAATAGACAATAGCCGTTCCGGTGTCTATTTAAATTTTTGCGTCCGACTATTTGTCCGAGATGGATTCGGGTTCGAATGGGTGCTGTGTTTGTCTTACGGCACTGGATCCCTTCCTCCCCTGGAGTCACTGGCCTTGAATTTGGGACGGGAAGCTACTTATAACCTACGTGACTAGGAGTCCTCACATTGAGTTCTTCACGACGGTCGTTAAACCCCCAAACAAAAGCAGAAAAGAACAGTCAGGATCATCCCATCAGGACTCAACTGGGTATTACAGAATGCAAAGTAAAAAGTACACGTCTCAGCCGAAAGGAGTAGCCTCAATTCGACTAAAACGTAATCAATCATACAGATAAGAATTCCACGATTTCACCGGTCTTTCGTTCATCCGATATCGAGACGTAATCTGAACAAAGGAAATTGTACTTAGGGAACACCTGATGATATACCCACACAAGCGTACGGTATTCAGCGTATCAAGTAGAACAGGTATCAACCATGACACCTAAAGGCTTTTAGGAGGTTTCCCAAAGCCCATGATCTCTCCAACCGACGACAAATTCAGTCTCGCCTTTTACGTTACAGCAGACATAAGCATCTCGTACTTTGGAATAAATTTATATACGTTCTCAAATAAAAGAGTATGCTGTGGTTAGAAAACTACGTCATATAACGTAAGTTCTGAAAGTAATAGCAAATTCAGAAAGTATTGAACGGACAGCTGGTCAGATAATACTTGACGGACAGATGTAGACAGCGTAAATAAAGTAATCTCTGGTTGCCGTCCGTATAAAGGTGCGAATTAGAGACGTGAGAAAGTCTAACGTACACAGATCTAAAGACTGATAATGAACAGTGTCTAGAGGTTGGAGCACTTAACGACGCGCCAACTACTACACCTTACAGCCAAAATCTAGTTTGGACTGAATCAAGGAAAGATGATGAAGAATAATGAAATCCTGGCATTTTCTCACCAAACAGCCAAGAAGCTCTTCAGAGCGAACATAACCTTCAAACAATAAGTCTTCAGCCGTCGAACGTTACAGGAAACCTGAAGGTGCGGATGACCCTAGAGCCAAGAAATCTGATCTCCAACAAAAGTACACGAATCTTCTTCAAGATGGCGGCCACGCCTTAGGGAGGAATTTATACTATATTTTGTCTAGAGGAAAAAGGTAGCCATTATTACTCGCGGTTCTCAATGTCAGATAAATAACTCGTTGTTTCGTTTATTGCCGCAAAAATTACAATGGCCGAAGAGTGCAGAGTCCCACGGTTTACAACAATAAGATACTAAAACGTAAGTTTAAAAAGTACGCCAGAAAAGGAAATCACAAAAAACGGTTTAAATGTCTCAAAAAGAATTGTCTACACAAAAGGAAAAATACATATACAAACTCAAGGAGAGTACACGGAAGACATCATAATGTTCGATTTAGATGCGATCCACGGTTTCTGAGTTATATGTTAGAGGAGTAATATAAAAAAATCAGCACGTTTAAAAAATCCAACTCTGACGACACAATTAGGAAACATGCGCAATAGTCAGAGGTCAGGAGCTGCAGAAGAACGACAGGAACATCTAACTGTCCATGAGAAGACACGGAGATAAAAGATGAACACGCGAAAAAGTCTTGTAACGATCTGGTTTGAACTAATGATAATAAATGCTAAGTAAGAAATGGTCGACCCTCAGACGGTACAAGGCGATCAAGGTTAGCATCTGATACACGATTAAAGTCACTGCCAATAGAGACCATGGTCAACTTGAGAGATGTAAGATATGAAGGCTTCAGTACTTGGAGAACAGCAAAGCAGCATTATCGTGCTGAAACAAACACGACATGAAATCTGGTATTTCGAAATTTAAAACACATGTAAATAAGGGATCCACCACATTAATTTACAATTTGTCACTCACCAATATTTGCCGTAAAACGGTTGTGGAGGGTAATTACAAAACTAGAACTTGTAGTAGATATAGCATGTTCATGATGAAACACATACGGACATGTGCACCGTTTATGTAAAAGTGAACTGTGAGCAGTTCGTCTCTTGAAACATTAAAACATCTCGAAAAAGCGGTTGAATTATTGCGTTCACTAAGGCGTTGACATCCCTCTATAATGAATTAGCTTTATTCGCTTTCCGCTAAGCTAATTATAATGAATAAGCTCTTTCTACCAGCTAGCTAATGATAATAATGAAGCTTTCCTACTGAGCTAAGTATAATGCTTCTGCTACTAAATGATATGCTTGTGCTAAGCTTCAAATAGTGAATTCAAATGGTTGTTGTTACTAGTTAATTAAGAACATGAATAAAGTCTCCTGCTAGTAGTGTAGTAATAGTATTGAACAAACTTATAACTGGTAGTAATGTTGCAGCAGTAATTAGAATGAATAAAGTCTTAACGCTGGTTGTTAATGGTAATAAACTAATGATATAAACCTAACAGCCAGACAGAGGTCTGACAAAAACTATGAATTGAGAAAGACGTACTTACTACCAGCTCTTTTATTATGCAACTCTTGGTCATCCAAAGCACACACACACAACTTGTTTCACAATAATGAAGAATCAAACTAATCACATAGAGCGAAACGATCTCCCTATAACAACAAAAGCTCTCCTTATAACAACAAAATCTCTCCTCCGCTATCGATGAACGCGCCTATATATACTGGCTACCACCACGTCATGACTTACACTCATTGCCAGATCTCATTCATCGGGTGAAATAATATTTCGTTCAGTAAGAAGATAATTTGCATAGTAAAATAAAATAACCAGAGATAGTAAAATCAAAAGGAAAGTGAATATAGAGTATACGTTACATCATCTCCCTTAATTTTTTTTTTTTTTTTCCCGAAAAACCTATCAATTTTGGAGTGTAAGTCTTACACTTCGGTGACTGACGTTTCTCGACCTCTTTTTTGTTTTGTTGTTTGGTGGCAGCAGTATTTACATTATCAAACTTGGCATGACAAAATTAAGAAATCTGTATTCGTCTGTGAAACTTGTATTGTTGAACAAAACAAACCTGCATCGGCATACCTTCCTTTTATTCTGCCTAGCAGGAATCACTTTTTTAATTTCAAAATGACGTTCTCATTATTCGGTGAATACATACCAACTGTATCAGCAGCGAAGATTGCCTGGAGCTGCCTAACAGTAACAATTTTATTATTTTACTTTCAAATTACGTTCGCATTATTCGTGGAATACATACCAACTGTATCAGCAGCGAAGATTACCTGGAACTGCCTAACAGTAACAATTTTATTATTTTACCCCTAAGCACATAGATATATATAAAAAATTGGGATTAGTAGATGGACATAGAAGAAATATAAAAAAAACAACCACATGTATATACACAAAAAAGAATGCATAGGCCCACACGAAAAAAGAAATTCTGACACGCCAACTGGTCGTGCAGGAAAAACAACAAACTAAGAAAAGAACCTGTCCACGAGAACTTACTTATCTCGAGGACGCATAAAAACTCTAGTGCGATAACGTTTTCCTATCCTAATCGGACTGGTAAAATCAGGTGGCTTGGATCTTTTCAAGGATTTTAATGGATCTGGAACATCGGTCTGCTGTCGGTCAAGAAATCCCAGCGGCTGACGGGAACGGTCAGGAATGGCGGGAATCCGTCTGTCCGAAACGGCTGAAGTCTGTGGGTCCGGAAATCCCTGCGGCTGAGAAGAACGGTCAGGAATGGCTGAAGTCTGGTGGTCCGGAAATCCCTGCGGCTGAGAAGAACAGTCAGGAATGGTTGAAGTCCGTCGATCAGGAACGGCCGAAGTCTGGCGGTCCGGAAATCCCTGCGGCTGATAGGAACGGGCTCCCCCAGGCTTTTGATATGGAGTCCCTTTGTGCTGGGGCCCGTTGTGTCCTTCCAGTATTTTTTTGGACGGACGTGGCTCCGGCCACATCGTTTGTTTTCGCTTACGCCCGCGTGGCATGAGAGCAGCAGCAGGCATCGGCCCTGTTTGCCCTGAGCGTAGGTTCCAGGGGCGAAACCCGGGCGGATGCAAAGATTTCTGCCGTCGTCGCTGTTGCGGCGAAGCAGATTGGGGAGACAAGTTACGTTTACGCCCAGCTTTTGGTGGTTCTGGACGGCTTGTAAAATTGAAATTATTGTGCATAACTGATAAATCCGAAATGTCCGAAGCCTCTGAGTCGCTGCTGTAATTCAGTGGTCGTGCAGGGCGATGTTTATTTTTGCCTATAGGAATACTTTCTGACGAGGTATTCAAAGAAGTAAGAGCCTGCGTTGGTGCAGAGTTATCAGGAAACGGCGCAGCAATAGTCTTGGCAATGGTTGGAGGGAAAGGAACGATACTAGTATTCGAAGAACTTGAGTCGAGCCTTGGTCTCAAGGGAGAATCAGTTTGCGTGTTTGGAAACCCGTCTGGAGGAGGGGAGGGTGAAGAAAAAATCACTGGAGATTCTTCAAAAATGTTTGGTGGTTCGGCCAAAATTTCTGGCGATTGAACATGAGATATAGACTCGTGAGTCTGTGGAACAGAAGGTTGAGTAGGATTGATTATTAAATCGATATTTCGTTCATGATACTTGCGACACTGATCAACGTGTACGTATTGAAATTGATTGTCAGGTTTTTCAAGAACAATGTTATTTTCAAACACATTTGCCACCCGATATGGACCTTCGTAGCTGGGTGCAAATTTCTTCACTAAAGTATGCGAAACAGAAGACTGGAAGTGCGTTTCCACGAGAGTGAGATCTCCAACGACAAGATCTGGTTCAATACGACTAGGATTATAATATCTTGCTTGAGCCACTTGTGCTCCTAGCATTGCAACACGAGCTTTTTCTGCCATGATTCGTACTGATTGCGGAGTTGGTCGCTGGTTTAGTTCGTCGATAATCCCCGTTAAATTTTCAAAAGGGGTTTTAATTTTGCGACCCAGAAAAAGTTCTGCAGGAGTCATTTTAGTAGATTCGTGGACAGACGAGCGGAGGGCGAACGCAAAAAGCTCCAAATGGTCATCCCATCGTTCATCATGACCCATTACAGATGTAGCAATCATTTTCACTAGCGTGCGGTTCACGCGTTCCGCAGGATTACTCTGGGGATGATATGGGGAAATGAATTTATGTTTAATGTGTAGTCTCGCACACATTCTTTCAAAAATGTCAGAAATAAATTGAGGACCATTATCCGAAACTACTTTATTAGGTGCACCATATCTAGAAAATACTTCATTAACTAATACATTACAAATAACTTCTGCTGTAGCGTCTTTAATGGGAAAAACTTCAACCCATTTAGAAAAATTATCAGTTAGTACTAAAACGTAACGAGCTTTGTTTTTAACAGATGAAGGATAAGGTCCCAATAAATCTATTGAAATAATATCAAAAACATGTGAACTTGAACTAGATTTCAAGTGACCGGCCGGTCTTACATTACGGTAATTATTAATCTGACACAAGTGACATGATTGAACGTATGCGAGCACACTTTGGTACATGCCAGGCCAATAGGCAACATCTCGCAATTTACAACGGGTCTTGCGAATACCTAAATGGCCTGCAAGAGGTTTGTCATGAAATTCATTTAAAAGGGCCATTCTAAGGGTTCGCGGAATACATGGGCGAAACTCTGCCCTAGTAGTCCTAGATTTTGTATAGTAAAGAAGACCCTCTATGACTTCAAAATGCTGTGACCTTCCAGCCAGAGAAGGATCACTTTGTAGGGGCGAACCCGCAAGCAAAAAATTATAGATATCCCCAAAATCTGGATCATTTATTAATTCTGCCATTATCTGCTCTCTGGATGTTATATCAGCTATTAGAAGTAAAGGCTGACATCCAGGAGTAGTTTCTGTGGGGACCCCACAAATCGGAACGCGAGACAATGCGTCCGGTAAGTGATTCTTATGACCTGGCTGATAGGAAATTTTGATATTGCTCTCTTGTAACTTCAGAGCCCACTTCATAAGTCTTTGAGATAGGTGCTTAGCAGAATTCAAATACTGAAGGGCAGAATGATCCGTAATTATGTTAACTGTCAATTCATTAAGATAACATTGAAATTTATTTAGCGCATACACAACAGCAAGACATTCACGTTCCGTAGCTGAATAATTGCGTTCAGCTTTGGCTAAAGTACGAGACGCAAAAGCTATTGGATGCCCAGCTTGTGACAAAACGCAACCAAGACCAACTCCGGATGCGTCAGTATAAATATCAAATTCCTTAGTATGATCCGGGAAAGCCAACACCGGAGGCTGAGTCAACGCAGACTTCAGTGTTTCGAATGCAGCGTTAGCCTCAGGTGTCCAAACAAACTTCTTGTATTTACGCTTTAAAGCATACAATGGCTCACAGATTGTAGCATAAGCGGGGACGAACTGCTGATACCATCCGGTCATTCCCAGAAAGCGTGATAGTTCTTTTGCTGTTTTAGGCCGAGGAAAGTCAACAATAGGCCTAATTTTTTCATTATCCGTAAATAAGCCGTGGGGAGTGATTTTCAACCCCAGATATACAATCTCGTCCCTCGCTATCTGGCATTTACTAGGTTTTAACGTCAAGCCAGCTTTGTATATGAGTTGGAACACCTGTTTGAGCAGAGAAAGGTGCTCGTCAAAAGTCTCGGATGTAATAATAATGTCATCCAAATATACATGCACATGAGGACCCAGGACAGGTCTGAGAACCGTATCCATAAGCTTTTGGAAAGTAGCAGGTGCAGAAGCTAGTCCAAAGGGCATACGTAAGTATTCATAAGCCCCAAAAGGGGTCACAAAGCCAGTTTTGTCGACAGAGTCCAGATGTACTGCCACCTGCCAATATCCACTCGCCAAATCCAAGGTTGACATCCATTTGTTTGACGACAGGTCATTTAAAATATGCGACATGACAGGTAGTGGATAATTGATCGTTTTTGTGGATTGGTTGAGCTTGCGGAAATCTGTCACGAAACGAAATTCATTGGGTTGTTTTTTGGGAACCAAAAAGGCAGGAGCAGCCCAGGCGCTTGTTGATTCCCTGATTATGCCCTGCTTAATCATTTCAGAAATTTGACGTTGCATTTCCTGTTTTTTATGTGGAGCACAAGGGTAAGGTTTCGTCGCAATTGGTTTCGAACCATCAGTGTCAATGACATGATAAACCACCTGTGTGAAACCAGGTTGATCAGAAAATAAACCAGGGCTTTCCTGTAAAAGGAGAGAAAGCTGGTCTCGTTGCCTCTCATTCAATTGGTTACTCAATAACAAACTCGTTATATCTACAGGAACCGTAGGAATCATTTCGACAGGTTCCGGAAAGGAAATCACATGTTGTACGAAATTCAAAGTTATTTGAAACTTATGAATAAAGTCCATTCCCATTAGACATTTCACAGGTAGCTCGTCTATAAGCAGGAAAGAATCCGTAAAACGAGCTTTTCCCAGCCCTAAAGATAATGTGACAGTTCCTGTGATACTGAAGATTTCGTTATTTGCACCTCGCAAATACTGCGTCGCAGGCTGAACGAGGACTGCAGGAAAATTGTCAGTGCAAAACTTTGTATTTAGGGCTGATATTTCAGAACCAGTGTCGAACTTTGTCTCGACAATAATATCTTCAATTGTCAAGAATACATCAGGCAACTGAGGAGTTTGAACAGTCACTAATACTGTTTTAGGGTCAGAATGCTTGGTATCAGGAAGCAGGACCGACCCTTGGTCTACTTCCTTTGGAAGTTTAAAGGATTCCTGGTTGGATTATCATGCGGTCTGAAACCTCGACCCTGCCGGGTATCGGGAAAATTTTCACGATGAGGAAAACTGCGTGAAACTTGCGTCGGGAACTCCGCGTGTCTGTTGACATTTTCATATCTATTACTTCTGCCCTCAGCACGGGCAGAAAAATCATCATTGCCCTGAGCATGAAAACGTTCCGAATCCTGCTGATTGAAACGGGGTCGAGCATACTGTGCATTTCTACGATATCCCGAAGATTGTTCAGAAACTCGCTGTTGGTTTGCCACTCTTCTGTGTGGTGGAACGTATGAAGCTTGGGTGTGCACTTGTGTATGCTCGCGCTGAAAGTTATTATGCCTATTATGCCACTGAGGGTTTTCGTAATAAGCCTCGCGGGGTGCCCGAGCATGGTGAGTTGAACCATGTTTGCCATGTCGCTCTTCATACGTGCGTATGAGGCGAAGGCATTCATGAATTGTGGCAGGGTGTCGAACCTCAAGAAAATCTTGTAAGAATGGGTCGAGCTGCTGCACGAGGGTATCCAACATGTCAATATGACTGGCATGTGGATCCCATAGGTTATATAAGCGTGTAGTTTCCAACGCAAATGCAACAGGGCTATCATTGGGACCTTGCTGACGAGAAAAAAGCTGTTGAGCAAGGCTAGCTCGACTGAGGCCGAAAGGAAAGACCTCCAAAAATTCTGCACGGAAATTCTCATAATGAGAATCCGGGTTCGACACTCTCCACTGCCGATACCAGGTCTTAGCGGTATCCCTCAAGCAAGTGCCGGCGATTTGTACTTTGCAGTCTTCAGGAATATTATATAGATCAAAATGATCTTCCAGATCTTCGAGGAACTTTAAGGACCCCTGCAAACCATTGAAATGAATTGTTCCTGCATGCGGCACGAAATGGGCAAGCATTCTACTTCGCTGAGAGGATTGAACTCCCTCAGGTACGACCCGCGACTCAGAGTAATAGGAAGCTGGTGTATTACGAAATTGTGAAGAATGCCTGGGTACGTGTAGATCATTCATATCAAAGTTAGAGCCACAGGCTTCTTGCAAACTGTCAAAAAAACACCATTACCCTCGGAACTTGCCTTGGGGTGGAAAATTGAAGTTGTCTCAGGTAGTGAAGACATGGGTAAAAATTGTCAAGATCTCGTGTTCGAGAAAAGTTCGGGCGCCAATTATAATGAATTAGCTTTATTCGCTTTCCGCTAAGCTAATTATAATGAATAAGCTCTTTCTACCAGCTAGCTAATGATAATAATGAAGCTTTCCTACTGAGCTAAGTATAATGCTTCTGCTACTAAATGATATGCTTGTGCTAAGCTTCAAATAGTGAATTCAAATGGTTGTTGTTACTAGTTAATTAAGAACATGAATAAAGTCTCCTGCTAGTAGTGTAGTAATAGTATTGAACAAACTTATAACTGGTAGTAATGTTGCAGCAGTAATTAGAATGAATAAAGTCTTAACGCTATTTGTTAATGGTAATAAACTAATGATATAAACCTAACAGCCAGACAGAGGTCTGACAAAAACTATGAATTGAGAAAGACGTACTTACTACCAGCTCTTTTATTATGCAACTCTTGGTCATCCAAAGCACACACACACAACTTGTTTCACAATAATGAAGAATCAAACTAATCACATAGAGCGAAACGATCTCCCTATAACAACAAAAAAAGCTCTCCTTATAACAACAAAATCTCTCCTCCGCTATCGATGAACGCGCCTATATATACTGGCTACCACCACGTCATGACTTACACTCATTGCCAGATCTCATTCATCGGGTGAAATAATATTTCGTTCAGTAAGAAGATAATTTACATAGTAAAATAAAATAACCAGAGATAGTAAAATCAAAAGGAAAGTGAATATAGAGTATACGTTACACCTCTACAATTTAATGTAGCAAACGTGATCTTGTTTTCACAGCTTTAGACTGAGAAACAAGTTTCTCAGTTGTTAATGTAATTCTTGACGAATTTGCTGAATATTCTTTTCAAAGCTTTTCCAAGGGGATGCTTGATATGATGAAACGGAAAGACAGACTGCATTTCAGCTACAAGGCTCAGTAAATCATTAGTGTCCTGCACAAGTGCCTTTTACTCTGTTATTTGATGTTTCAAAGGTACCTTGATACTCGACGATTTCTTCAGAAGGCATGCAGCCACAAGGCATGTCCAGTTGCTGAAGACATTCAATTTCGAGTTCACGCAGATCAGTATACGATGTTTTCTGTTTAGTCCGGGGTCAAGACATACTAGATAGGTGTGTTGACTTCCCGGCAGACACCGGCGTCAAAAGAAGGGACTCTTCTTCTGTAGAAAGTGGCGCTTCTTGATGTTCGGAAGAAGAAGTAAGATAGTAATTAGATATCTAACATTCAGTTACCATTTCAGGTGCTGTGTCGTGTGACAAGCTAGATGAATCTCGTTTTCAGCTGTCGGACAGGATGTTGTGATTGTGGCGTCGACAGCAAAAAGCAATGACCCCGTCGTGCAGTGTGAGTTTTGTTAAAAGTGGTGGTGGCTCTGATGGTTGAGAAGCCTTCTCATAGGAAAGATTATGTCCTTCAGTGTGTCTGGGGAGGTCTTTAACAGCTACGCGCTACCAGTATGCGCTGGCTGATCAAGTACTTGCTTTTATGGTCTTCGAACATCCTGCTGCCGATGGTGTGGTCCAGCTTAACAATAATCCACCCCACTTGGCAGAAAATACTCAGGTATAGCTGAATTAATACTGATCTCAATTTGGAAGTATCCCGTAATATTAAGGCCCTCAAATCAAATCCCTGGTAGCTCTCTGAGGTGATGTATATCGTCATCGCAGATAGCTTCCGAATCACATGTAACCGTAAACCCGAAATTCGTTTTTTCGCGAAATTACTAGTAAGAACGCGGTGTCTTCGGGCATTGGTAACTTCGGGGTTTTACTAGTGACATCTAGAAATGATTAATATCCTGAATAAAATTCAGAATAAAAGGTTTTCATTGGGTATTTACTTAATGTTTTAATCAAAACTCGTTTTCACTACACGCGGAACAGTAACAATCCGAAATTATTGCAATAGATATGAACTCGTATGGCAAAACTAAAGTATGCTGAATAAAGTAAAGAAAGTTATTGATTTGAAAGTCTCAAAATATGATCACTCAATAAAATACAGAAAAATTATTTATTGGAAAATCATAAAATTAGAGCATTTCAATTTGCTTGTTATTACGTGGTCGACTATTGTGGCATTCGAAGTTACACTAAACTTTAAATTCTTTAATAACTGTTGCCATAGATACTTCCTTAATTCAGTTAGTCCACTGCGTGGTTATTTTTACCTTTCGCACTATTGCCAACTCAAAATAAATTACTCTCAGTTTTTATGAAACGACCATTGTAATATACACTATATTGACCAAAGTCACTGGACACCTAGGAGAGAAACACAGAATAGCCCTTCTTGATATACATTAGTACGGTGTTGGTCCACCTTTGGCCTTAATGCATGCACTGACCCTTCGACACATGCTTTCAATAAAGTTTTGGAGCACAGCGATAGGTATGCGTTTCCATTCAGTACAAAATACTGCCGCTAACTGTTGCTTTGTAGTAGGCCTTGGTTCCAAACTTCTTATGCGGCGCTCTAATTCATCCCATACGTAACAGTCCTTTCTTTATGGCTCGGTGCATTATCCTGCTGGTACCGACAAGGCTCAGTTTCACAGTATTGCCAGAGTTGGTAGGGCATAATTGTCCAAAATATCGAGGTAGTCGTGCTGGTTAACATGTTTGTCCACGATAATCAATGGGCTGGGACAGTACCACGAAAAACACCTCCACACGAGTACACTGCGAGCTCCAAACATGAACCTAGGAACGGCACAAAGTGGTACATAGCGTTTCACCAGCTACCGCCATCAGACTGATGGAACGTGTATCTGGTTTCATCAGTCCATAGCAACCATTTCCATTGATCTACGGTCCACGATAAATTTTCTTTACACCATGCTAAATGACGACTAGCATTCCCAGTAGAGATGAAAGGCTTATGAACAGCTTCACGTGCACGGTAACCCATGGAATGAAGTTCTCTGCGAAAGGGACGGGCACATATCGAAGTTCCAGCATTGTTACTCACCTGTACACTGAGGTCTTGTGCAGTACTTCGACGATTAGCTGTAACGACTCTCCTGAAGTTTCGACGTCCTCCATAACTCATTTGCTTTGGTTTGCCGGTACGTTTTGCTACTTCAGGCACGCCATTTGTCTTCCACTTATTTAGTACATCAAAAACAGTTGACTTGAGTACGTTTAAACGCCTCTCGGTTACTGTTATGGACAACCCACTAATATAACACTCAGCAATATTTCCTTTCTCAAAGTCAGTTCTCTCCCGCCGCGATATTTTCACGCAACCTCACAGTGCGATATGATTGCAGGGAGCTGTAGGCTTCTTTTTATACCGTTTGCAGCTGTACCGCGCATCTTAACAACGCAGCGGATCCGCTCATTTGCTTTTGATTTTTTTTTCATTTTAAAATTTCCTTTATGAGTGTCGTCTCGCGGGCCATTAAAAGATCCTCTGCGCATTGAACAATCCTTCTGTAGAGGAAGAACTGCCTAAGTAGCAATAAACTGCGGAGAAGGCGTGGTGAAAGTATAAAACTGGTTGGCCTAGGCCGGGCTCCTAAAGTTCGTCCCTTGGCTGCGCTTTCGAAGTTGGATTCCGTGCAGGCTTCTAGAAGAAATGTCTGATCGGTTTTTTCCGAAACATCTGCTTCAAAAAGTCAAATTCAAAAAGCTTAGATCGTCTTATGCTTTTTCGTTTGAGGAACGCTTTACTTGATTTCGTAAGTTTTCTGTTGATCATAATTCTGGCACTAGGCGGCGTTAGAGTAGATTTCCATTTGCACCTAAGACTCCGCTTCTAAAAATCGAATTCTGTATGTCATTCGCTTTGTGGACAATAGTAAAGATGCAAATTATGACCTACTTGAAATAATAAAGTTTTCCCGCTAGGAGGCAGAAACTTCAAAACATTTTTCGCAATTTCAAGGCCTTTCGGGAAACGTATTAAAAGATTTATTTTTACTGAAAGGTTTTCCTATGAAGAATACTTTTCGTATATTTTCATTTTTTTGTTAATCAAAATACTTCCGTTAGGGGGCGTAAAGTTTTATTACTTTCTTTTTCAGTTGAAAGGCATAGTTAAGGATAAATTACTTTATCTTCAGAATAAGTGTCCAATATGGTGATCACAACACGATAGAAAAATGTAGATGTTGCAAATACAAACATTGCGAAAAAATGAATAAAATAAACCCAAAGCACTCAGATGGAATCACTTAATGCAGATTAAAATTAGTATATTCAATGTACATGTATAGGAGAGGAAATGATGGCAATTCAAAAGCGGATGGGCCATTCTTTCGAGTAAAACAGCTACACCGATGGGAAACAAATCCGTAGGCTGTACCGACACCTCTGGCTCGGATTCAAGCGGTTGCCCAGAGTGGAACAGGCCCATAATTTCAAGGATGCTGTCGTGAAGTATAGGAACCTGAGGGTGCCCAACAGCGAGCCAATTGTCTGACGTTCCGTTATGGACGTAGGTGTCTTCCCATCATCTCCCAATTATAATCGATCAGTGAGCGGTCGGGCAATAGTGCTGGCCATTGAACAGTGTCAACATTGCGGATACAGCATGATAGATAATGCCGCGCATTATCCAGTGAGAAAAATTGCTCTATGCTGTTGCGACAGTAATGGCTACACAACAGGTCGTATAATGTCGTCAACGTACAGTTGAGCCCTCAGTGTGGTACGAAGAACTCCGAAGGGTTTCCAGCTCTCGTAGGAAACAGCACCCCAGGCAATAACTCCCGGTGTGGGAGCCGTGTGCCGTTCCACGGTAATGGTAGGATCCGTGCGCTAGCCGACTCCTCTTTAGACACGTATGCTCTGATTATGAGCGCCAAGTGCAAACCGTAATTCATCAGTAAAGACAACACGACGCCACTGGGTAATATTCCATCCAAGACACCAGTATTGGGAAACTGCCGACAGCCAGCTGGAAATGATGGGACACAATGAATGAAATTTGCCGCTTACGGTAACGTAGCGATCCTTCAGCGCAAGCGCAATCAGTTGACAACTGTTGATGGCCCTGACGCATCGTTGGGGATTACACGCCTCCAAGCAAGCGCCACGAGTGCCCCGTAACTGGCAACCGCAGCAACCCCAACACGAGGAGGAAGCTGCGGCACAGTGCATGCACAGAAAAACATGTGCAAAATCTCTCGTGGTACCAGTTAGTTGAAGTCGACGCCATCCCGTTATTTTAGTGGATGTTAAGAAAGAAAGCCGTATGTAGAGAGACGGATTAATTTTCTAACGATATGCCTCGTTGACGTAGACTACCGTTTTAGGAAAGTTATATAAATAATTAATGAACTGTAAGAAATAGTCAGTTCTTCTCTCATGTATATATAGAAACTAATTTCGTAGCAAATTTACTTCACTAACACCCGCCGAATCGAGAATACAAACAGTTATGAGACACACACTCCATTCCAATGAATAATAAAAATAATATCCGAAAACGAAAACTGTATCGTATAATCTTTCGCCAACATGCAATAAATCGCTTTACCCAAAAGTCCAGGAAAGATAAAAAAAATCGTTTAGTTGGGAAAGAAAATAATAATTATACGCGTGCAAAACAGGCATTTCTGAAACAAAAAACGGTATAAATACATTATAAAATAACCAAGTATATGAAAAAAACAAAGCAACCATATGCGAATACACTGAAGAGCAATTGAATTAGAGACAGCTGGCGCTATGCAAATATGGCGCTGTCTGCGGCCCTGTAAACGGAAACGACATGACGTATGCAGCGATCCTACAATATAAGGAGTGATGCGACGCGAATCAGTAAGAGTCGGACGCAGTATCGGTAAGACGAAGGATCTAAGCGCATTCGATCGTGGGCAAATTGTCGGGGCCCGACGAATGGGTCACTCCATCTCTAGGATTTTTACGAGCCACTGTGTCACGGGTGAACCGTGAGTACATCGAATCCGGTAAAACCATCCCTGCAAGGGCCAACTGCCGTGGACAACAGCGTGTGGATGAGCGGGGTCATCGTTGGCTAGCTCGCATTGTAACAGCGGATAGACGGGCCACAGTGCAAGAAATCACTCGGCAATTTAATGCTGGTGTAGAAAACGTTTAAGCAGCCGCACCATCCAGAACTATCTCCTCGCTATAGGGTACAGAAACAATCGTGCCACGTGGGTACCGCTGCTGACCACACATCTTGGGTGCAAAGATTAGCGTGGGCGCGGGAACATCGCCACTGGACCCTACACATGTTGGAAAATGTTGCCTGGACTGATCAGTCGAGATTCACTTTGGCCTATGCGGATGGCAGGATACGAGTAAGGCACAAACCACATGAAGCGATAGATCTCTCTTGCCAGCAGGGTACTCTTTAAGCTGGTGGGGATAGCATTCTCGTCTGGGGACTGTTTACGGGGACTGAAATGAGACTTCTGGTACGTGTGACATCGTCTTTTTCGGGTCAACGTTACCGGGATATCCTGAACGACCATTTGCTCCCGTTTGTGAGTCTTCAACATCCCACTGGGGACCTCATACTGGAACAAGATAATGCACCGTTCCATCGCTCCCGAATTGTATCCGAATGGTTGGATGAACACTCCACCGACGTGATTTCAATCCCATCTGTGATGCCATCGAGAGAGATGATCCCCCTCCATCAAATCTTCGTGACCTGTGGGAGCTTGTTCATAGGTCGTTGATCCGTATGGCTTCCCAACGCTTCCGGTGTCTTGTCGAGACGATTCGCCGCCTCATCAGGGCGAAAGGTGGTGGGTGCTACACGTTACTAGATAGTTATCTCTAATTCAGTTGCTCTTCAGTGTATATATTCCATGTGTTTAATACACGAGACGGGAGGAATTAGCTGCTAAAAATATAACCAGAAGCAAAATAAAATATCTTTCGTATTTAGAAAATAGTCGCTTCGGGGCGTACAGAAAAAGATACAATGTTAAAAATGTAACAGAATCTGACATGAACGGGTAAATACATTAATTAATCAATCGCCTTTCAAGACCACAAGGACAGCACAAAACTTTGGAAAACGTCTTTAATTTGGTACACTCGTTTAATATGAGTGAAGTTTCGTCATGGTAAATAAAGAACCGTTACTTTGAAAAAATTTATGGAAAAAATTATGGGAAAATACCTCCCTGCATTTAATTCCCCCAGTAAAAACTTCCATTCAAAACAAGTTGATAAATAGAGGGTGCGAGATAGTTTGGTTAAATTAATATTTTAGTAGTAAGCCATTTGTCACATATGCAGAAAACAGTACTACATGAAAATCATTTGATCTTATGTCCGTGAACTACGGGGTGAATCACATCTGTTAAACTAAGTGTTCAGGTACGTATTTCTGATAGTGACCTTGCTATGACCTGTGATCCGATTAATGGAAGTATTTAGCTTTAAAATGATATGATTGGCTGGGCGTTAATCCCCTAATTTTGCACCTTTAGCAAACTGCTGGGAACACATCCAGCCATTTTCTCAGGGCCATTATCTTGTTCTTTGTTTTGTGAAAAGGTGCGTTGGGTGAACATTGCAAAATACGGAAGACATTGAAGGTTTTTATCGGATTTCTAGGAATATTGTCCGCTAGCAGTGAACGCAAGAACAACTAGTAAGTTTTCCTTCCTTAATTTAATTTTATAATAGATTTTTATTTTAATACTTTTTAATATGATTTGCCCAAGTAGTGTAAAAAGTTTATTTTTGCTTATGAATAGAATTTCTGTCTTCGTTTTGAACGGAATAGTGAAGTTAAATTTTTTTTAAAGGCTATTAGTTTCTGCATGAAAAAGAAGATCCGTTAACATGAAATTGACACCTTCTTCGGAGAAACATTTAACCAAATGAACAATTCGCACAGTAAGAGTGTTGATAAATTTCATTGCTGTACGAAGAACATAATTTGATGCGTTTTGTCTTACACAAGTCTACAGTTGGGATGACTAGAAGTTAATAAGTTGCTGTAAAATTATAAAATCAAGTCATATCTTGAGGAAAGCGACAACGAAATGTCGAACATAATTTGGTCTGAAAAATAATTAATTCCTAGAAATTCAGTAATGAGATAACAACTATCCACTTCAGTTTTTTCGACAAACCAAAAGTTTCACTTCACTTTTGCTGAAGTGAAACTTATCACATGCAAAGTGTTTTGGCAATTAAAAAAATTAAAGCAGGGTATGCGGACACAAGAATTTCGTTTAATAATCTCGAATATTTGCTTTTCCAAAATACGTAACTCCTCGGGGTGGGATGCTGTTTAGTGTTTCTTCTTACTTTTTCATCTTTACTCATGATTTGAACATTAATGCATATGCGTGCAGAGTTTATCATTAAAATTTCTGCTTCTTTGAAATGCGTTTATAACGAGAAAATTATTGTGAGCTCAGAGAACTTTCCTTTTTTAATTTAGAACTTCATTTAAAATTATTACATTTAACAAACGTACTTAGCGCAGTTTTTAACTAAACATGTGTATCTAAAGAGAGATATCTTACCTTTAGACTTCA
Organism: Macrothele yani; assembly: GCA_039090855.1. Classification (NCBI taxonomy): domain Eukaryota; kingdom Metazoa; phylum Arthropoda; class Arachnida; order Araneae; family Macrothelidae; genus Macrothele; species Macrothele yani. The sequence continues at coordinate 46,296,191 of CM077031.1, forward strand.
GGAAATTAGAAATTGTCAAAACTTATGGAAACATGTGTAATTTGTTTTGTCATTAATCAGTTTATTGTTGTAATGTAAAATGCTACTAAAGGGCGCGACTTGGCCCAACTAAGTAATCTATTAAGTATTATATCACAAAATAAATTTAAAATTTTACCTGTACGTATTTCTTGTTTTCCCACTAAAACTATACTTAGAAGAATTGTATTGAAAATAAAGTGATAAAAAATTTCTACCTCCAGTATGCAAGAAGTTTGCCAGCACTTCAAATTGAAATTGTGGTGCAACGGCCATATGTAGGCCCACAAAATTTGTAGGAATACTGTAGAAACGGTAGTCCCCGGCTAAAAGTCAAGTAATTTGAGAGTTTGAAAAAAATACACCTCTGCTGTCACACACACACACACACACACAGACCGATCTGGACCACTTTCAGTCAGTAGATTTGGTGCAGCACTAAATTTTCAGCCCTGACAATTCGTTTTTAAGAGATAAATATGTATTTGTGCTTCTTGATAAATTTTCAGTAAACTGCTTAATGACAATCTCATACCGTTTTTGAAACTTTAACAGCCATTTCAACAGAGACACTTATGGAATAATTTTACGATTTGCAGATATTGAAAAATAATATGAAGAATTTGAAGATCGTCGAACTTTGACATCTAGAACTTTTTGCATATACCGTGTAATTCAAAAATGTTGGTGCAAAAGTAAATTCGATTTAAAATGATTTATAGGTCAGAGATACTTGCGGTTTGAAAATTAATATTCACCGAGGTACAAGATGTGCTATGGCATCGACAAAAAATAGTTAAAAGTTTCAATAATAGAGGCGCTGCTGCAAAGAAAACGAGAGGTAAGAATTGTGAAATGAGATCTACGTTAAATTAGTGAAACCTAATATTTCATCATGATCTACAGATACAAGTGTTAATGTGTTCGCACCAACATTCCAGTACTGCGTGCATATTACGCCTGATACAGCATTGAACAACATGTCAACGGGAATGGCTGATACTTCCAGCCGTATAGCGTCTTTCAGCGATGGTAAGGTCTGGGACATGGGATTTCATGTAGCCCCACAACCAGAAATCAGCGGGTGTGATATCTAGGAGGCCATTGATGTGCACTATGCCTGCTCAATAGATAATCGGCGCTAAATGTGCACGCCTGATTTCATGTTGTATGCAAATTATTAGCTTAATAAAACCGTGTGGTTTTGCAATCAGAATGGCAGCACGAATCTTTATTATTTTCACACATTGAAAATGTGAATTCTTTTCTTCGTAATGGTTTTGGTGTCTCATGCTAATATTGATTTGTGGGAGTAATGTGCAAATGTGGCATTCCCTGCAGCAGCGCCGTCTATTGTCAAGATTTTGAACATGTTTTCCTTGATGCCATACAAAATCCATTACCTCGGTGAATATTAATCTGCAAACCACATTTCTCTCCGAACCGTAGATGTTTTTAATACAATTTTACTTCTACACAAAATTTTTTAATGACCCGGTATATATAACTTTATTGCTTTAAGTGTAAAAAACGGAATTAATTATGCCAGAATTAAAAATATCGAAACAGAATTTTATTCTGGTATTCAAATACAATTTGCATTTCAATAGTATTTCAAAATTATATACATAACACCGAAGTAAGTGAGCCTGCGATTTTTGTATCACTCTCCATATTAAGTGAATAGCTTCCTTACATGATTGCACAAAAATTAGTTTCCCGTAAAATATTGTAGCAAACAATCCATACATTTTAAAATTCAATTTCAGGAAAGAGGTTTCGTCGAAAAATGATTTTAGCAAAACAAAATTATCTTCCCAACAAACATTAAGAAATCAACGGAATAATAATGGAGGGAAAAGATTTTTTTTTCACTGCGAAATGAAACGTACTTATCTAAAGGAATGTTAAGATATCATTCAGCAGAAGAGCACGTGCTACTAAAAAGTTTAATATTTGGATTGTTTGTTCAGTTAGAATTTAAGGGTACTCATAGTAGAAGTAAATGAAGTTTAAAATTCTTTGCAAACAGTAATCTTCCGAAAAATGCAAATTTCCACTTCCGTGTTATTTAAAAATCAGCTAGTCCAGGTGGAACACTGATTGCAATCTCTTAAGCGAATATGCCCTTAACAACGATCGCGCTGAGAACGTTTAAGCCTCTGGATGAGTAATCCCATAGAACGATCCCACATCGTTTCCATCACCAAAAGGAGAAAGCGACCCCTCTCAGCTCAATTATACGTCCTCTCTCAAACTTGCACAACTGCTCGCGATGGGCACGGCTCTCACGTCAAGGCATCCTCCCCGTCCGTGTAGGTTACAGCAACTTTAATCCAGGATCAAAATTATTCTTGCGTACGAGATTTGCTCCCTCCTGGACATGGATGCGTGGTTCCCATTCGCTGTGGCAGGGAACTATTTAATCATTGATTTTTATTTTTAATTATTTGGGTATTCGGGCCCCTTGCATGAGGAGTTTAAATCAGTATCTAACAACTTTCTCGTAGCGTTTTTTTTCCAAATAGTACTTCAGTGAAATTTTTCAGTGCAGGACATGAAATTTATAACATCAGGACAGCTGGGGAAACGATGGCCCAGAAGGTGATTCATTTTTATGTTAAACATGGGAGCGCAGATTTCATTTTAATGGCATCTATTTTGGTATTTAGGAGACGTTGGTCTACGAAATCAAAAATCCAGTGGATGCCCGCTGCAAGAAGAAAACTAGTATTTTTTTCAGTTTTGTGTGTAATACATACAGGCACGCAAAGAACGTTACCGATATTGCGGTAATACAAATGAAAATCCGGAAAATTGAAACGTTCACAATGTCGTTTCAAGCATGGTCTCTGAAAGGCAACTGCATGCTGGTATATTCTAATTGTTTGTCTTAGTCGTCCAATTTTAGTAGAAGTAGTTAAATTCTAGTAGACGTAGTTTACTATAATTTTTTTCGGTTTTCCGGTGCTGAAGTACAGGCCGTTTTGTTGACAGGGCCTTACAAAGGTTACTACTTTAAAAGATTCTTTACTCATCTGGAATGAAAATAACACTTTCCATATTCCTCTTTTCACAGACTCTTGTTTCCAAAAATTCTGCATTGTTAACATTTGTAATTTTTACGATGGCAGCGACTGCAATCCTCCGTTGTTGCATTCCTTTGCAGCGCCAACAATCCAACTAAGGAAGCGTTCTGGAATTATTGTTAGCTTTATGGTCAAATAAAAAAAATATTGTGAAAATAAAAAAAATATCAAAAATAATTGTATCGTCTGAGTAGGACTGATTTCAAATTGAAGGCATTCTGCTGAGCAATTATTCGACTTTAGCGGCATTGGATCTGTGAACGTTAATAATAAACATCCGGGATGTTAAAAAAACCATGCAACGTGACCATTCTTGACTGAAAGCGACGAGTTTGCTTTTTAAGGAATACTGCTTTCACGGGTCTGGATTCTAAATTCAATATCCCGCATTATTCTTGTATTTATTGTTTTAATCCCTTCCTCATCTTGTTGTGGAAGGAGTATTTCTAAATCGGGGTGGGCGGAAGGTAGTCTTGTATCGACTGGTGCTATTAAACTACGAAAGGAAAGATTAGGAAATTTTACTATGGTGATAGCTATTTCTATTCATATTTTGCTAGGTCTCGTGGATCAACTGCTCACTCATTCTTTCCTTTTCTTTTTTTCCACAACAATTTTTTCATTCTCAACGCTCATCAGTTTTTGTAACTTATTCTTTCATCGAATCTCACTGAAATAGTCAGATTTTAAGTTACCGTTCTGAAATTTTTGCGTTACCAACATATTAGAGCAGCTTTCCCAGCAGCAAATACAGATGGAGGGAAAAAATTGACGCCTGATTGTTCAAGAGAAACAGCAAAATTCTGACTCTTATGTTTCAAATTATTGTAATTCTAAAATTCCGCGGAAACGCCGGTAAGATCAATGAACATTTCCACTTATTGTTTAGCCACAGTGGAAAATGCTTTTGTTCCCGAAAGCAAACACAACAAATAAAAACAATCCGTGTTTCCCTAATATTGAATATTACTTTTCCTTTACCTTTTCCCGTTTTGGAGTTAGACAATCGACACTGTGAAGTTTTTAAAATATGTTTTTAAAAAGTAGGAACCCCATGAAATTTGAAAATTAATTTTTTAAAAATCCTATCTTTAAATGTTTTTCAACAGACATGCTCTCCGCCTAATCATTACGTTATTTTTAACCAAAGCCAGTCAGAAAAACGATATTTCATTCGATTCTTTTATTATACGCTTCTGTGCATATTTTGTTTGTTAATTTTTTAATAGGGGTAAAAGGAGCAGCTTAGAACTCTTAAGCAGTAGTCTTACCTCTTGGTAAGGCCATTCGTATAAAGGAAGAAAAAGCTGGTACCGTAGGGCAAACCCAAAATCCATACTTCATCGTGTTTCGAACCCTGACCTAACTCGAACTATTATTTTAACTATCACAAACCAGGACTTGGAATACGGCGCCACTGGAAAGCGGTAATTTTGTACATGTGATGGTGGAAATAAATTAAAATCCGGGGATATTTCCCAACAATGTACATTTTGATATCTGTTAAGCGCGTTTCTCGAGTTCCCTCTCCTATGTTTGGGGTTGGGTGTATCAGCGTAAAACGAGATTACTTTCGGCAGCACTTGGCAAAAGCATAATATCTCTGTTGTTTAAATTTTTCGCTGCATTTAACACCCCCTTCCCCCCAAATAAAACTTCCATTCAAAACAAGTAGATAAATAACGGTTGGGAGACACTTTGGTTAAATTAATATGTTCATAATAAACCATTTGTCACAAGTGCAGAACACAATGCTACATGAAAATCCTTTAATCGTTTATCCCCGTTAACTACTGGTGAACAACACCTGACAAACCGAAAGTCCAGGTATGTATTTCTGATAGTGACCTTTCTCCCCTTCCCGAATTCTGTAGTTTTTCCGAAGACCTGTGATCCGATTAAAGGAGGTATTAAGATTTATTGGGACCTAAATTGGCAGAGCGTTAATCCCCTAATTTCCGGACCTTTATAAAACACATGGAAATACATCTCGCCATATTCTGAGTGCCGTTTTCTTGTTCTTTGCTTTGTGAGCAGTGCTTTGAGGGAATAATACAAAAGACGTCGCAGACTTTTACGAAATTCCAGGAGTATTTTCCGCTTGCAGTGACCACCAGAATAAGTAGTAAGTTTTCCTTAATTTAATTTTACGATAGATATGTATTTGAATACTTGTGTAATATGATTTGCTCAAGGAATGTAAAAAATAACTTTTAGTTATTAACAGAATTTCCCTCTTGTTTCTGAACGGTATTGGCGAAGTTTAATGTTCCTTTAACGTCTATTATTTTCTATATTAAAACGAAATTGACGAAGTATTATTTCGGGAAACATTTAACTTAATCAGTATGTTGCAAAGTTAGAGTTCTGATAAATTTTAATAGTTGTATAAAAAACATAATTTTCTGCTTTTAGTTTTACATGAGTTTACAGTTGGGATGACCAGAAGTGATTGAGTTGATGTAGAATTATAAGATCAAATCATATCTTGAAGACTGCAATTGCAAAAAGTTGACCATAATTTGTTCGGGAAAATATTAAATTCCTAGAATTTCAGTAACGAGTTAACAATTACCATTACGTTGTATTCTTTGGGAACAATTGTCAAGTTTCGTATTTTTCCTCCATTGGAATAAGTTCTGATTATGTGTTCATAGCAGTTCATTGAATAAGAATATATATATTTGGAACATGTTAGTGTATCACTAAACCAAGCATGAATGTTTTTTGACTTAGGAATTCTAAACATAGGAAAACATTTCATCCCACCATGCTGGTTATTGGTAAAACTGTGGAAACCGTTGCTTTCTCCCCTTCGCGTGTTCTGTGGGTTTTCCGGAGATTTGCAAGTAGTCCCTCCCTGCAAAGTAAAGTTTAATTTGAAGCTATGTTAAGGAACAAGTACAGATTTATTTTAGCACGTGTTGATAATCTTTGCAAAATTGGCCAAGTAATAATCACATAAATTTTTCTATAGTTAAAACGCGTTCTTTTAGAAAATGAGGAACTATTAAAAAATAATTGGTAATGTTTAAAAAACCTTTAGTTTGTTTAAAAAAGTAAAACTTCTCGATTCGTGAATTAGAACCAAAAACATTAAGGCAAACACAATAATGTACGCAGAGCAGTAAGCACAAAAGGAGCTACTGCATTCCCAGATTAGGTGTAGATAATATAATGTATACATTTAGTCTGTTTGAAAAGAATTTTTGTTGTTTATCTAAGCGAAGGGAGGCGGGAAGGATGTAGAAGAATTTAAATGGTAAATTTGGATTAATTATGAACCCGTAATGAACTTCCAAAAAATGTTATAAATTTTACATTTTGAACAGAAATGCTCGAGTAAGCCGTATTGCTCTCAAGAATAGCTGCATTGTTTTTCGCAAAGTAACAGAATCTTGGAAGTATTTTTTCCCAGAAATTAAACCACCAATAAAATGTGCAGCTGTTGAAATGGGACACAAACGAACAGCAATACCTGGCTTTTGTAGGAACAGTATCACCCGAAATTCCCTTTATTTTATTTTTTCGGAATAAACTTTTTAAACTTTCAGGATATATTTATTTCGGTACCCTACTGCTTTCATTCGTAATAATAATAAAATTTCCATATGTGTACATCAGTAACCTACAGAAATCGTACTGAACGTAAATTATTAAAATTTCGGGTGTACAAAGTCATGGTAGTCGAACTGATGGAGGGAGAGGGGAGGTCGTCTGGTAGCCATTTTTGGTTTTGAAATTTTTGTTTGCTGAATTTTATTTAATTTGCTTAAATTTTACATCATTCCACAGTTTCTAAAGTATGATCATACGCTTTTCTGTATCACAGGCTCACTTAACCAAACTTTATTTCATTTTTGCAAAAGACGCAATTTGTTTACACTATTGCACAACAATATTTTACTACTCTTTGCATGAACTTAACAGTATTTGGATTGTTCTGTCATCCTTAAAATACAAAAATTTCTAACTATTCGTAAGAGAAGGCTCTGGGTTCGAATCCCGTGCGAAGTGAATGTTGTGTGTGTCTCTCTCTCTCCCTTCCTAGAACCAGTGGCAGTGGTTCCAAATTTGTTATGGGCGACTGCTTATCTCCTATTCTGTTTCTCGCGGTGGTCGTCACACAACCCTTTCCTCCATCTTCCAACAAAAAAGGACGGGGACTTCACTTCCAAAAATGATAGAATTAACGGAGTAAGGATGATGTCATGAACGTGAAACATTTTGGGCACACGACGCTGAGCTGATTGCCAGTACAAGTGAGACTGTGAATAATTAATCAACATTGCGGTATTGAAGACTATACTGTACCTGATTCCTTAAAAATGTATGGTTGTTTGGAAATGGTGTAGTGCTGTGCATTTGGAAATGTTGACTTAGCAAACAGATCCCGAGCTACTGCAATTTTTCATCGGTAGTTTTGCATGGAATATTGAGGGGTAATTTTCATCGGAAATTTTAAGGGAAATACTAACTTTTCTGAAAAATATGTTCTTTGAAATCATATGTCTATATTTGGTGAACTATTGGTTCTGAAATTAAACTTTTTTTTACCACCCTGTGAATTTAGGATAACTTGAAACTCTCTCTCTCTCTCTCTCACACACACACACACACAAAATAGCGAAAATTTGCGAGCAATCGATATAACTTCCACATTTGTGTTAGTCTTACATCTAATTTAAAAGTGTTAGAGTCATTATCTATGCTTTTGGTGGAATAGGGTGCATCATGGCTGAATGACTAAATTTTCTCTGCCAGTTTTTTGGACATGCCTGTACATATATAACATACGAAACAAATGTTTTAATATAAAGGAAAAATTAATTGTAGTATATTAAGTGCTCTTTCTGTTAATCAGTTCCAAGAAAGGTTTAAACGAAGTTTCCTTTGTAAAAATTACGAAATTTTAAGAATTTCATTTGAGTACAAATTGTTTGTTCTAAGAGCTGCTGTTTATGTGTTTTCAAGAGTTCTGTTCTGCAAAGCTACCAATAGGAAGGTAAAACATATTGAATAAACGATATGATATCGAAGAACATCCGACATCGGCGGACCTTTATGCTATCCATAATCATAGATAAACATGTACCAATCAAATATTAAGGGTTTATAACACGTCACCAAAAACTTGCTATTTTGAGCCCATCATTTGTTAAAAAAATTACTTGGTTGTGGTATCACTTGGTTCATCTGTTTGTCTATCTGACTGTGGGCATCATATCTCTGCTGTTGTAGTTTGAATTTGAAAGTTCTCTTTGCAGCGGTAAGCTTGAACCATGAGAACGGGGATAATTATTCTCCTTTCTTTTTTTAACTAGCATAACTTCCGCTGAATGCAGTTATTATCGAATTCACAATGCTGTTATTCCATCTAATCCTAACGACAGAATTCTCCTGACCTCTCGTTATCACTTATAACGATATCTTTTCCGGCTGTTTTTTTTTTTTTTTTCACAAACTGATATCATTTTTGCTAAGGAACGTGAAGTCAAGATGCGGTTTCGTGATAACTATGCTTTTAAATGTCCACTTTGCAAAATTATTTTTGCATCGGATAGGATCCTTTTGGGAAGTGTTCGTCATACAATTTTTATTTTTCTTGGTAAAGAACACTGTTTATTTAGGATATAAAAAATTTACATATTATATTACATGCATGTCAACAATGTAATTCCCACCTCAAAACAAGCATTTCAAGTCCTGTTTCCTTTTAAAACTAAAGCACGTAACAAATTATATATGTTGGAAATGCATTAGTGTTTCCGAGCCTCAGTTCTACAATACGTTTCAGTCATAATATATTGTACTCGGAGTTTTCCATAGGTAATCATCATCATCATTGTCAACCATTATCAATCCACTGCGGGACGAAGGTCTCTCCAAGCCTCTTCCACAACGGTCTGTCTTGTGCCAGTCTCCTCCATGTTACTCCCGCATACTTTCGAATTTCATCCACCCATCTTCCATGTGGTCTTCTTCTGGGTCTTTTCCTGTCCCTTGGAATCCAATCTAAAATTTCGACTGTCCATCGATGGTCTGTCCTTCTGGCAGTATGTCCAGCCCATTGCCATTTCTGGGATTTGACCCTGATCATGATGTCTTCCACTCTTGTTGTTTTTACGATACACGAGCTCTTCCTCTTATCTCTCCTGGTTACAAAAAGCATGCACCACTCCATGTTTCTTTGAGTTGCCTGCAGCCTTTGTATGTCTCTTTTAGTTAAGGTCAACGTCTCTGCACCATACGTAAGCACTGGAAGGATGCATTGATCAAACACTTTTCTTTTAAAACATAATGGCGTATTACTCTTGAAAATTATGCTGTTTTTTCCAAAATATCTCCAGGCAAGTTTTATACGCCGATTAATTTCTTCTTCAATGTGACCCGCACTTGCTATCTATCGGCTGCCCAAGATAAATGTACACATTTGTTAGCTCCAGCTTTTTTCCGTCAATCGATAAATCTTCATTTCTTGTAAAAGTATTGTAACTTTTGTCTTATGAAAGTTCATTTTTAATCCCAGTTCTTTACTCTTGTCGGCAAGTTCCTGGATCATTCTCTGCAGCTCTGATGGGGTAGTTGCAAAATATATGTACGTCATCAGCAAAACGAAGTTGAATTAGATAATTTTCATTATTCTTCATCCCTTTGTTTTCTCAGTTCAGTGATTGAAAGACATTTTCCAATGTGGCATTAAAGAGCTTGGGAGATATGGTGTCACCTTTTATCACTCCCTTTCCAATTTTTATGTGTGATGTATTCTGAAATAGCCGAATCTTTGCACTTGCATTTTCACAGATGTTATTAATAGATAATACCCTTCCATAGATAGTACTTCCGCGCAAGTGTCTCGCGCATGTTTTATTACCTAGCAACCATTCAGACGGCAAACAATTATCTCGGCCATTTCCTTCATTTACTGCGTAATGGAATTTTGTGCATCTATTTGTTCGAATTTTTGTGTTCAAAATGGATGATACTTTTTAAAGCTGTGTCAACGGATGTCAAACGATGAGTTATAAAGTTTTTAATTCATAACAATGTACCTCTAAAAGAAATTCACGTTAGACAAAGGGCAAACGTTGACTTTTTTCCCAGAAGGTAACGTCTGTTTAATAGACGCCGATGCTACTGTATCTCGCGCGCGATGTGTTCAACAATGGTTCAGTGAGAAAGACAGTGACTTCCACTATCTTGCATTGCCACCAGAAAGCTGGAACTCAACCGTATTGAGAATGTGTGCGACATGTTAGAAGAAAAATAGACCCCCAAGCAAATTCCTCTTCCGTCAAATCTGAGCCAGTAAAAGTACTATCCGGTCAACGTCTGGTATGCTGTGGAAGCAGATGCACTCCAACATCTTGTGGAATCTATTACAAATCGCATACGTGCTGTAATTCGGGATAAAGGAAGTCCAACCCAGTCTTGAATAAAATTCTGTAATTCAGTAGCTGATATGTGTTGGTTAGATGTGTTGTATCGCAATACATCTAAACTGGACACTACCTATAGAAATATTCGAATATTAATGGATTGCCGACAGACATTCGCGAACGTGTCCACGCCCCGTGCTTCGGATGCGGGATACTGGCTCGCAGTTAAAGGTAAGAGCGCCTGCCCTTCCTCCCCACTCTCTCTTTCAGACTGATTGTGTTCACTTTGACGCTTGTGACGTCAATCGGTTTAGTGACTTTCCTCTGTTTATCAACTTTCCTATCGTGAGCATCCAGGTTCCACCTAATGTCACTGGGTTTCTGTTACTTGTCTCAAAAGCCTGAACAAGTATATCTCATGGTGTCTTTTATTTCCCTATGAGCGTAAACCCTAATAAATGGTCGTAGTTCCTCAACCATTCAGCATAATACTGTCTTCCTTACGCCACCCATTTTTCTTTCTCAGACTACTGGTAAATGCTTTGACGTTGTGTGGCGTTAGTCGCGTTAGCGACTCGCAGCAGTACCTGCTTGGCATTCTGACTTCGATCACTCTAAAAATGTTTCGTGTTGCTTAAGCAGCGTTGTGGCCGAGTTCAAACTCGTAAAGCAAAAGCTCCCTAATTTGCCATTTGTGGCGATTCACCTTTTAGGCGTCCCAACCACAAACAGAAACGACGGCAGGCAATTCTGTTCGCATCAATGACTCCAATTTATATCCCTATGAATGACTGCAATGCGTGACTTTAACTAGTTTAAACATGTGACGTACCCGGCGCAGTACATGCGTATAGGCAAATATTGGAAAACTTTCGTCTCACTCTCTGAATTATTTATTCCATGTCGTTGTTTCTAAATATTTAATTGACAAGCTTTTCTTAGACACCATTTACTATGAAGAATGTTTTAAGTAACATTTCTGTTTACAGTAGTGCGTAGTTTTCCAGCTGGGAGCGTAAATTAGAAACTTGGAATGTATCCAATATCTGCTCTCCTAACAATCCAATTAAAAAAAAAGAATTTTCATAGGAATTCTGGCGGAAACAATTTTCATGCTGTTTCAAATCTTGACCGAGAACTGTTTTGCTACTACTGACGTATGTTTATGTGTCCGATGTATTTGCAGCAAAATCTTCGTTTTTGAAAACTCGGTTGAAAAGGTTCCTACGCGACTCGATACATCGCACCATGTAAAAAATGCTGTGCTTAATTTCTGCATTAAATAGCGAACAGTTCTTCCGCTAGGTGAATAGACATAAGCACATCTGTATTTTTGTCAGTATATTTGCTTGTAACAGCGTCCTTTGAATAATACTTTCTCTGTCGGAAATTTCATGCGGAATGATTAGGACATAATTTCAGATCTTCCGTAACGCACACGCTTCCTATTCAAAAATCCATGTTTAAGCATACACTAGGCACTATTAAAATATTTTATGCGAATTTGCTGCAAAAATTAACGCACAACTGTTATACTAGGAGCGCAAACGTTTATTTCTTTTTAATGTCTCTGCTTAAAAAATTCCGATTAAAAAAGTTCTTACAATACTGGGTAATATTCACATCGTGGAGCAAAGGCTCTCTGAGAATTTGTTAAAATTCACATTGTGGAGCAAAGGCTCACAGGGAATTTATCAAAGGCCCTCAGAGAACTTGTTGAGCTGTAGTTTGTAAACCGTGAAAATCTCCCGATCTGGCTACAAATTCTTTACATTTTATTTTTTTGGTAGTATGCACCCCCTCACATCGGGGACAGGTTATCTGAGTTTGCACGCTTGAATTGAGTTGTAGTTTGTAAACACTGAAAATATCTCACTCAGAAAAAGTAACAATTCCCCCCCCCCCGTCCTCGCCAACATCTTTCCTGGGTTTGCACATGTGTTGTGCTACAGGTTGTAAACGCTGAATATTTCCCGATTGGTCTAGAAATTCTTTATACTTTATATGTTTGGTCTGAAGCCCCCTCCCCTTTCCGGCAAGTTTGCTGGGTTTGTGCATGCCCGCAGAGAATTGGTTGACCTGTAATTTGTAAACTGTAGAATTGTTTTGTTGAGTTGTAAATTACGAACATTTTTTTATTAAGAATTACAATAAATATCGCAAGTAAGAGAACACGAAATTACGAAAACTTTGTAAATCAGATAACCAACCTCTGGAGACGTCGCCACGGAGCAGTCAAGAACGTAATTTTTATACGGCACCTTAGAATTTCTGTGGCCAGTTCTCCTACACTTTTGAGATATAAATTTACGCCATAATCGTTGATTTCTAACTGCCAGCATAGGTGCCTTTACTTAATGGCTGCTCCGGAGACCCATAAGAAGAAGAGTTCGTTGGACTGTTGTCTACGATACCCTCCTCGATGTGCTTGCATTAAATGCTCTGGGTAGTTGTTCTATTGTATCCTATCTGTTGGACCGTACTAATCGGGACATCCGACGATGCCCACGGACGTCAATGTACCGTGAGCGACCATTATTGCCCCAATTCTAATTATTGCAGGTCTTGTCGGTTTCCTGCCATTCCTGGAACAATTTTACAACTGCATCCTGAGCACATTTAAGGAGACGGGAGACCGGGGCTGAACAGTATTTGGGAGCCCCAATATTAATGGCTCGTCTAGGATTTCACTACAAGTGAATAAATAAAAATACCCAGGAGAAACATTCCCAAAATATGACGGCGAAGCCATAAAATTATCTCCGCCGTATTGAAGTGTGTTTTCCATTATTCATGGACGAATCAGTGTTAGCAAGAAAATGTAAAAATGTATGGTTGAAAAATGGGTAACCGTTAAGTTTTATTTCAATCCCGCCGCCGGTTTATATTGTTGAACTTATATCGATGTATTGGGGAAAATAATAAGATCCAAATCCCATGATTCAAACCAATTCTTAATTCATGAAAATATCCCCCTATTACAGATGTTTACAAAGAACATCTGCAATGCTTTCGAAATATTTGAGAATGGACATCGGGGGGGGCGGCTATACTTTTTGCGGACTCCTCCTAAAAAAGCGGAAAAAAACAAATTTACAAGGCAATTTTTTATAGCTTTTGCTGTGCTCAGTGGCTTCTTAAAGGGTGGGCCTGAGCAAAGAGCCCCCAAATTGGTAGCTGAGTTTGCTTATTTTTTTGTGTGTGATTTTTTATTTCGAAATTTGGAGGTTGAAAATTAAGCAGTACATAACGCAGAACAGTCGGGACGGGTTAAAATTTATTAATTGAAAGAAAAGATTGATTAAATCACTTCGTTTGAAGTATTTCTAATGTGGCAAGAAATCATGTCTCGCATTCTGTCAAACCTCAAGAGCCCTCCCTTTCACTAAACCAGTTTTATGATCAAGCATTATTTAAAAACTGCAAACGTTAATTCTGATTCAATTATGAAGACTTTTCGTACATAAAAAAAGACGGTTTACACTTCAACTTTTTCAAATATTGAAATAGCTATGGGCATGTTCCTTTCGATGACGGTCACTAGCTAGATTGATGAAAGATCTTCTCCAAACCCAAATTAGTTAAATCAAAACTTTGAAATTCCATGACAGAATCATGACTTAACTATTTATCATTATTGTCCATCGAAAATGGACTAACGCAAGAACTAGATTGTTCTGGAATCATTAAAGAATTCGCGGCTCTCAAATCAGGAACAGAAAAGATCTAAATGAGGAAGCAAGTTTGAGAAGCAGAAATTCTGAAATGTTCATATATTTAATTTATAGGTTTTTATTGTACTTCGATGCTTTATCATTAAGCACTGAAGTCTAGCGTTAGGTAACACATTTCTCTGTTGATTTGATTTCAATGTAACGCTATTATTACGAGTAAAATGTTCATTTTAGTTGCAGTCAACAGTTGCCTTATTAAATTAAAATTGCGTTTCTTATTTCTTTCCTGAGCTTGCTTTTATCAACAGATTATCGTTTGTCAAAGCAATATATTTTTTGCTTAGCAAAAATTTGAAATTTAAAAGTTAGTTTGAAAAGGGCCCCAAAACTAATCGGGCCCAGGACCTCCGATTGCGTTAAAACGCCCCTAGCTGCGCTATCTGCAAAAATGAAACCCGTAAAATTCTGTCTATTCCTGAAGCATCCTGCATAATTCTGAGGCCCTTTGAAAATACTGGGACCGGTGTTGCAACCGCCTAGCCCCTCTCTTAAATGGGCTCTTAGTGAACTACATGAACAGCGCACAATCGGAGGTTTCTGTAATGCTACCACCTTTTAGTAGGTAGTGAACAATTATTTCTTTTTCAAACTCTGTTAGATCACATCCTTTTCCCCTTTTTACGCGAAACTGCATACCGTCTGCGACCTTGTGTCCTTTAAAATGCCTTATATGACTTGCATATTTTGCTACGCACGCCATTTGGCTGCTGGTAAAGGTTCCTTCTTATATCAGAGGTAGTTATAATTTTTTGACTAGACTAGTGTATAACTCCCAACTAGCATGAAAAAAAAACAGTTTTTATACATTTCTTAGTTTACTATTGTGGTTTCTTTCCACGAATTCACGCAATGCCGTCGAGTAGTTATTGATTCCGCATTTCAGCCATTTTTTATCTCTATTCAATTGCGAATTCTCAGAGGATATAACTTATTTACCTCATTTTGTTTTAGTATGTTCTGTATCATACATAACTACTGTTGCCGTAAATTTCTGCGTAATCATGCTTTTAAACTCTAAAGCTACCGATAACGCCAACAATGGATGAGACACATAAAGAAAAACTTGAATTAATGAAAGTTTCATGATTTTTAATATTACGTGTTATACGAGGGGAAAAAGGAAGAAGAAAAAGGAAAAGCCTTGTTCTATTTCTTCGTGCCACATGAGGCAGAAGAGTGATCTGTGTAATTTTAAGCAACATGCGATAAAAAATGTATGACGTAATAATCCAGTAATGGATTTTTTTCAGCTATGTTTTTATTTATTTTCAGAAATTTTATGCCAAATTCCTGCGGCAACAAAATGAATACTGAGAGGATTCCCAAGCTTCAAGAACTGGCTTTGCAGAGAGTTTTTGATGACATGTTTCGACATGGTACAAAATTCCGCGATGACTCAGAGAATTATTTGAAATTCCGTAAGTACCACAATTTAGATATCTAACTTTGTTGTTATGTCTTTTATGAAAAAGATCCTGCTTATGTTATCGCTTTGTTCGGCCGTCCGTTCATCTGTGGGCCCCATGTCTCTGCAACTAATACTCCGATTTTAAAAATTATTTTTGCATTGGGAAGCTTGAAATGTGCAAATGATGATATTTGCCTTTCTGTTTTTTCCGATGAAAAATTGCGCAAATGCAGATGATATCGAATTTGAAATACATTTTATTACATATATTTACTTCTAAATATCCGATGAAAAAATGTTTTTTTCCATTCGATGTCATTTATAGCAAAGACTATTTTAGGCATTTTCTTTTCTTAGTAAAGCATAGATTTCCCCCTAGGGGACGTAAAGGTAAATTGCGTTTCCCAGATATCTCTGCTTCTAAAAGTCCGATTAAAACCATTCTTCCTGCATCAGATAGAACTCCTCATGGGAAATGTTTTGCACATAATTTCTGTTATTTGGTAAGGAATGTTGTGACCACCAGGGGCCATAAGTGCTTATATCTGATTTTGATGTATTTGCAGCAAAAGCTAAGGTCCTGAAAACATTCCTTTATAGACCGATACCGCTTCCTTCGGAAAACCTTTTGAGAATACATTCTGTTAAAATAGGGCACAGTTTTCCCGACAGGGGGCGTAGATGAATATCTCATGTTTGCCGATATCCGCGTGTAAGGGTCCGATTTGAAAAATTATATCTTTGTTGGAGAGCGTTTCCGGCACGAAACGTTTATCATGCAATTCCAATTTTTTCTAGTAATGCATAGACTTTCCGCTAGAGGGCGTAAAAGTAAATTTGCGTTTTCTCCAATATCTCAGCTCCTAAAACTCCGATTTAAAACATTCTTTCTGCAACCGGTACAGCTCCTGATCGGAAAGGTTTGAATTGTAATTTCTGAATTTTGATAAATAATGGTTGGGTTACCAGAAAAGGTAGGAGTCTATTTCGGATTCTGATGTATTTGCAGTTAAATGTATGCTTCTGAAAACCCAATTAAAGATGTTTTTTTTATGCACAGAAAACGTTTTCAGGATACTTTCTTCTTTAAATAATGCATAGTTTTTCCGCCAAAGGAATATATATATATATATATGCTTCTAAGAGCCCGATTTGAAAAATGCCTTCTTTGTTGGAGAGCGTTTCTGCTGCGAAGTGTTTCTCATGTAATTTCATATTTTTCTTAAGGCACAAGTTTTCCACTACAGGGCGTGAGCATACATTCCCGTGTACTGTAAAATCTGTATGACTAAACACCCAATTGAAAAAATTCTTTTTTGTGTATTTCTTCCGAAAATAATGTACAATTTCGTTACTAGGCAACGGCAATGTTTAATCAGATTTTCCCAATACCTCTGCTTCTACATGTGCTATTTCAAAACGTCTTCCAACACCGAATGCCATTTACGTTGAGGAACACTGTTTATAGCTCACAGCTCTGTCACTAGGTGGTGTTTGTGCACGTCTGTTTGCAGCTACATCTAAATCTCCGCTTCTAAAAACTGTATTGAAAACATTATTTTTTACTGTTTGCTGTTCTCTACAGTAGCGATGTGGAGCATTATCCTCTTTCAATAATGCACAGCTTTTCTGCTACATGGCGTAAAGGTCAGTACCTTTGTTTCTATTTCTTTTATTTGCTATCTCAGTTTCCGGGAGATGTGTTTGAAAAGTTCTTTTCGCTTAGCATAACTTTTTTTAGGAAATCATTTCTCGTCTATTTTTAGCTCTACCGTTATGCAAAGTTCTTTTCGCTGGAATAAATTATATCATATTTATTTTTTTACTTGTTCTTTTAATTGTTCGATTTGAAAATCTCTTTGTCTCCAATACATACACCTGTTTGTGTTATGATAAACTTTTCATACGCTATTTGTCAGTTTTCGTAATATACATTTTAGCTGTATCTATTTCTTTTATAGAATTTTATAGACTGTAGTAATTTGGATGATTCCTTTTTAACAAGATGCATTGACATTGCGGAAAATTGATGAACTTAATTCGCGTCAGTAAAGGATTCGAAAGACGGGCTCATTATAAACAAAAATTCGGTGTCATTTTTGTTGTTTTTAAAGCACAGGCGTAGCACGGCGGTGATCCTTGGGGGTTGGATATATGGTGTACAGGCGTACACTATATATCCAAATATATATACATATATAAGGTCAGGTGATGCGTAACATCACAGCCTCTCCTTGACAAATGTCAACCCCGCCTTCTCGTGGTGCATCCTGTTCCCACTAAAGGGGCTCTGATGACCGCCAATAGCGGTATAACTATACCATCGGGATTAGAGGAAATTCTATCATACATTCACCTACCCGCTTGGCCGGCGTGGTGAGTTATGGCCAAACCCTCCAAAATGATTCCACAACTTAAATCTTGGCCCTCAGTCCTCAAGGCAGCGGCCAGTGCGACATGAAGGCAGAGGGTGCTATGAATCCCCGGAGGACTGGACTAGGCTGCCATCTGATGCTGGCCTTGGCTACGTATAATGAACGCTCCCTATCTTCTGATTCAAGACTTCTTGAATTGGAAGAGGAACTACAAAGGATCAAGTGGGACATCGTGGGGCTAAGTGAGGTAAGGAGAAAAGGAGAAGATCTCATCGAACTGAAAAGTGGACATCTCTTCTACTATCGTGGGACAGATACTGGCAGAACTAGTGGTGTTGGATTTATAATAAACAAGAAACTGAAGGATAAAGTTGTAGAAGTTGAAAGTTCCTCTGACAGAGCTGCACGACTTGTTATCCAACTCTCGAAAAGATACCAGGCTCAGATAATTTAAACTTATGCACCCACCACAAGTCATCCTGAAGAAGAAATTGAAGAATTTTATGAGGAAATTTGTCATCTAAATAATAAAGGTAAGCAGCACTTGAAAATAATTATGGGAGATTTCAATGCAAAAATAGGGCAACGGCAACAGAATGAAACTTCAGTAGGTAAATTCGGTCACGGCAACAGAAACCAGCGTGGAAATACTCTCGTTGAGTTTGCAGAGGCAGAAGAGTTTTTCATCTTGAACTCCTTCTTCAAGAAAAAGCCACACAGGAAATGGACATGGAGACATCCAAATGGGATGACAAGGGAAATTGATTTTATTATGTGTAACAAAAAATTCGTCATAGAAGACTGCAGTGTGCTAAACAAGTTGAACACAGGTAGTGACCATAGATTGGTGAGATGTAAGATGCACCTCAACACTAAACTTGAACGTGGCAAGCTCATAAGACAAACAAAATCTATTGACATAACCAACCTTAGAAAACACCATAATACCTTCAAGTTGGAACTCAAGAAGAGTTTATCTGCTTTAGAAGGCCTAACATCGGAAGAAGTGGACATCTCTGAAGTTAACAGAAAAGTAACCAAAGCTCTTATGGAAACAGCAACAAAATTAGCTGGGTCTAAGAACAAGTTGCATGTAAACAAATTATCAGGAAAAACGAAAATGTTGATGCAAAAAAGAAGAGAGATGAGGACAACTAAAGAAGATGTGACTTCCAAAGTGGAATATATAGAGCTATGCAAGACAGTAAGAAAAAGTATCACTGAAGACGTAAGAAAATTCAACTGTGAACTAGTGAGGAAAGCAATTGAAAACAACCTAAGCCTAAAGATAGCAAAGGGACATCTCAGTAAGGGAAGAAAACAGATTATGGCACTGAGAAAAGAAGATGGTTCTGTAACAAGAAATAGAGGTGAAATTTTGACAAGAGTGAAAGATTTCTACTCCAAATTATATGAAAGGGATGATACATGCACTCCAGACATCATGAAAGATACCAGTACCAGAGTTCCTCCAGTCCTTCCAGCAGAAGTTGCACATGCAATCATGAACATGAAGCTGGGAAAAGCTCCAGGTGAAGATGGAATTACTGTAGACATCATACAAGAAGCAAGTGGAGAAATCGAAACAGTACTCGCCCAAATTTTTACTCGATGCCTTAATGAAGGAAAGATTCCTGAGCATTGGAACACCGCTACAATGATCCTGCTACATACAAAAGGTGACATTGAGGATCTCGGAAACTACAGACCTATTAGCCTCCTATCAGTAGTTTATAAAATCTTCACTAAAGTTCTTTCACACCGCTTGAAGGTAACACTGGACATGGCTCAACCGAGAGAACAAGCTGGATTCAGGAGTGGCTACAGTACAATAGATCATATCCACGTACTGAGAGAACTAATTGAAAGAGCGAGGGAATATGAACTTCCATTGTGCATGGCTTTTATCGATTATGAAAAAGCCTTTGATTCGGTGAAACCATCAGCAGTTACAATGGCTCTGAAAACCTGCGGTATTGAAGATGCATACATTTATATTATTAATAACATCTATGAAAATGCAAGTGCAAAAATTCGGCTGTTTGAAAATACAACACACGTAAAAATTGGAAAGGGAGTGAGACAAGGTGACACCATATCTCCGAAGCTCTTTAATGCCACATTGGAGGGTGTTTTTCAGTCGCTGAGCTGGGAAAACAAGGGGATAAAGATTAATGGAAATTATCTAACCCTTATTCGTTTTGCTGATGACGTAGTCATTTTTGCAACTACCGCATCAGAGCTGCAGAGTATGATCCAGGAACTTGCTGACAAGAGTAAAGAAGTTGGATTAGAAATGAACTTTCAGAAGACAAAAGTGATGTTCAATGCTTTTTCAAGAAATGAAGATTTATCGATTGATGGAGAAAAAGCTGGAGATAACAGACACGTACGTTTATCTTGGACAGCAGATATCAAGTGAAAGTCACATTGATGAAGAAATTAATCGGCGTACAAAACTTGCCTGGAGAGCTTTTGGAAGAAACAGCATAATTTTCAAGAGCAATATGCCATTATGTCTTAAAAGAAAAGTGTTTGATCAATGCATCCTTCCAGTGCTTACGTATGGTGCAGAGACGTGGACCTCAACTAAAAGAGACATACAAAGGCTGCAGACAACTTAGAGTAGCATGGAGAGGTGCATACTTGGTGCAACCAGGAGAGATAAGAAGAGGAACTCGTGGATCCGAAAAATGACAAGAGTGGAAGACATCATGATCAGAGTTAAATCCCTGAAATGGCAATGGGCTGGACGTACTTCCAGAAGGACAGACCATCGATGGACAGCCGAAATTTTAGATTGGATTCCCAGGAAAAGACCCAGAAGAAGACCACATGGGAGATGGGTGGATGAAATTCGAAAGTATGCAGGGGTGACATGGAGGAGACTGGCACAAGACAGACCGTTGTGGAGGAAACTTGGGGAGACCTTCGTCCAGCAGTGGATTGATAATGGTTTACAATGATGATGATGATGATGATATATATCTCGATAACCGTAGATCATTCGTTTTTGAACATCCTTTAAATCACTAACTCTGCCCATTGTGCTCACGTCACGCACTATGCCTCATCTGTCCTGGCTGGCCGCTTATATCTCTGTGTGGTCGACCTTGTCACGTACACTCTGTGACTCGCCTGGTCGGTTACATTGTGATTCCGGGGGTGGTCGTATTATTCTGATACGACTGTGTATGTTTTATGGTAGTAATGAAGGATTTTAAACACATGCTTCATATGTAAAAAAAGACTAAACAAGACACATCAGGCTGCTATCAGGTTACAAAAAACTTTCTGGCGTATCTTTATTACATTAAACAAACATGCAAAAAATTTAAAAAATTAGGAAAAAGCCAATTTATTCGTCAAAATAGTTACCCCTGCACGCAATAACCTTTTCCCAACAGGAGACAAGCTTATTAGTACTATTCTTGTAAATATCACGATCTTTAACTGTAAAAAAGCTCTCCAACCCATTTTTCCACTGTCTCTCGGTTTCTGAACTGTTGATTCTAGAGCTTATAAACAGGTGGTAATCGGAAGGATTAATGTCAGAAGAATAAGGAGGGTGTATGAGACGTTCCCCTCTCTGCAAGACTATGCATGTTGTCACAGGTCACATGTTTGATATGATGCCTTGCATTACAGTGTAGTAACAGAATGCCGTTGCGGTATTCTGTTCCTATTAATTGCGGAGCGGTGGCTGTGTTTTTAAAAGGGATTCGTGAACTCGCTGTGGTTGGGCACAGTAGATAGCCGCAGTGATATTCTGGCCAGACTGTATCAGTTCACAGTGAACAATTCCAACTGTTATCCATCATACACACAATAAAAGGCTTCATAATAAAACCTTCTCATGGCGGATTAAGGGCTGTGGCACAGCGTCCGTAGATGACAGCCAATTACGCAATATCTTGGCATTGATGTGTAAGATCCACTTTTCATCAAAGGTTAGGAAATGATGGAGAAATGGTTCCCCTTTTTTTGAGAATGCAGTCCCAAACAAAGTGTCAACCGATGCTGCTTATTGGCAAGCGTCAATTCATGTGGTATTCAATTGCTGAGCTTGTACACTTTCCTAAGGCGATGCAACTGTAAACAAATTGTTTCGCCATCGACATTGAACTTTTGTACCAAAACATGCCATGTTTAAGCAGAATCTGCTTACGTTGCAACCTTCAATTCATCGTCATCGATGATGGATGGTCGCCATTCACATGGCCTAACTTTAAGATACTAGTCACCAAACGCAAACTCTTTTAAACTGTCTTTGAGTGGTGTGGACACTAGTAGAACCTTCCTTGAAATACGGGCATATCTTTTGGGCCTATTGCGCAGCGTGTGTTCCAAACTTAAACTCATACAACATACAAGGACGATGCAGTATTCATTTCCAGTTCAATCTTCGCAATGTTGTGGCACCCTCACGCACCTTCGAAGCCGACGTTCACCGCTCATATCAATGGCACGTGGTGCTCCCGCAGTTTCCACGTCGCTCATTCGCAATGGTAGAATTTCTACAATCACCATACACTCTAAACACAGCAGCGCGCGAACAGTTCATAAACTGCCCTGTTTCAGAAATACTGCCACCCTTATTGCGAAAGCCGATAATCATTTCTTTTGCAAATCTGATAAATCGCTCCTTTTATTCATGACAGCAACGAGTGATATGTTTTCAGAATGCCTACGGTACACATTGCTTCAAGCCAGCCCACGACACGTGCCTTCGTTCATTGGCTACGCGCTGTTATCGTCAAAAGTAGGAGGTGGTCACAATAATGTGACTCCACTGTATATAAGTTTGAAAGGTAAGCGAAATTTTAAAGGGAAGGAGAAGTGGAAGGAAGATGGCAGACTCTCCAAAAATTACAAACAGTTTCGGGGGGGGGACGTATATTGAAAAAAAGAAAAAAAGGAAGAGCAGGAAAATTGTTCACCCGTTTTCCTTTATGTCTTACCTCTTGGGCGGAAAATCTAATTTTACGGTCAGCTTCTTCATCTATCAATAGCTAGGGTGAGTGGTCATTGCTTTACGCGCAAATCCAATCGAACGTATACTTCTCCAAAAATTAAAAGTAAATAATTTTAAGAGAAAAACTACTTTTCTCACAAAGTGTTTCTGATCCTAGAATAAAAGTAACAGGTCTGTTAGCTACGGGGCATCCTGCACGTACGCCGTGCCCCGTGGAAACGATATACAGAAGAAATCAAGCTCTCTCTCTGGAAGTATATTTTTATACATCTCGAAAAAAAGCTTGATTATATTAAACACGGCAGAAATCAGGACGGATGACTACCCGTGAGATTGCTCTTGACAACAGTTTATAGTTTATTTTTTATTAATGATTTCGTTTCTAAAAAATATTTATTATTTTTAATTATGGCAATAAAACTCAGAACATTTCCCGCCTAACCAGAAACTATCAAAGGAAAACATTCCAAAAAGGCAGCACACAAATATAGAGTACACTGACGATATACCTAATGTTTGTAACAAGCTGGAAACAGACACGATGGCACTACCTACTACTGAGGCGAAATGTATTGCCGTCTCTGACGGATAGTTTGTGAAGGGCATCAGCTCTAGATAAAATTCCCTGTGCCGCCCCGGTGGCGCAGTGGTCTAAGGCGTTGGCCTCTGATCATTCGTCGGAAGGGGTCCGGGTTCGAATCCCGGTGAGGCATGGATGTTGTGTTTGTCTTACGGCACTGGCTCTCTCCCTTCCCTGGAACCAGTGACTCTAAATTAGGGACGGGCGACTGCTTATAGCCCATTGAGTTGCTCACAGTGGTCGTTAAACCTCAAAAAAAAAAAAAAATTCCTGCCTTCCTTCAATAGAAACATAGATGCCAATCGACTTTAAGCGGCGGTAAGTTTACCCTCAAAATTCTTACAGGCACTGATTTGGGGAACTGATTTTTGTGCATCTTCGCGCGGTCTACTGCCTTTTGTGATAGGGCCAACTTAGGGGATCACCTCTGTAGTATACTGTGAGAAACATCGGAGAACAAACACTCTTCAACCATTTCAGGAGAAACACAAGCTGGGGGGTGTTATCGTTTGGAGAATGCACCGTTATGGTCTGGAGAATGTTTTCGTGGCATTCTCTAGGTCCACTCATAGCTGTGGAAGGCACTGTGGACCGAATTCCTTATGAATCCATACTTGCAGACCATGTACATCCATACATGCTAATTGTCTTCCCTGGGGAGGTTGGGATCTTCCAGAACGAAAATGCGACATGTTGCACAGCTAGAAATATCCGAAAGTGTTTGGAAAAGCACCATGAAGACTTCAAAGTACATCCCTTGCCACCTAATTCCCCAGATTTATACCCAATTGAACGTGTGTGGGACCACCTCGATCGTGTTGTTCGCTCCATGGATCCTCCACCACGCACTTCCCAGAAGCCGTCAGATGCGCTGCAGTCAGCGTGGCTCCACATACCTGTGAACACCTTTCAGCATCTTAATAATCAGCCCGTCTAGCTGGTGGTCACAATAATGTAACACGACCGTGTATCTTACACATGTAAAAATTTCTTCGTGGGTGTAAAACTTTTGGTGAGGCGGCGCCCCACTTCCCTCATGCTCCGCAGTATGTCTTGTTTTCGGTGTTACTGTGACATTGTAATGCCACCATTTGGATCTTTCGCGTCGCAAACAGTGGACTTGGTAGTTCTGGAAAAACGCCAGAACTTTTTTTGTTTATCTGATATATGTACATATTCAACAAATAAAACAAAATGCATTGCGTTCTGGCAGGGAAGGTACTTGAAGCTAAAGCAGTCGATTTCATGTAAATATTAACTGTTATTGATAAGTAAGCTAAGTAATAAAGAAAAGGACTAATACAAAAATTAAAAAGCACATAAATATGCATATATGTATGTGTGTGTGTTGCCTAGGGGAAGGTGTGTACAAATCCCTGCTTCCACAGAAACTCATGTTTGCTCCTCCTCGAATTTCCAAATTTACAGGAATGTTAACGAACTGTTTTTCAAAAGCTGGGTGCACGGCATTCTCTGAGTTGTTACCAGTGACCCGAATTTAATTTATTAAGATGAAACATATTTTATCATTTATAGAAATTTAAAACTTTTCCTCTTTCTTTTCAGAGTTCCTCTTTTCAGACCACATTTTGACAAAAATTTGGGAAAACTTCGCACGGTTCGGTGCACAGGCAACTTCACGTATTTATTTGAAATCTCTAGAGAATATCTCAGACTTCATATTTAATTCATTTGTTAAGAGAATACCAGAGCCACTTGGAGGATATGGAGAAGAAATCCTCCTACGGATTACCCGTAACTGTCAGGTATGTGTTTTATTTGATGCTATTTGAATCGGTTTTAACGTATGCATCTATTTTAACCATTCTTTTGAGTTTCTGTATTCTTATCAAATGTTGTTTCTTTTCTTTAAGCATTTTATGACTTAACGGCACAATATTTTGCGGACGAGATTTCCGAAGCAGACCTTATACGTTCAATGATACTGTCATTACTTAAAAGTAATGCCATTATAATTGAACGTCTAAAGTAGTTAGAGATGGGATGACACCAAGTAATGCTGCAGTAATGACTCGGATTAGGAAATTCTGATATCGGAGAGTCAGTATTGGCGGTTAGAGGGGATACTGTGATTAATACTGATCGTGCGAGGGAGGCTGCGTCATTTCTCCAGCATTACTCAGTTCAGAGTTCAGTTTGATGGAAGTTTGTGTCACCGTCGGCAGTGAGCACCCCGAGCGCGAACTCAACGTAAGCGAGACCATGAACACGAAGATGATTCAAGAATAGATGTTCTTTGGAACATCAATAAAATATATGAAGCTTTTCCAGAACTGCGAAATTCTTCACAACCATCGTACATGAACAAAGCAAAAAGAAATCTAGATAAACTGGTAAACATTAATCGTAAAATGAAACCGTTGTCCAATCGTACTTAGGTCAGGAGGAAAATAAATACTCTGAGATCAAACTAGCATAACAGTTTCTTTCCTGCTTAAAAACGATTCAATCACTCTCCGAAATTTTATGTATGTCCCTTCATTCATGACGAAATAGTTCTTGTAAGCACAGATTTTGCTACAAATACATCAGAAGCAGAAATTAACACTTATCACCCCTGGTGGCCAAACCATTCTTTACCAGACATTAGAAATTATATGAATTTTTTCCCGTGAGGTCTTGTATGCAATACAGGAAGAATTTTTCAAATCGCAGTTTTAGGAGCAGAAATAACGCAGAAAAGGCAATTTACCTTTGTGCCCCTAACGGATAGTCTATGATTTACTTGAAACATTTTTAATTTATAGAAAAAACATTTCTCATCGGAAACACTATCTAACAATGTAGGAATTTTTCAAATCGGACTCTTAGAAGTAGAGATATTGACAAAAATAAGATATACATCTGCGCCTCCTGGCGTAGAAACCATGCATTATTTCAAGAAGAAAATGTTCTTAAAAGGTTTGTCGAAATTAGTAGTATCGGTCAGCAAAAGACTGTTTTTTCAACAGAGAGTTTAGAAGCTAATATTTTGCTGCATATATTTCAAAAGCAGAAATTAAGATTTATGCCACCTAGTGGCAAAACCATTTTTTAGAAAAATTATAAATTATGCATAAGATATACATCTTCGGCCCTTGGCGGAGAAACTGTGGAATATTTTAGAAACAAAATATTCCGAAAAGGTTTATCGATGTAAGGGGCATCAGTCCGCGAAAGAATTTTTTCAATCGATATTTTAGAAGCTCAGAATTTATGGCAAATACGTCAGAAGCAAAATTAACACTTACGCCCCTGGTGGCCTAAGTATTATTTAACAAAAATTCGAAATTGTATGCTGACGACGATTCTTCATCAGGAGATGTATCCGTTGAAAAAAACAGTTTTCAAATCTGAAGTTTAGAAAAAGAGTTATCGGGAAAAATGTAATTTATTTTTACGCCCCCTAGCTGAAAATCTATGAGTAATTTGAAAAAGCTACTATATCTAAAATACTCTTCGACATAAATGGAATCGAAAGATAAAATAACTTTTTCAATCGGATGATTAGAAGCAAATATGTGGAATAAAACGTATTTTTGAATTCGACGTCATCTGAATTTACGCCCTCTAGCGGCAAAGTTGTACATCCTAAATAAACAAACGAAATAAAGGATCATCATTCGATTAAGTTAAGCTTCCCAATTCAAAAAGAATGTTTCAAATCGGACTAATAGTTGCAGAGATATCGCGGGTACAGTTGGACGGACGGACGGACGGATGGACAAACCGACAACATAAGCACGATCTTTTTTTACAAAAGACGTGCTAAAAATCTTGCTTTGATTTAGACGTTTCCCTTCTAATTAACAAAGGAAAACAATTGTTAAGAATGATGATGGTCTTGAGCTCTTCAACGAGCTGATAATGAATAGAGTTTTGAGCAGTGGAATTGCAAATGGGGCAGACCCATTAAAACACATAACTTACATATAACACAAATAATTTAATGCCATCATTTCCTAATCTGTTTATAGCTTTAAGAATTCTGACATTATCATTTAGTGTAGTTTCCGAAATACTTGTAAATACATATTTAAGAACGTCAATGACTCAAGAGAGATTTAGTTATCTACTATAACTGTTCGCTCTAGGGAAGTAAATGTGTAAACGTTTGGAATTATCAGATGTAATTGAAGAATTGGCAAGTAAGATAGCAAGAAGAGCGCGCTTTTTACTCCATGGGTACATACATACATACATACATAATTTTGCTAAGTTACAGTACTTTTGTGTAATGTGTCACTACGTCAGTGTCTGTGTGGTTGTGATATTTTTGAATAGTTTTGTTTTGAATACAAAATAAAAAAGTGTATACGGTGTTGTGTAATTATTATAGATTATGTGTGCGTTGTGCGCTTGTACCCCTGCCAAATACATAGAACATTGAAAAAAAAACATCCTCCGTGCCGTGGGTTAGGTTAGGAATCTAATAGCATATTTACTTGTACTCGATCCGCATTGGCATGGGCGGCCAAATATCTGTGGCACGCTGGCGGCAAACACCAGAGAACCGGCCCTGTGTCATGATATGTATCGTGATGTTGCCTTTCTTACGTTGCATCGAAATTTTTGAATAGTTATTTTTCCTTTGTGGCAAATTTACACCTCTTCGTGTCGTGTTTGTGTATCTCTTCATCTACGTGTTAAGGTTTTTTTATTTTGTTTTGACGCTCTTCTATTTCTACTTACATCCTAAACCGTGGGACGTGCTTTGTCGTTATGAAGATTTTGCCGCAACAAAATTTTACCAACCAACCATCGAATTAAAAACTCTTTGCTATGAATATTTATTTGTTGCACATGAAATGTTGGAATATTTGCGGAAGTTTTACACATCCAAAATGCTGAGAATTACAAACTTTTTTAAAGAAAATAAAAACTGTCAGCAGCAGCACAATTTTCCTAACAAGATATGAGGGTGAAACAAAAAGTAAGGTCGATGTTCTTGTTACGTATACTAGCAGACATGCAGCAGATTGCTATTTAGAGAGTGCAGGACATGTGACTTTGACACGTGGTGGATGCAATCGCTAACCTTCTAACCGCAGTTATCCAGCAGCTGTAAGTGCGTAAACATGGCAACTCGTTTGTCGGTATGCTCTATCGTCCAGCAGGGAAGTGTAGTGAGATTTTTATTTGCTGAGGGGTGGCACCGCTGAAATATTTCGTAGATGCTGGTGCAACATAGGGAGGACAAGCGTATTAGCAAGAGGCCTGTTAACAAGTGTATAGAAAAGATTGAAGGGGAACGAATTCCCTTGAAACTGTTAATGAAACTCGCTCGGGACGTCCGTCGCCCTCTTGCACAAAGGACCATCTGGATTGCATCGACGCTCTAGTTTAAAGAAAATCGCCGGGTTACTCTATCTTAGATCGCTCAAAACGTAAACATTAACTATGTTTCCACATCCTCAATAGTACATGATGATCTCGGGCATCATAAAGTGTTTACCAGATGTGTGCCACAGCAGTTGTCTGATGCGCACTAGCAGCAGCGCCTGGAAATTATCAGAAATTTGTTTGCAGCTGGCGGTATGAGTCAGATCCCAGTATTCGGAATAGGATTCTCACTGCGGACGAAATATGGGTCCATCATTACGACCCCGGTAGCGAAAGACAAAGCATGGAGTAGAAACTTCGAAGCTCCCCATGCAAAAAGAAGTTCAACGTTGTCCCTTCGGTACGAAAATGAATGCGGACTCTCTTTTTGACATGGAAGGACCCATCGTTGAACACTATTAAGCACAGGGGGACTCATTTAACAGTTGGTCATGTTCTGGCTTGCTGAAAGACAAATTGAAGCCATAAATTCGCACAAAATGACGGGGAATGTTATCCAAAAAAAATGATGTGGCTGCACGAAAACGCTCCTCCAAATACGGCATTGGCAACTCAACAAACAATGTTCGAGTTGAAGTTTGAGGTGTTAACACATCCTGCTTACAGCCCCGATCTGGCGCGGTGCGACTTTCATATTTTGAGACCTCTGAATGAAGCTTTCTTGGGCCACTCTTTTAAAAGCGATGTCCAGGTACAGGAAATGGTACATTTGTGGCTGCAAGAACAACCCAAAACATTTTTCTCTGCAGAAATCCAGAAGCTTGTAGACAAATGTAAAACAAGTGTTGAATGACAGGGAGCATTATGTTGAGAAATAAGGTAATTATTATCTGTATCCTAATTAGTTTCTTTAAGATACGACAACATTGACCTTACTTTTTGATTTACCCTTGTGCAAGCTTCCTGCGTGCAGTGGTGAAAAACTGTTGAACTTGGTGATGGAACAACATCACGGAATACGGCTTTAACTAAAGTTTAATTGGAATACGATTTACCCCGTAGAAAGGTCTCCAGGATCTTGAAGAAGTCATTGTCCATAGGGAACAAAATAGGCGAATAAGGGAGATGGAATAAGTTTTCCTACGTAAACTGGTGCAGCGTCATGATCATCTGGTGTGCAACGTGGGGGGTTTGCGTTATCATGGAGAAATATGAAAACTATGGACATAATGAAATATGAAATATGGAAGCCACTTCGATTGACTGACGAATGCTGTTTCATGGGCATTTTTCACTGCAAAACGTCACTCTATGCCGTGATGGTTTAACCCCATTATGGGAAGGAAGAATGCATTACACCCGCTGCAAAACACAAAACCTGATCCTCGTCCTCCTGGAATGAAGTACCGCCTTCGGTATGTATTTCTGTGCTGCACCGTGGACGATTCACTGGGTTATGTCGGACTTTTCAGGGCACAGCACATTTAACTTCAGGTCCTGTTATTCACAATGTTTTATTTCATTATTGCTCCTGAAGAATTCACATCACAGAGAGACAAGATATAAAAGTAACTACTGCTGATTGCATTCCATGTAATGCTAGAGGTAGTTTTTTAGCATATTTTATTTTCTTTCTTTTTTTTTCGTATGACCTTATTGCTAAGAAGTACAAGCTACTTATTTAATAAGACATGAGAGTTGATGACACTTTCGTTGTGGCGCAGTGGTCTTAGCGATGGGTTCTGATCATTCGTCCGAGGAGAGTCCCGATTCAAATCCCGATCAGGCATAGATGCTGTGTTTGTCTTACGGCACTGACTTTCTCCCCTTCCTGGAATCGGTGGCCCTAATGTAGGAACGGGCGACTGCTTTTAGCCTATTGCTTTGCTCACGGTAGTCGTTAAACCCCCAACCTCAACCTCTTAAGTGGTATGCACGGAAAATTTCCGGTGCTAGCTCTACTGCCCGCACTGTTCTATCGCGGATGATTTCCGTGGTCTGTTTAGTGGTCAATGCGTTCACGCACGAAACATTTCCGGGCCTATTTTACTAATTTGAAGGTAGTTTATATGTTGGCCGAATTAAGGGGTTAATAGAACGTTTAATTCAAAGATTCAACCTTTCCATTAACCACTGAAAGGATTAAAAAAATTCGTTAGCAGAAGCATCCGACATGCTGGATGTATATACAGAGAATAGCTTTAATTACAAAATTTAGTTCGAAATCCAATATTAGACAGGCAACGGCAGTCGCCATTCAAGCTCTCTATCAGAAATCATTACCCTTCAACTCTTCATGAGTATACATAGCATCCTCCTGCTTGGATTTCTGTAGGATTAGAACGTCCACTGCGAAAGCGGGATGAGGGGGCCTTTTCTTCTCAGACTTCTATCTGCATAATTTAGAATTGGTGGTTCACCAAAGTCAGTTTCTTTCCTAGGTATATCCATTTTTTCGCTCATGGTAATGCCCCAGCTTCCTCATTTTCTCGGAATAATGCTGTTATGCTGTTCCCATATTGAGTTTCATCTGGCTATGCCCGCGTTTTTTCTCTGAGCA
This sequence comes from Macrothele yani, assembly GCA_039090855.1. NCBI lineage: Eukaryota > Metazoa > Arthropoda > Arachnida > Araneae > Macrothelidae > Macrothele > Macrothele yani. The sequence continues at coordinate 46,327,592 of CM077031.1, forward strand.
AAACCTTTCGCTCTTGAAGCATTCCACTCTCCAACTTTGTGAGCTAAATTTAAGTTTTCTTTAGATTTACGCTTTTAGAAAGATTTTTTATTTCTTTTGATTGGAGGTTTAACGAGAACCGCGAGCAACTCAATGGGCTATAAGCAGTCGCCCGTCCCTAAATTTGGGCCACTGGTTCCAGGGAAAGGAGATGGCTAGCGCCGTAAGACATACCCAACATCCATTGCCTCACAGAGATTAAAATCCGGACCCATCTCAGTCGAATGATCAGAAGCAATCGCCCAGAACATTGCGTTACCGGGGCGGAAGAAAGATTGTCCGTCTTTTTAAATGCGTAATGCAACCCACTCTGTGTAAATAAGATATAGAAGTTATGAATTTTAAATCCAAAAATAATTAGTAGGCAACCCACTTGGTGCAAATAAAATCTAGAAATTAATAAATCTTTAAATTATGGGTTGATAATGTTTTGACATAAAACGCAAAATTTCTAGATTTTATTGGAACAAAGTGGCTTGCCTTAAGCCTTCAGCATTTTAAAAATGTAGCAGGCTTTTATTTAGACTCGGAAGACATATTTTATTTTGCTATTTCAGCGTGCGACGTATTACAGAGGTGAAAACATGTGTCAAAGACGACAAATCTGCAGCGAGACATTCTGTCCGTGTAGCTCAGTTGGGAGAGCGATTCACTCGAGAGTGAGGGGGACACGGCGTCAATGCCCGTCACGGACAAACTTGTGTTTTTACAAGCTTCCTCTTTATTTTGAACATTCTAAGTAAATTCCAAAAATCAATTATTAGATCGATTCGATCAAATTGTTCTAAAACGCCCGTAGCCCGTAAGTACAAACGGCTATAGCCGCCTGAAACGCTTGTCTAGAGTGTGTCAGATTTCACACCTGTACTTGTTCTTCAAATTTTCTCAACCTGTAAGGGATCAGCTGGAGTCACCCTTAGTCACTACTGTTGTTATTAAACAAGATGTGAAACAACAGAAAGTTTAAGGCGTTATGGTATTAATAGTGATACAAGATTTTTGGGTCAGAGTCGTTACCCAGGTATTACAGCCTTGCAATTTAACGTAGGCCCAACGCTGAGCCAACGTTTTCTATTCCCAAAAGATGATGGTTCACTGTTAGGCCTACGTTAAGTTGCAAGGTGGTGCTACCTGGGTAAAGGGTCGTTTTGCTGCGGATAAACAGAAAAGAGCAGTATGTGTTTTTTTGTAGAGTCAGATCATGTGGAACCCATTTACTGTATTTATCTTTCTCACTTTGACTAATACCGTTGAATATCAATAAATTTTACCAAGGTGTACACCGAATTTTAGTTCTTGTACCGTTTGACAAGGACCAGAGTAAGTCAAGGCCTCCGTATCATCCTTAGTTTCTTATAGTCAGATCAGATCAGATCATAGGTAAAGGATGAATCATGAAAGAAATACGGGATTACACCATTTAATACAAATTTTGAGGATAACAATCCGATTTTTGGTGTAAATGTGACCAGGATGTTAAGTCAGATAATATCTGAAAACTTGAAAATTTCATCGGCCTGGAGCGGGACTCGAATCCGCGTCTCTCAGATAGCGCCCGGGTATGCTAACCACTACACCGCCCAGAACAGCCAAGGTTCGACTTTTCAGATATTATCTGATTTACCATTCTTGTCACATTTACACAAAAAATTGGAATGTCATCTTCAAAATTTAGATGGAAATGATTTTAGGAAAGGAGTATTTAACCCCAGGTCTTAAACAACCCTTAAAAAGAGGAAGCTAGGAGATTTGGGATAGAGTGACCGATAGGAAAGGGACACGGAAGCGAGGTAGAAAGGGGCAGGAAGACGTCCTTATTTAAAACCGTGGGGCCAGTATCCGGTGCCCGACGGTTTAACGTGCCCATCCGACACACGGCGGATATTTAGTGGTTCGAGCGTTCGTACATGCCTGAAGTGGAACCTGAGGTTTTCTGGTGGCAGTCACGGACGTTGACCACTCGGCCATCCACGGCCTTTTTTTTCTAGTCGACCGCGTGTTTAATTTAAAAGTGAAAATAATTTGGATCCTTTTAAATGCAAAACAATCCTCATGAAACTGATGACAAAGACGAAATAACCAGCGCTTTCTGAGCAGAAGCCTCGGCGCGTTCAATTTACTCATCGCAAGTCACATCCAGCATTGCACATTCGACTAAGTTTCGAGTAATTCCTAAATCACTTGTCAAATACACGAAGCCGTAAACAAATCCGGTATTTCATATTTAACGTCCTAGTAAGAGAAAAAAATGGTAAAAAGTTTAAGGAAATATTCTTCATCAATTTGTGGTATGACACTTATCTGTTTCCATTTTAGTGTAGAAAAATTAAAACCAAGAAACTTGCGTTAAAGTTATGTAACAATTTTCAACGATCATGCTCCATTTGGAAAGGAAGCCTGCCCAGAAATTCGGTTCAGATAACGTTACAATATATTCTTTCTTTTATATTTAAATTGGCAATTACGCAGAAATAGATAAAGGATTATTGCAATTTTCTCCTTATGCAGTTCTTAAAGATTTCAATAAATATTTTGCCTCAGTCAGTAGAATATGTTAATAATTTTTAAGATCTTCCGGCAGCCACAGTGGTCTAAGCAATGGCTTCTGATCATTCATCCGAGATGAGCCCGGTTCGATTCCCGGAGAGGCATGAATGGTGTATTTGTTTTATGGAACTGGCTCTCGCCCTTCCCTGGAGTCAGTGGCTCTAAGTTAGGGAAGGGCGACTGCATATAGCGCATTGAATTGCTAACAGTGGTCGTTAAATCCCCGATAAAAAGAGATCTTTAGAAAACACTTCATGCCTTGTGTCTGAAAGCATACGAAGATACATGACTTTTTCTAATGATTATGTTGCTTCTCGGTATTGATTTCATTGCAATGTTGCTCACTGTATTTACTTAGCAAATACTTACAATTTCTCATTTATTATACAGCAAATTTAAAGAAATTGTTTTTTTCAATGATCTAAATTATCCTTCTCCTTTTTGTTTCAGGATTTGCAGAATTTTCGGGCTGATGCACTTAGGTTCAATCCGGTTACGTACAACCCTGTATTTAGAAACATGAAGAATCTAACAGCTCTGAATCTATGTGCATGTACTTCTATTAACGTGGAAACGATGGAAGTAATTGCCAGTTCACTTATTCTTTTAGAATCTTTGACTTTGTGCTCTTCAGGAATAAAGGATGACGGACTATTTGCCCTCTGCGGTCACAAAGAAACTGTTGGCCAGCACATTATAAGCTGTTGTTATATCAAACAGTGCGATGTGAAGTGTTTGATGAAGCTCTGGCACCTGGATTTACGTAATTCGGATGTGAGCAAAGATGGAGTCGCTTGCGTTCTGACGCATATGCCAACAATTCGAGATTTTGATTCACCTGATAGTGGAGTCGCAGCTGACGCCATATGTGAAATTGACGCGCAGCGGAAGAAGTGCGGAATGCACCGTCTGAAATTTAATATAACGTCACTTAAGTGCCCGAGCGTTGTTGAAAATTGGGAGCCTGTTTTTGGAAGTTGTCCTGAACTGCAACGCTTAGATTTAACCATTTCAGGTGATAACCCTGAATGCGACCGGCAGAGAGACGAGATGTTGGCTAAATACAAACTTTGTGATCTAGAAAAACTTTGGATTTACTGTGAAAGAACTGACTGTATGTTTGAAAGTATGAGAAACTTTTGGATGAACAAAGGAATTCAAATAAAGTCCTTAACGTTAGCCCACAGCAGTTTCTGCACGTTATTCAATCCAAGGGATCTTAGATACATCTTAAGAATGTGTCCGTACTTGGAAATTTTGGATTTGGAACACATGTTCCTTCTTTCTTCAATGGGGATTCAACCTTTTGAACAATATCCTTCGTTGAGAAAGTTACAAAAACTGAACATCCGCATGGTTGGTGATTCGGATTCATTAATTGTCGAAGAAGCCTTTAAGATAATTAATGCAGCCAAGGAAATACATGAGTTGACTTTGGATATTCCTGCAGAGAAAACATTACTTGATGATTTACTATTGAAAGGAGAATTTCCTTTCTTGAAGCGGTATGTCCTCTTGCCATGCTAATGTAACGCTTTGAGTGTAAAACCTATGCACTTAACTAAATCATTAAAGTGATATCTTTAATAATTAATGTATATCATGCCCTCATTTCTATTTTTATCATGCATTTGTAATTTGTCATAACCGTTCGTGTAAATGTATCTTTTGCTGCTGGAGTCATGCAGCTCTTGGCAAAAGAAAAGGAATATTTTTTGTTATTTTGAAATAAACCGTTCTTCTAGTAGTTGATGTTTCCGAATTTCACTTTTGTTAGTATTCCTTCTCATTTCTTATTTTTGCTTATGCTTCCAACAAAGTTTTAAGGTGGTGTAGGATACAAAATAGTGAAACACTTCTTTATGACTTAATGTTTCAGTTCTCAGGGTCTTTGTATTAAATTATTTTACGGTGTTTATTGACGGTACTAGTTAATGATCACTCAAACGTCTGTGTATTCTTGTCTGCTAGAAACATATTTGGTGCACAGACCAAATTTTGTTACGTAATACTAAAGTACGTGGTATGGGAATTTACACGAAACTTTTTCCGATCTGGCGATAGGACCGTCAAGCAAAAATTAACTGAAATATCCGTAAACTCTTACATTACTTATGTCTCTTAGCACTAGTTTCAAAAAGATATAATTCAAATAAAAGATGGTAGCATGGAATTTGTAGTTCATACTGTCAATTTCTCAATGCGCGGGGTTTAGAAGGGTAATATGTTGTTAACAAGAAAGAACAGTTTGTCCACAGCAAAAGTCCTTATTGTTGCCTCTCTCCAAGGACACGAAGTTTGAGAAACTCGAACACAAGGCATGGAGGTTCATTGGATAGCATATTTATTAGAAAACGGTTCACAACAGTACCATAAACATTCAAAAACATTAAAACTGTTTCAAGACGGAGAAATTCAAGAATATTGAAAATGACGGCAAAAGACAACCAAGTACACAAAATCAAAATCACCAGTACAACGTAAAACAAGAGAGATGAAACCGAATTTTTGTTTGTAATGAGCACGTCTTTTAAATAATTTTTGACATGTAAAATATATTTCAAGGGAGATCATAAAAAAATGTATGTATTCATCACAAGAGAAAGTACACTTTCGCCACCTACAGAAAATCTACGCATAGTTTAAAATACGCAATGTGAGCGCTTGTTATGTATTACAAAAATCCGCAAGTACACGCAAAATGTTCTACAAAAAGTCACTGGAATCTGGTGTTGAGAGAATTTTTTCAGTCACCCTTTGAGGAGCTGAGATATCGGGAAAAACGAATTAAACCTAATTGCCCCGTGGAAAGAACATCGTGTATTATTCTAGACAGGAAATATGCACTAAATACCTACTTTCGTGTTTACTTGTATCTGAAAGAAAGCTAATTTTTCAATTAGTTTGTGAGATGCGTAGATGTGCAAAAAACCTAGCTTATGCCCTCTGCTAGCAAACTTGTGCGTTAAAAAAATTTGAAATTATGTTTAGAATATTGCACACCAGATATGCTCTCCGATTTCTTCAAATCCGACTGTGAAAAGCAGATATATCGAAAAAATAATAAAATATTATATGTATCTACCTCCCATAGATGAGGAATTGTGCATAACTTGAAAACGAAACTGTAGTCCAAATATACACTGCCGGAAAGTTAAAAAAGAACACCAAGAAGGTATTGGCGGACGATCATGAAATTTGCATATGTTAATGGGGTCTAGTTTATGTAGGTGTGATGTTAATTTCGGGACCAACCGGTGAGCGCTTATGCCCCAGCACGGCATAATATGTAAATTGTCGTCGGTGGTATTTAAGGCGTATGGCAAAGTGAATGTAATCAGTCGTCGGCGTACGGACACGTGGGAAGGCCCTGAAGAAGCTGCAATGCCTGGACATGGAAGACGTGTAGGATTTCAGCAGTTATCGGACTTTGAGCGAGGTCGTCTAGTCGGACTCCGCGAGGCCGGTTGTCGTATTATCGTATTGCGGAGCGAATTTAACGGGAAGTATCGGTGGTGGTACGATGGTGGCGTAGATCGTCTTCGTAACATTCCCACACGATAAGACGTGGAACCAAGAGTCACAGACGGACTGATGAGCGGACCGATCGACGCATAAGAAGAGCGGCGTTACAAAGCAGAACATTCAATACGGCGCAAATCCGAGCTGCCGTTGCACCTGGGGTGACTGTGGGAACAATCCGCAACCGTCTACTGGATGCTGGACAACGTGCACGTGTGCCTCTGGCATGTGTACCTCTGACTCCAACCCACCGTCAGGAACGGCTGCAGGGGTGTCGCCAACGTCTTTACTGGAGAACGCAATGGCGATCTGTCGTGTTCAGCGATGAAAGCAAATTCTGCTTGGGAGCCTTTAATGGCCGTATGCGTGTTTGCAGACGCACAGGGGAGCGTCTCCACCTTTCTTGCGTCCGCCAGCGACACACAGGGCGTACACCTGGTCTCCTGGTGTGGGGAGCGATCAGCTATCACTCCCGTACACAACTAGTGTTTGTACCGGGTACGTTAAACAGCACCTCCTACATCAACAACATCATTCAGCCCATTGTAGTGCCATTTGCAAGATCGATCCATTGTTTTATTTTCCAGCAACATAACGCACGCCCACACACGGCACGTGCAACGCAATATGCACTTCAGGGTGTAAGACACCTTCCATGGCCTGCACGTTCACCGGATTTGTCCCCCATTGAGCACTTGTGGGATTTTATGGGACAACGACTTATCCGGTATCCACGGCCAGCCACGACCATCCCCGATTTACGCGTCCTGGTTGAGAATGTTTGGAACTCAATACCTCAAACTTACATCCAACATCTGTAAGACAGACTAGATGACAGAATTGCACAGTGTGACGCAGTTCATAGCGGTTCAACCTCGTACTAACCATGTTACATGAAAATGTTATTTTTCAGTTTACCAACTAATACAGCTGTATTTTGCCATAATGTTTGATCACGTTATCCTCTGTATTCCGTGTTTTTGCTGTATAAATGTCGTTGGTATCAGACGTCTCCTTCTTGTTCTTTTTTCACTTTCAGCCAGAGTATATAATGTATGACTACAAGACTTGTTGAGATAGAATAAAAACAGCAACGTTTATCCCAATAAAACGTTTATTTTATATCTACTACAGTTTCGCAGAGCAAGCGATTTTTTCCGCATAATCATGACGAAAGATGATGTTGAGCCAAACGCTCTGCAAAACTATAGCCGATTTATAATAAACATTTTATTCTGATAAACGTTGCTGTTTGCATTATACTCAAAACAGTCTTCGTTTTGAGTAAACTACAGACAGCAACTAGGAGTCCTCCTATTGAATTCTTCACGATGGTCGCTAAACCCACAAACAAAAGCAGAAAAGAACAGTCAGTATCATCCAATCAGGACTCAACTGGGCGTTACAGAATGCAAAGTAAAAATCACACGTCTCTGCCGAAAGGAGTAGCCTCAATTCGACTAAAACGTAGTCAATCATACAAACTGAATGGAGGAAATTGTACTTAGCAAACAACTGATGATATACCCACACAAGTATACAGGATTCAGCGTATGAAGTAGAACAGATATCAACCATGACACCTAAAGGCTTTCAGGAAGGTTTTCCAAAGCCCATGATGTCTTCAATCGACGACAATTTCTGTCTCGCCTCTTATGTAACAGCAGACATAAGCATCTCGTACTTTGGAATAAATGTAGATACGTTCTTAAATAAAATAGTATGCTGCGGTTAGAAGTTCTGAAAGTGATAGCAAATTCAGAAAGTATTGAGTGGACAGCTGGTCAGATAATACTGGACGGACAGATGTAGACAGCGTAGATAAAGTGATATCTCGTTGCCGTCTGTATAAAGGTGAGAATTAGAGACGTGAGAAAGTCCAACGTACGCAGACGTAAAGACTGATAATGAACGGCGTTTAGAGGTTGGAGCACTGAACGACGCGCCGACTCCTACACCTTAGAGCTAAAATCTAGTTTTATCTGAATCAAGGAACGATGATGAAGAATTATGAAATTGTGGCATTTCCGCACCAAACAGCCAAGAAGCTCTTCAGAGCGAACATAACCTTCAAACAATAAGTCTTCAGCCGTTGAACGTTACGAGAAACTTGAAGGAGCGGATGACCCTAAAGCCAAGAAATCTTATCTCCAACAAAATTATAACAGGGACGGGCCACAAACGTAAATCTTGGTAAAGATAGAGGAAAGGCCTTTGGTAGGTATTTATACTATATTTTGTCTAGAGGAAAAAGGTAGCCATTATTATTAGCAGTTCTCAACGTCAGATAAATAACTCGTTGTTTCGTTTATTGGCACAAAAATTACAATGACCGAAAAGTGCAGAGTCCCACGGTTTACAACAACAAGATAGTAAAACGTAAGTTTAAAAAGTACGCCAGAAAAGTAAATCACAAAATACGGTTTAAATGTCTCACAAAGAATTGTCTACACAAAAGGAAAAATACAAATACAAACTCAAGGAGAGGACACAGAAGACATCATAATGTTCGATTAAAATGCAATCCACTGTTTTTGGGTTACATGTTAGAAGATTAATATCAAAAAATCAGCACGTTTAAAAAAATCCAACTCAGACGACACAATCATGAAACATGCACAATAGTCAGAGGTCAGGAGCTACAGAAGAACGAGAGGAAAATCTAACTCTCCATGATAAGACACGGAGATCAAAGATAAACACGCGAAAAACGTCATGTAACTGTCTGGTTTGAACTAATGATAAATGCTAAGCAAGAAATGGTCGACACTCAGACTGTACAAGGCGATGAAGGTTACCATCTGATACACAATTAAAGTCACTTCCAATAGAGACCATGATCAGCTTTAGAGATGTAAGATACTGTACGTAGGCTTCAGTACTTGGAGAACAGCTAATGCGGCATTATCGTGCTGAAACGAACATGATATGAAATCTGGTATTTCTTTCGAAACTTGAAACACATGTAAATAAGGGATCCATCACATTAATCTACAATTTGACACTCACCAATATTTGCTGTAAAACGGTTGTGGAGGGTAATTGCAACATTAGAACCTGTAGTAGATATAGCATGTTTATGATGAAACACATACGGACATGTGCACCGTATATGTAAAAGTGAACTGTGAGCAGTTCGTCTCTTGACACATTAAAACGCCTTTTACTCTGTTATTTGATGTTTCAAAAGTACGTTGATATTCGACGAGATCTTCAGAAGACATGCTGCCACAAGGTATGTCCGGTTGCTGAAGGAATTCAATTTCGAGTTCACGCAGATAAGTATACGATGTTTTCTGTTTAGTCAGGGGGCAAGACATACAAGATAGGTGTGTTGACTTCCCGACAGACACCGGCGTCAAAAGAAGGGACTCTTCTGTAGAAAGTGACGCCTTTTGGTGTTCGGAAGAAGAAGTAAAATGGTAATTAGATATTAATCATTCAATTACCATTTCAGATGCTGGGTGTTTCCGGGCAGATAATTAAGCATCTAGGTCCATACCATCGTCCTTGGAATCTGACTCTAAAACGTCAGTTGCAATCATTCCCTACAGGAATAGCGATCTAGTGAACGTTTCAGTTGCATCTTGTTGGTAAGAGGTAAGGGGCAGAGAATGTGGTAAAACAGCATATGATGACGGAGGCACCTTAATCTTGGAAGATTTTGGAGGTTTTGTTATTGTGAAACTTGAGTGATCAACTGCTGATAGAGGTAGTGGTGGGGAAAGAAGAATCTGTTCTCTTGGAGCAGGAACATAAACTGCAACAGAATGTTTAGGTTGGGAAAGTGGAGTTGGCGGCTGTGAAGGCTTTTCCACAGTCTCCTCAGGGTGAGAAGCTGCTGATGCCCGCTGACGTAAAAGGTGCGGAGATTCCGCACGCACATTTCCATCTTATTTATAACAGGAGCATGTGTCACCCACATGAACATATATTCCGTGATTCTAGTTAGAAGGTGTTAATCAGATGAGCGACGGCGGAGCATTAATAGCCACTTCATTAGGAAATGCAACCTGAACTACTCGTTTAAAGGTACAGATATGACCAAAACTTTCATTAGATACTATAGGAATAGTGAGCAACTTGATTCGTCTTAAAACAAGACATTTTTAGATTGATCCGCAGTCTACGTTTTATGTTTCTGGTACCACTGTAGTTTTTGTTTCATATTTAACTGTGACACCAGAGGTATTGCCGACACACCACCCAGACGGGTTCCTACAATCTGCCGTCTTTGGACCTCCGACAGGTCACCCATTGTGCCTTCACCTCAAACGAAATGATGCAAACAGCAATTTACAATGCAATCACACAGACCCTTGAGAATATAAGCAACAATGTTTTACCAAAAAAAGTGTAGCTACATGTTCGGTTTACTCAAAAAGCAGCACATACCAAAGTCCCTGTTTCCAGCGAGGTGTTTCTATTATCTTGAACAGCCCCTGTACACTCAGTAAAATATTTTTGACATAGGTCGGGTGGACATCCGGTTAGGGCAACAAACCCGAACTGAACGCAGGGGATAAACAGGTGGACAGCATTGCTTCCCAACACTGTGTCGCAGTCGAAGAACATGGGTGACGTGGTGGTCTGTGCGACTTTTTTTATTGGAGGTTTAACGACCACCGTGAGCAACTCAGTGGGCTATAAGCATTCGCCCGTTCCCAATTTAGGGTCACTGGTTCCAGGGAAGGGAGAGAGCCAGTGCCGTAAGACAAACACAACATCCATACCTTACCGGGATTCGAACTCGGACCCCGTTCGGACGAATGATCATAGGCCATCGCTTAGACCGCTGCGCCACCGGGGCGGTTGAGTGATTTTGATCAGGGATGCATTGTTGGTGCAAGACATATGGGCCATTCTATCGCTGAAGTGGTAAGAACTCTATGGTTCCTGAGGGCTACTCTATCAAAGGTGTACCGCGAGTATACTTTTGACGGACATACCCGTGTCCAGGGACCAAGCAGTTGCAGACCATAAGACATATGGGCCATTCTATCTCCGAAGTGGTAAGAACTCTAGGGTTCTTGGGCGATACTGTATCAAAGGTGTACCGCGAGTATACTGTTGACGAACATACCAGTATAGAGAGACCAAGCAGTGGCAGACCATACGATATATGGGTCATTCTAACGCCGAAGTGGTAAGAACTCTAGGGTTCCTGAGGGCTACTGCATCAAAGGTCTACAGCGAATATACTCTCGACGGACATAGCTGTGTCCAGAGATCAAGCAGAAGTTCCACACACCATTGGACATGGCAGTGTCCACACGCCATTGCTGACCAGTGTGGATGTGGAATATTGACGTTCGTATAGACGTACCGCTTGGCAAATGTGGCGCAAATCACATCCAGGATAATTATCGGAGGATCAAACAGCGTAGCAAGGGAACAGTACGACGTATGCAGCGCACCCGCGCCTACGGGAGAGGCGCCATACTCCTGTGCTGTTTTTACTGCTTATCATCGGAAATTATGCTTCGTTTGGAGCCGGGAACATTAAATCTGGAGCACTGCAGAGTGGTGGTGCATCGTGTGACCAGATAAATCTCGTTTTCTACTGTACAGAAGGGACAGGATTTATGATACCAAGTTTGGTAGGTCTGAATTAAAAACTGTAGATTTTACGAAAATTTTGCATATGGGGGCTCTTACCCCCTGGGTCTTGACCTGTTCCGAAAACCGTCTACCGTGTAAGTTAAAGTACCATGAGATAATGTACCAATTTTGGTGGTTCTAAAGTGGAAACTGTAAATTATACTAAAATTTTGTGTGTGGTAGGGGGATGGAGTCTGACCCCCGGGCCGTGACCCGTTCTAAAAACCATTTACCGTCCAAAAACCATTTACCGTCTAATGTTTTTAGTGCCAAGGAAAAGCGTAACAATCCTATCCTGTCTAAGTGTCTAAACCTTATAAATTTAATCAGGGCGGGAGACTTTCGAAATCGTACGTTTTCCTGCATTCGTTTTGTATGTAACCAAAATTTGTAAACGCGACGAATTGGTTCTTCGACAAATTGACGCTGGCGACGAATTAACGTGACACCCCGCTAACTCTTGCTTTGTAGTACGCCTTGGTTCCAAACTTCTTATTTTAGACCTCTAATTCATCCCATAGATGCTCTGTAGGATTAAGATCAGAGCTCTGTGCTAGCCAATCCACACACGATAGCGAATTATCATCAAACTAGGCCGTAACAGTCGTTGCTTTATGGCTCGGTGCATTATCCTGCTGGTACCAACACGGCTCAGTTCCATATTATTGCCACAGAGTTGATTGGGCATAATTGCCCAAAATATCGAGGTAGGCGTGCTGGTTAACAGGTTTGTCCACGATAATCAATGGGCCGGGACCATACCACAAAAACTCCTCCACACGAGTACAATGCGTGCTCCAAACTTGAACCTAGGAACAGCACAGTGTGCTAAATTGCATTTCACCGGCTACCGCCATACCCACACACGACCTTCAGACTGATGGATCGTGTATCTGGTTCGATCAGTCGATAGGACCCGTTTCCATTGATAGATCACTGGAAACGGTCCACGATAAATATTCTTTACACCATGTTGAATGACGACTAGCATTCCGAGTGGAGATGAAAGGCTTATGAGTATCTTCACGTCCACGGTAACCCATGGCATGAAGTTATCTGCGAAAGGTACGAGCACATACCGAGGTTCCAGCATTGTTCCTCACCTGTACACTGAGGTCTTGTGCAGTACTTCGTCGATTAGCTGTAACGACTCTCCTGAAGCTTCGACGTCCTCTATAACTGATTTTCTTTGGTCTGCTGGTAAGTTTTTCTACTTCAGGACGCCATTTGTCTTCCACTTATTCAGTACATCCAAAACAGTTCACTTGGGTACGTTTAAACGCCTCTCGGTTACCGTTATGGACAACCCATTAATATAACATTCAACAATATTTCCTTTTTCAAAGTCAGTTCTCTCCCGCCGCGAAATTTTCACTCAATCTCACAGTGCGGTATGATCTCGCCCAGCTGTAGGCTTGTTTTCATACCATTTGCAGCTATACCGCGCATCTTAACAACGCAGCGGATCCACTTGCTTTTGAAGGGGTGTCCGGTGGCTTTGGTCATTATAATTTATTCTGAAGTCCTCACAGAGAACGCGTAGAATACATGTAGTTTAATACAACTATACTGAAGCAAACTAAATCTAAGAGCAAGATGCATTATTTCCCATTAACTAGCAGCTGATATAAATCATGAGTGGTACCCACTCAGTAGCTATTTAATAATTTGCACAATAATACAGACAAACTCTTCCCGGCTCAAGGAATCGGATTATAGAAAACCTACTTCTGACAGACTAACTCATTCACAAAACTATTGTAATTTAATGCTTACCAGACAAAATCACAATTGAATTAATTAACAGAAAGCTTAAAGTTCAGATTATGTGACTCAGCTTTTCATCACTTTTAGGATTGCAGTTAGGGACTCCTTCCGTCTCAAGGAATCGAATGATAGAAAACCAACTCCGGACACACTAACTCATTCACTGAACTAATTTAATGCTTAGCAGACAAAATCACAATCGAATTAATTAACAGAAAGCTTAGTGTTCAGGGTATGAGATTTAGCTTTTCATCACTCAGCATTTTCGCTTAAGGCAAAGCATTCACTTTACAAACTCGAATCCTCCAATCATTTTGCTGCAAGGCTTTACCTTCAGAAACCTGTTCATTCATTTCTTCAATGGCACATGTACTTCGAGTGCCACTTTATCAAAACAAATAATCAACGCTGTCAAATTATTGAACATGCTTTGTTCTAGTTTGTACAATGAAAGTAAAATTTTGTACGTCACCGGACGTTGTACTTTTCTGCGCTCTAGAAGAGCCACTCCAAGAACATACTGGAGTACTACTTTTCCAAACTGTGTACCAAAGTGTTGTACTGGTTTTGTACAGTTTTGCACACCCAAAAGAAAGTTTCGTACACCACCAGACGTACTATGTTTTGACTCTCGTTTGTGGCTGTCGAACATGTACTTAGAGTGCCACTATTAGACAGCCGAAAAGTACCACTTCCGGTGGTGCACAACATTTTGTGTTGGGTGAAGAAACTAGGACAACTCTCTTGCAATGTTTATTTTTGGTTTTGGAAAATTAGCACTCCAAGTACATTTATCTTTTTAACAAGGCGGTTAGACCTACGGCGTCATGTCTTTTCCCTTCTGTCAAGATTCGGTTGAATTGCATACGAACGACTAAACCTTTTGAGTGATCCAGTAATCAAAGACTGTTATCGAAGTTACTGAATCTTCGCTTTTGAATTTCGTCTTCGATTGTTGATCTTTCTGTTCTTATCCGAGAATGCGGCCACAATGGCCTAATGGTTAACTTTCGTGACTGCCGTAGGAAAGTCTCTGGATCGATCCCAGGCAAATACGAATGCTCGAGCCACTAAATATCCACCGTGATTCGGATATGCACGTTAAGCCGTTAGTTCAAGGGTACTGGGCTCCTGGTTATACATAAAGGCACTGCCTTCTTTCTTTGTACTTTGCTTCGGTGTGACTTTCTTGTCGGGCACTCTAGTCCTGATCTCCTTCTTCTAAGGGTAGTCTAAAACCTGGGATCTGACACTTCCTACCTAAAAGGCTCTACATAAAGCTCTTTTATCAGAGAATTTAGAGCCGCGGTAAACCAGTGGTTAGCACACTCATGTGCCGTTAACTGGGATACGGGTTCGATCAAAAACATTTGCAGCAACACATTTTTGGCAGCGGCTGTAATGTTCGTCGAAACACTTCTGGAACACATTGTTTGCAATGCCTTTCAGTACAAGCAGAGATGTGTTTTTAAACGTCTTTTGCGCTGGAAAACTGACGATCCTGAAGTCGACGTGTAAACTCAGAGAAGAGGTGGTCACAGTGAGCGAGGTCAGGTGAGTACGGAGGGTGTGGGAGGACAACAGTTCTTGCTTTGCCGAGAAACCCACGAGCGATGAGGGATCTGAGTGCCGGTGCATTGTGATGCAACAGCACCCACGATTGATCGCCCCACAGTTGAGTCTTCTTTTACGGATCGGCTTACATCTACATCGTATGATGTCGAGATTGAATTTCTTGTTGATAATGCGTCCTTCTGGGATAAATTCAAGCTGAACAATATCCTCAATGTCTAAGAAGAACAGTAGTATGATTTGTTGCGATTTCGGCGGAATTACTGCTTGCGTGGAAACGATTGCGATTTCCACTTAGCCCATGCCCGCTTAGTCTGAGGGTCGGAGAAGAAGCACCATTTTTTATTCCTCGTTATGATTATTCTAAACAATTGTGGGTCTTGGTCGGCGGCGGTTACGAGATCGCCCGCCATTTTAATCTGTTTAGCCAACTGATCTTCAGTTTACATGCGTGGGACGATGTGTCGACACACCTGCTGCATCTTCAGATCATCCGTTGACACGTAGTTTTCGATATCCCATCAGCCTCTGGTATTTGATTAATCGTCTGTTGTCTGTTAGCGGAACAATGGCCGCAAACTTCGAAATGTTTTCATCCGTGAGAGCTCTTACTGGCCAGCCGCTTCGTTCGTCATCTGGTCTGAAGCGTCGATGTCAATTAAATCTTTGTTACCGCGACAGGATGTTTTTGCCATGAACTTGCCTCAACATCTCGTAAGTTTCGATTGTAGTTCTGCGCGAACGAACGCAAAACTTAAGGTTAACGCACTGCTCAAGAAACTCTGGTTTTCATCAATTGCCGAACACTCCGTTGTTGTTTACGATACCAGGATCTTCCGCAGAGAGCGCGTAACGTAGATGACCGAAACCAATTTCCCTGTGAGGGGGATAATATGTAATGTAATCCAGTAATCACCGTACGTATGAGATACACATGCTTTGCTGTGTAGGCGCAGACCGCGAACGCAGCCAACTCTTGGCTTCTTTTTATACCGTTTGCAGCTACACCGCGCATTTTAACAACGCAGCGGATCCGCTCATTTGCTTTTGAATTTTTTCCATTTTAAAATTTACTTTATGAGTGTACACTTTCGGGCCATTAAAAGGTCCTCTGCGCATTGAACAATCCTGCTGTGGAGGAAGAACTGCCTTTGTAGCAATAAACTGCGGAGAAGGCGTTTGGAAAGTATAAAACTGGTTGGCCTATGCCGGTCTCCTAAAGTTGAGTTCCATGCAGGCTCCTAGCAAAAATGTCTGATCGGTTTTTGCCAAAACCTCTGCTTCAAAAAGTCAAATTTAAAAAGATTAGATCGCCTTATCCTTTTTAGTTTGAGGAACGCTTTACCTGATTTCGTAAGTTTTCTGTTTATAATTCTGGCACTAGGCGGTGTTACGGTAGATTTCCGTTTGCACCTGTTACTCCGCTTCTAAAAATCGAATTCTGTATTTCATTTGCTTTGTGGCTAACAGTATAGATACGATATATACCTTCTTGAAATAATAAAGTTTTCCGGCTGGGAGGTAGAAACTTAAAAACCTTTTACACCTTCAGTGCTTTCAGGAAACGTATTAAAATAATTCTTTTTTACTAAAAAGTTTTCCTATGAAGTATACTTTTCGCATATTTTCATTTTGTCGTTAATCACAATACTTCCGTTAATGGGCGTAAAGTTATATTACTTTATTTTTCAGTTGAAAAGCACAGTTAAGGAGAAACTAATTTATCTTGAGGTTAAGTGTCTAATATGGTGATCACAACACGATAGAAAAATGTAAATGTTGCAAATACAACCATTGCGATAAAAATGAAAAAAATAAACCTAAAGCACTCAGAACGAATCACTTAATTCAGATTAAAATTAGTATGTTCAATGTACATGTATAGGAAAGGAAATGATTGCAATTCAAGAGCAGATGGGCCATTCGTTCGAATAAAACAGATACATCGATGGGGAACAAATCCATAGGCTGTACCGACACCTCTGGCTCGGATTCAAGCGGTTACCCAGCGTGGCACAGAACCATTATTTCGAGGATGCTGTCCTGAAGTGTAGGAACCTGATGGTGTCCAACAGCGAGCCATTTGGTTGACGTACTCTTATGGGCATAGGTATCGTCTCATCATCTCCCACTTACATTCGATTGGTGAGCGGTCGAGCAATGGGGCCGGCCAATGAACGGTGTCGACATTGCGGATACAGCCGGATAAATAGTGCCGTGTGTGGACGGACATTATTCTGTGAGAAAAATCGTTCGATGCTGCTGCGACAGGAATGGCTACACAACAGGTCGTATAATGTCGTCGACGTACAGTTGAGCCGTCAGTGTGGTACGAAGAACTCCGAAGGGTGTCCAGCTATCGTAGGAAATGGCACCCCAGGCAGTAACTCCCGGTGTGGGAGCCGTGTGCCGTTCCACGGTAATGGTAGGATCCGTGCGCTAGCCGACTCCTCTTTCGACACGTATGCTCTGATTATGAGCGTAAAGTGCAAACCGTGATTTATCAGTAAAGACAACACGACGCCATTGGGTAATATCCCATCAAAAACACAAGTATTGGGAAACTGCCGACCGCCAATGATGGGTCATAATGGATGAAATTTGCAGTTTACGGTAAAGTAGCGATCCTTCAGCGCAAGCAGTTGACGGCCCTGACACATCGTTGGGAATTATAGGCCTCCGAGCAACCCCAACACGAGGTGGTTGGTTGGTTGGTTGGTTAATTGAGTTTAATGGCGCAAGGGCCATGGTTGGCCAAAGAGCGCCAAACAAAAGACATCAAAACAAAACTAAAGCAATAAAAACGTACACAAGGTTAAAAACAGGCTGATGTAGTAAAAATGAAATATGATAGTGAACAAGTTAAAAGCTAGATAAGTTTAAAAAAAGTCAATGTCTTGTAAAAACGAAAACACTGCTTTCATGTCGCAGGCTTCGCCAATAATAGTTTGCAGCGTAGCTGCTTCTTCGTCCAACAGATGAGAGTGAAAATGACGAAAACGATGATCACAAAACCGAACACAAGTACACAAAACATGAAGGACAGTGAGACGACAGTTGCACGTCTCACACACCGGGACACTCTCGCCACACAGCAAAAAGCGGTGAGTAAAACGACAGTGCCCAATGCGGAGACGTGCAAGAACAACTTCCTCACGACGGTTCTTCCGCAAACTAGACATCCAAAGTCCGATCTGTGGTTTGATGGCATAGAGTTTATTGCTGCCCTGCTGAGACCACAGGGACTGCCACTCATCCATAACAAATTTCCGGATCAACGGCCGATAATCTCGGAAAGACAGTGGCAGCCGAGCTGGCGACATGGAGGAAACAGACCTGGCAGAGAAATCTGCCAGCTCGTTACCCCGGATCCCAACATGGCCAGGAACCCAACAGAATCGGACCAGGAATCCAGCACCTTCCAAAGTTCCAAGAAGACGACGGACATCACGGGTGACCGGTGAGTCCGTGTCCTCTGGAGAAGATAGGACTTGGATGACGGACTGGGAATCGGAGCAAATCATAGCGCGACGATGAGATCTAGACTGCACGTGACACAAAGCGAGGTGTACCGCAAGCATCTCTGCCGAAAAGACAGTGGATTCCGGCGGAAGCCTCTCAGCATGGGAGGCATCGCCACACACGAAAGCGGATCCAACAACCTCACCGGATTTCGACCCGTCAGTAAATACAGGCACGAAATCCGGGAAGAGAGACCGTTTCTCGGCAAAGAGCTGCTGGTACACCAGAGCAGGAGTGGAAGACTTTGGCCACACACAAAGGGAAAGGTCAGCCGTAGCTTGAACCGGCTGCCAAGGCGGTTCATTGTAGAACCGGGTCAAACCAATCCTTGACAGGTCTAGACCAGCATCGCGCACCAAGTTCGACAACTGAATCCCAAACGTCGGAACACAGGAAGGCCGGTGTGAGAATAGGCGGACACATTGCGGTTGGAAAATAGAACCATGCAGTGGATGATCAGGAAGAGACTTCAATTTGGTGAAGAATTGAAGAGACAGCTGCTTACGTCGGATGCACAACGGCGGTTCATGGGCCTCGACATACAGGCTATGCACGGGAGAGGTACGGAAAGCACCAGTGCATAGCCACAGAGCCTGGTGATGGACAGGATCCAGAGGCAGCAACACGGAAGGACGTGCCGAACCGTACGTTACGCAACCGAAGTCTAACTTTGACCGAATCAGAGAATGGTAAATGCGAAGCATTGAGCACCTGTCAGCCCCCAAGATGTTCGAGAGAGGACCTTGAGGATACTCAATGACTTCGTGCACCTCACCTTTAAAGACTGGATGTGAGGTCGGAAGGTGAGTGCTCGGTCAAATGTTAGCCCAAGGAACTTGACTTCTGACACTACAGGGATGGTAGAACACCCCAGACGGAGGCTGGGGTCTGGTGAAGGCCCCGTTTGCGGCAAAAATGCACGCAAACGGTCTTCTGGAGTCGAGAAGCCAAATCCATTGTGGGAGGCCCAGTTAGAGATCTTATTAATGGCCGTCTGCAGCTGCCGCTCAATAGTGCGCATGTTGACAGATGCGCAAGAGATCTGCAGATCATCCACGTACATGGTGCCACGGACCGTCGGAGGAAGGAGGGTGAAAAGATTAATAACACGAAGGATGAACAATGTCACAGAAAGAATGGAGCCTTGAGGGACACCCTGCTCTTGTGGGTATAACGCAGAGAGGGTCGACCCGACGCGCACACGGAAACTCCGGTCCTGGAGAAATCCGGCGATGAAAGATGGTAGGTTTCCCCGCAATCCGCACTCGTGCAGATCACGGAGAATGCCGTATCTCCAGGTGCGGTCGTAAGCTTTCTCCATATCGAAGAACACGGAGACCATGTGCTGACGCCGGACAAACGCCTCTCTGACAGATGTCTCAAGGCGTAGATGATGATCTGAGGTGGATCGGAATTTCCGAAATCCACTCTGATGAGGTGAAAGAATGTGACGTGATTCCAAATAAAAAACGAAACGAAAATTGATGATGCGCTCTAGAACTTTGCAGAGGCAGCTCGTCATAGCTATTGGTCGGTAGTTCAACGGGTTAGCGGGATCTTTACCAGGTTTGAGAACAGGAACGACAATGGCAGTGCGCCAAGATTCGGGAAAGTCACACTCGTGCCAGATCCTGTTAAACAGGACCAGCAGACATTCAAGAGAGGACGGAGAAAGGTGCTTCAGCATTTCATAATGGATGCTGTCCGGTCCGACAGATGTTCGGCCGGACCGATGCAGTGCAATCTTCAGTTCGACGGCAGTCAGCGGGCTGTTATAATCGGTAGCGGAAAACGGTCCAAAGGAAACCTTGGACCGTTCAAGCCGCGGCTGTACCTGCCGGAACGAAGCAGCGTAATTGCGGCTACTGGACACCGAAGAAAATGCGGCGCCCAGACAGTCAGCAATACCCTGAGCGTCAGCAACCGTTCCTTCACCACTCTCAAGAATGGAGATTTCCCCAGAAGGGTACTTACCCCGAATCTTGCGGATCCTGTCCCAAACGATCTTAGAGCTGGTAGTGGTGTTAATCTCGGATACGTATCGTATCCAAGATTCCCGTTGGCTACGACGACGTACCAAACGCGCGTAAGATCTGGCTCTCTTGAAAGCAAGTAGGTTCGCGTCGGTGGGGTACCGACGAAACCTACCCCAAGCCCGATGATGGGCCTGACGAGCTGCCTTGCAAGTGGAATTCCACCAAGGTCGCGGACAACGTGGAAGTTTAGTCGAAGACTTAGGGATGGTAAAGTCTGCCGCTTGCACAATACAATCCGTAACCGCCGCAACAGCTTCATCGATCGTACCCGAGGTCACCATGTCTGGAGTAATGGTCGCTGAAGCCGTGAATGAGTCCCACTTGGCGCGATCGATAGCCCATCTAGCAGGGCGAGTAGGATGACGGTACCCGTCACCTGCTAGACGGAGAAAGATGGGAAAGTGATCACTGCCAAGGGGATCATCAGACACGCTCCAGGACCAGTCAGGATAGAAAGATGGCGAACTCAAGGACAGATCAATGGCTGAGTACGAGCGGGTGGGTTCATGAAAGTAAGTGACTGCCCCGGTGTTGTGGAGACAGAGGGACGTGTTGGAGAGAAGGGACTCAACAACACGGCCCCGGGAGTCACGAGTGGCAGAACCCCACAACGGAGTGTGTGCATTGAAATCTCCTAAGATGAAGAAAGGAGGCGGCAGCTGGTCAACTAAATCTTCCAGATCCGAAAGGCTTACAGCTTCAGTTGGTGGTATGTAGATGGAACACACGGTGAGCAGAGTGTTCACAGATAGTCGCACTGCCACCGCCTGCAAAGTCGTCCGAAGGGCAACCGCAGTGACAGGGACACCATGAGGAACAACGACGGCCACTCCTCCGCAGGCGATAACGCCGTCCTGGTGATCTTTACGAAAAATACAGTATCGGCGCAGCGAAAGAGTGTCCGCCGTGCGAATCTTCGTCTCCTGGAGACACACGCACACAGGTGTATGCGAAGACAGTAAGCCTTTCAGATCATCAAGGTGGCGTCGCAGACCTCGGCAATTCCACTAAATGATGGAAGCCATAATGCGAAAAAAAAAATGGAAAGAAAATGCAGAGACGACTAAGACGCCTCATAATACGTCTCAGAATCCATGAGCTCCAGGCCGTCTGCAGGGTCAGGGGGTAAGATAGGGTTGTGCTTACTCCCCGTATGTTTTTTTGGCTTTCCCGACTCTGAGTGTTAGAGCTGTGTTTCGGTGAGGATGCGCCAGGATTCACCGGATCAGTTTCAGCTTCGATTTGCCCTGAACCTGGGGCCCAGTGCTGGCAGAGGAGCATTTCGGCAACGGGGTGGATGTCGCCTTGGAGTCAAGACGGCGAGACTGAAGTGTCTCCAATCCAGCAGCAACGATGTCCTCGAAATCGTAGGGACACCGCGCTGGGATGTGAGCCTCAGTCTGGACAGCAACAGTAGCCTTCTGGACCACCACTGAGGCATACGAACGTCGACCTGGTGGCCCAGGGGCGATCCGCCGTCTGGCCTCTGGATAGGAGAGATGCTCAATAGTCTTTAGACGTTGAATCGCCTGCTCCTCTACCCACTTGGGGCATTGCTTAGAAGCTGCAGAGTGCGCACCATCACAGTTAGTGCAGTGTTCAGAAGCTGCCGAAAATTCCAGCAAAAGATGATCCGCAGAACCACAGCGACCACACTTAGCCACATTACGACACGACTGCTGGGAGTGTCCGTAACGCTGGCACTTGAAGCACCTGAAGGGATTGGGTATATAGGGTCGAACGTCAAGATGTAAGTACCCTGCCTTGATGGAAGTCGGCAGGGTTGAGGAGTCAAAGGTTAAGATGATATTGCGAGATGGAACAAGTTTCCCATCTCGCCGAAACAGAATCCGGCGAAACCCAGTGACATGTTGTTCCCCTAGTTCGGCAAGTAGCTCCTCATCGCTGCAGTCAATTAAGTCGCTGGAGGTGACCACGCCGCGAGAGGAATTCAAGTAGCCGTGCGGGGTCACTTGCACCGGAATACCCAACAGTGCGGTCGTGGTGAGCAGAGTGGTGCTATGTCTGGAATGAGAGGTTTCGACAAGAAGATCCCTTGAAGGAAGCTTCTTGACATTGCGCGGAGAGCCAGCAACGGCCTGAAGAGCCTTATTGATCCAGAAAGGGCTCTTTGCACTCAAAGGTTGTAAAGGATCGATAGAATGAATTAAGAGAAACAGAGCATGGCAAGTGTCAGAGACAAGTTTCTTTGTGGAAGGGATGGTCCCATCCTCCATTGGACGCTTTGGTGTCGCACCATATGAAGTGTCTTTGGAACCCATAAAGAAGAGAGAAGATTCATCCGCCGACCTCCCCACCCACTACCGAGCCCAACGAGGGAGAGCCGGAGGTCCGCAAGCCCAAGAGGACGCAGGACACGGCTCTAGGGATAGTCAGCGGATATAGCAAGTTGGTAGGGCAGACACACGCTCAGCGTGCACCCAGACTTTCCCGTGCCCGGAGAACACCCCTTTGGCATGCCCACCCTACCCCCAAACTCACCCAGCCGAACAGAACGACAAGCCGCTAGAAGTCTGGACACCACTCGGCCACAGACTGCCTGACTAGGAGTGGGTTAGCTCCCAGCCTCCCGTTTAGGGTGAAGCAGAGGGCAAAGAGGAGTATTGGCATCAGAAGACAACTACAACCCGGCCCCCAGATACCTCAGCATCCAGCATCCCCTTTTCCACCTGTACGGGTCACCGCACACGGCAAACATGCAGGTAATTCTAAGCTAACCAGCTCCGGAAAAACAGAAAATGTAACAGAAAAGAGAAAAGACAGGGAAGAGAACGAGGAACAAAACCCGGAGCTGGCGCCTCATCACAACCGCAGCAGCCTACAACTGAGGCGGGTACATGCCATTATATGAACTGAAGACGAAAAAAGCAAAACAATAAGAGAAAATCGGCTCGGGCCAACACGAGGTGGAAGCCGCGACACTGCGCATGCACAGAAGCAACACGTGTAAAGTCTCTCCTGGTACCAGTTAGTTAAATTCGACACCATCGTGTTATTTTAGTGGATGTTAAGAAAAAAAGCCGTATGTAGAGAGACAAATTAATTTTCTAACGATATGCCTCGTTGACGTCGATTACCGATGGAGGAAATTTATATAAATAATTAATAAATTGTAAGAAATAGTCAGTTGCTCTCTCATGTATTTATAGAAACTAATTTCGTAGCAAATGTACTTCACTAACACACGAAGAATCGAGAATACAAACATTTATGAGACACACCTACTCCATTCCCATGAACAATAAAAAATAATATCCGAAAACTTAGTAAATGTATTGTATAATGTTTCGCTAAAATGCAATAAATCGCTTTAACCAAAAGTCTAGGAAAGACAAAAAAAAATCGTTTTGTTTGGAAAGAAAATAAGAATTATACGCGTACAAACAGGTATTTCTGAAACAAAAACCGGTATAAATACATTATAAAATATTCAAGTGTTTGAAAAAACGAAGCAACCAAATGCGAATATATATTCCATGGGTTTAATACACAAGACTGGAGGAATTAGCTTCTAAAGATATAACCAGAAGCAAAATAAAATATATTTCGTATTTAGAAAAACGTAGCTTCGGGCCGTAGAGAAGAAGATACAATGTTCAAAATGTAACAGAATCTGACATGAACGGGTAAATACATTGATTAATCAATCGCCTTTCAAGTCCACAAAAACTTTGGAAAACGTCTTTAAGTTGGTACGCTCGTTTAATATGAGTGAAGTTCCATCAAGGTAAATAAAAAACCGTTATTTTGAAAAAAATATGAATCATGTAAAATAGAAACTTATGAAAAATAACTTGCAATATTATAAAACAAGTTTGTAAAATCATGCACTGCATTGATTATAATACGTTTTCCAACATACCAGAAATCATTACTCATGTTATAACTCAAGTTATGAGAGTAATGGCAGGGTAATAAATCTCGGTCCTGTTTCCTGACCTTTGATCCCATTTCGATTATATTCAACAGAACCGGTTCGATATACCTCCGAAATAACATGATAAAGTTTTGTCGCAATCGAAGCTTTTTTACACGAGTTATGATGCATAAGGGCTATGGAATAGATCCCGCTTCTGTGTCCTAACCTTTGACCTCATTTCGCCCATTTTCAATAGAATTCGTCCCCTGGCAGACTCCTACAACATACTAACATTTCATCCAAATCGAAGAATATCTACGTAAGTTATGACGCATAATGGCGATGGAAGTGATTCCGCTCCTATGTCCTGACCTTTGACCCATTTCGCCCATTTTCAACAGTGTTTGTCGCCAGGTGGTCCCCTACCACATTCTAAAATTTCATCGACTTCGAATCTTTTTTACGTTAGTTATGACGCATAATAGCAGTGGAATGGATCCCGCTCCTATGTACTAACATTTGACCCCATTTCGTTCACATTCAATAGAATTCTTTCCCAGGTGTTCCCCTACCACATACTATAATTTCATTGAAATCGAACGATTTTTACGCGAGTTATCGTGCGGACGAGCATACGCACACAACGCGTGACGTAATGAGGCAGAAGGGAATCGCGACTATCTGGTCGCAAGAGTGTGACCTCTATAAAAATTTAATAGGATCCACACACACCGCGTGACGTAATGAGACAGATGGCGTGACCGCGTGCCAACATTCTCAAACGCGAGATTGTGACGTCATAAGATGTCTAAGCGTTGGTAACATTAATGGAACGACGCCATGACACCAAAAACGTTATAATTCGTGGTGGTTATTTTACCCACTAAACGAATTCTCCTAAAGTTGAGATCAAGCTAAATCGATTTCTAGAACCAGAAAACGGTAGATTAACGACTTTCATCAAAATTCTTAGAGCTGTTTTCAAAATTAAATGTACATACATACATACAAGAATTGCTACTTTAAGGTGGACGTCAAGTAATTTTGCTTCCTTTACTTCCAATGGAAAACTATCTGTACATATTTTCTTCGCATTTAATGCGTTTTCAAGGATGAAAATTTGAACATCGATTAAAATAGCGTCATTTCATAACTTGGAATACTTAATATTTTCTAAACCATAACCGTAATTATGCAATCCAACATTTATTTGTCCACTGACGTCATCAAAGTACAGGTCGCGCCATCTTTTTCTGGTTTCAACACCACCAAAGAAAACGTTATTGTTTTTTAATATAATTATGCTTATGTTTTAGAAAATGTTAAGTATTCCAAGTTGTAGTATGAAGTTATTTTAATCGATGTTCAAATTTCCACCCTTGGGAACACACTAATTGTGAAGGAAATGTGTACAAAAGGTTTTCCATTGGAAATATAGGAAGCAAAATTACTTGACGTCCACCTTAATAGTGTGGGAGAAGTGCGATGGAATGGATCCCGATCCTATGTCCATTGTCCCATTTTCAACAGGGTTCTTCTCCAGGTGGTCCCCTACCACATACTAAAATTTCATCGAAATCGAACCATTTTTACGCACGTTATGACACATAAAGGCAATGGAATGCATCCCGCTCTGATGTCCTGACCTTTGACTCCACTTCACCCATTTTCAATAGGGTTCGTCCCCAAGTAGTCCCCTACCACATAGTAAAATTTCATTGAAATCGAACCATTTTTACGTGAGTTATTGTGCCGACAGACAGACAGACGGAAAAAGCTGGAGCATATACGCTTCTTCAACCTACGGTTGGAAAGCGTAAATTAAAAAGAGAACACTGCGTTCCACATCGCACAAAAAAGAAGCTGACTTCAAGCAAACGCAACGCAAGTAACAAAGTGTAGTGGTTGAAGCGTCTGCGCTGCAACCAAATCGTCGTGACTTCGACGCTATCCTGACACATTGGACGCTTTTCCTGACTATTTGAGTAAATTTCCCATCGCCGTGACGTCATTCGGATAACTTTCGTGAGGGCCACAGAAGGGGAGTTGTGGGAGGATTTTTTTATGGCCACTGCTGGGTGATTGACGGAGAAGTTTCGGCAAGTCATCAATTACGTCACGTGATTGCCGGCTACCACTGCCGGACTAAATTATGCTAGCCATGATTTGTGGCACGCGCTTGCAGGTCCGCTTAAGGACCGATTGTGGCAGCCACCGCGTGTGATGGATAACTGATGGGCCTCTGGGAGCGTATGACAACTTATGAAGGTGCCAGCTCACGGCCCGCAGCTCGGCCGAGCTGCTGTCCGTGTGGTGGCCGCTGGGACATTTTACTTCCTTCTTGGTAGAGGTAACATGGGGCTGGGGCACGTCTGGCTGCCAGTGTTGGTTTGAGTGCTGACCCAGCAAGATTGCGTTTGCTGGAATCCCACGTTGATCGGGCTTGTCACCACTGAAACCTAATCAGTGAGCATCACTGGTTAAATTGCTGTGGTGTCGCCTGTGCCGGCGATGCTCCCTGGTCAGTGAAAGTCAACCGTATGGCCTCCTCGAATGTAGTCTCGGTGCCTCTTGTCGTCTGGCAACGTTTTGGATGGCCATCTGGTGCCTGTAGCCTAAGAAACATGAGCATGGATGGTTGAGAGCGACGAATTCGATTCTGTTTGTGCGGTTTTCACATTCGTTCGATCCTCGCATTCTGTCTTTGCCCTCGGCCTTTATCACTAACCACGTTCCTATGGGATGTGACCTCCTCGACTCATTAGCGCTAACATCGCCTGATGGCCGTGTCTCTCAGACACATATGTCGATCGATTCCCCAGCCTTAGCTCTGGTTCTCTCCATCGTAATCCTTCTTCCATTCTCCTATAACGGTATGTTGGATTTCAACTTTAGAATCCTAAGTTTCTTTATTCTTTCCAGATAAAGAAACAGAATTCTTAAGTTGGAAATCAACACTACGAATATTTAAACACACAACCGACCTCTCTGAGACCAACTATATGTCCTCTTTCAAACTTGGTCAACTGCTCGTGATGGGCACGGATGTGACGTCAGGGGATCCTCCCAATCCGTGTAGCTTAATGCAAATACAATCCAGTGTCAAAATTGCTCTTGTGATCTCGATATACCCTCCTGGACATGGATACGTGGTTCCCACTCTCTGTGGCAGAAAACTATTCAGTCACTTGTCTTTATTTCGTAATCATTTGCGCATTCAGCCCACATGTATGCGGAGTTTCATCAGTATCGAACAACTTTCTTGGGCTGTTTTTTTGTTTTTACAAAGTATGTACTTCAATGACATGCTTCCGTGCCTATATGAAATAATTTCAGGACAGCTGGGGAAACACTGGCCTAGGCTGATTTATTTATTTTTTATGTTAGGCATGGGAAACGCAGAGTACATTTATTAATAAAGTCGGTAAGAATTCAAATTTTAGTCAGACCTATTTTCGAAGTTAGGAAACTTTGGTCTACGATATCAAAAACTCTGTGGATGACGGCTCCAAGAAGAAAATGATGGGGTTTTTTTTCGCGCTTTATTAATTAACACACACACAGACAGACACAAACATATATGTTACAGATAATGCAGTAGTACATCGGAAACTCAGGAAAATGTAAAGGCTAACAGTGTCGTTTGTAGCGTGATCTCCGAAAAATAGCTACTTGCAAATATTTTCTAACTATTCATTTTAGTCCTCCAATTGTAGATGATAGTAGTAGTATTTGAGCAGTATTCTATTCAATTCTTTTTTTTTTCAGCTCGAGAAATGCAGGACCTTTTGTGGACACGGTCATTGCGCTTTTAAAATTTCACTACTTATCTGGGATGAAAATAATGCTTTCAATATACTTCTCTTTTCACAGAAACTTCTTCCCAAACATACTAAATAGTTAGTACTTATATATAAGAATGACAGCAGCGCGTATAACAACACCTATCTATTGTTACATGAATTTACAGCGTCAACATTCCAACCGGCACCACGTAATGGAATTATTGTTAGCTTTATGGTGAAAATAAAAAAATAATTGTATTGTTTGATTTTGACAAATAGTGCTTTCGTCTGGTTCTAAATCCAATAAAAGTCACATTTCATTTATATCTCTTTCTGGAAGGAGAGTTTCTGAATCGTAATTGTGCGGGAAGAAGTCTGTGTACGATGTTGTTCATCTCGTGTTAATAAACCACGAAGGCAACGATTAGGAGGTTTTACTAAGGAAATGGGTATTTCTATTGATATTTTGCTAGCTCACATGGATCAACTACTAGCTCATTCTTTTCTTTTTTTCAGAAACAATTTTAATCCTGAATGTTCATCAGTTAGTGTAATTTATTATTTCATCAAATATGACTAAAATAGACATATTTTAGGTTACCTTTGTAAAATTTTGGGATTAGTGGCACTCCGAAAAAGCTTTCTCAGGAGCATATCGATAGGGAGGGAGAAAAGAATATCGACGGCTGATTGGTCACGAGAAACAGCAAAATATTCATTCTTTTGTTTCCAATTATTGAAAATCTAAAATTCCTCCACAACGTCGCTAAAATCGACGTGCATTTTGACGTAGCTGTTAGACACCCTGAAAAATCATTTTCACCGCTAATGTAACCCCAGCAAAATAAAGAACCCGTTTTTTTTTTAATGAACAAATGGCCATGTGTAGAGGATTTTAGGAAGGGAGTGTCTGACCCCAGGTCTTAAAGAATCCTTAGAAATAGGAAGCTACGAGATTTGGGCTAGAGTGCCTGATAGGAAAGTGACACGGAAACGAAGTAGAAAGGGGAGGAAGACGCCCTTATTTATTACCGGGGGCCAGTACCCGGGGTCCAACGGCTTAACGTGCCCATCCGACGCACGGCAAATATTTAGTGGATCGAGCGTTCGTACCTGCCTGATATCGAACCTGAGGTCCTTTCCGTGGCAGTCAAGAACGTTGCCCACCCGCGGCCTTAAGGAATCCGTGTTATTCTATCATGGATTATATAGCATTTGCAGCCCTTAGCAGGAGCCTAATACCTCGGTTGGAAAAATACCTCCCTGCATTTAATCCCCCAGTAAAAACTTCCATTCAAAACAAATAGATAAATAAAGGGTGCGAGACAGTTTGGTTAAATTAATATTTTCATAGTAAACCATATGTCAGATGTGCAGAAAACAGTACTACATGAAAATCCTTTGATGATATCTCCGTGAAATACAGGTGAATCACATCTGTTAAACTAAGTGTTCAGGTATGTATTTCTGATAGTGACCTTGCTATGAACTGTGATCCGATTAATGGAAATATTTAGCTTTAAGGGATCTGATTGGCTGGGCGTTATTCCCCTAATTTCGGCACCTTGTCAAACTGCTGGGAACACATCTAGCCATTTTTTCAGGGCCATTATCTTGTTCTATGTTTTGTTAAAAGGTGCGTTGCGTGAACAGTGCAAAATACGGAAGACATTGCAGATTGTTATCGGATTTCTAGGAGTATTTTCGGCTAGCAGTGACCACAACAACTAGTAAGTTTTCCTTCCTTAATTTAATTTTATAACATATTTTTTTTAATACTTTTTTAATATCATTTGCTCAAGTAGTGTAAAAAGATTACTTTTGCTTATGAATAGAATTTCTGTCTTCGTTTTGAACGGAATAGTGAAGTTAAATTTTATTTAACGGCTATTAATTTCTGTATGAAAAGGAAGATAAGTTACCATGAAATTGACACTTTCTTTCGAGAAACATTTAACTAAATGAATATGTCGCAAAGTTAGACTTGATAAATTTCATTGTTGTACGGAAAACATAATTTGATGCTTTTTGTCTTACATGAGTCTACAGTTGGGAAATTATTGAATCAAGTCATATCTTGAGGAAAGCGATTGCGAAATGTCGACCATAATTTTGTCGGAAAAATATTATATTCCCTGAATTTCAGTAATCAGGCAACAATTATCCACTTCAGTTTTTTCGACAAACCAAAAGTTTCACTTCACTTTTGCTGAAGTGAAACTTATCACATACAAAGTGTTTAAGCAACTAAAAAAATGAAATCAGTGTATGCGGACACATGAAATTCGTTTATTAATCTCGAATTATTGCTTTTGCAAATTACGTAACTCCTCGGGGTGGGATGCTGTTTAGTGTTTCTTCTTACTTTCTCATTTTTACTCACGATTTGAACATTAATGCATTTGCGTGCAGTGCTTATATTTATTATTTCTGCTTCTTTGAAATGCTTTTATTACGAGAAAATTATTGTGAGCTGAGAGAAGCTTTCCTTTTTTTTTTTTAGAACTTCATTTTTAAATTCAGAACTTTATTTAAAGTTGTTACATTTAAAAAAAATGTAGTTAGCACAGTGTTTAACTAAACACGTGTATCTAAAGAGAAATATCTTACTTTCAAACTTCAGGAAATTATAAATTGTCAAAACTTATGGAAACATGTGTAATTTGTTTTGTCATTAATCAGTTTATTATCGCAATGGAAAATGATATATATGCACTAACTGAAGTGACCAACTTGGCCAACTAAGTAATCTATTAAGTTTTATATCAGAAAACTAATTTAAAATTTTACCTGTACGTACTTCTTGTTTTCCCACTAAAACTATACGTAGAAGAATTGTATCGAAAATATAGTGATAAAACATTTCTACCTTCAGTATGCAAGAAGTATGCAAGCACATCGCACTTCAAATTAAAATTGTGGTGCAATGGCATATGTAGGCCCACAAACTTTGGTGGAATACTGTAGAAATGTCCACGGCTGAAAGGCAAGGAATTTGAGAGTTTGAAAAAAATACACCTCTGCTATCCATCACACACACACAGACAGACCCATCTGGAGCACGTTCAGCCAGTAGGATTGTTGCAGCACTAAATTTTCAGCCGTGACAATACGTTTCTAAGAGAAAAATATGTATTTGCGCTTCTTAATACATTTTCAGTAAACTGCTTTATGACAATCCCATACCCGTTTTTGAAACATTAACAGGCATTTCAGCAGATACATTTAGGGGATAATTTTCCTACATGCAGATATTGAAAAATAATATGTAGAATTTGAAGATCGTCGAAATTTGACATCTGGAGATCAAGAACTTTTTGCATATACTGGGTGATTCAAATATTTTGGTGCAAAAGTAAAATGCGATTAAAAAAGATTTGTGAGTCGGAGAGACATGCGGTTTGCAGATTAATATTCACCGAGGTACAAGGTTTTCTATGGTATCACGAAAAACATAGTTCAAAATCTTGACAATAGAGGGCGCTGCTGCAAAGAAAACGAGAGGCAAGAATTGTTAAATGAGATCTACGTTAAATTAGTGAAACCTATTATTTCATCATGATCTACAGATACAAGTGTTCAATGTGTTCGCCACCACATTCCAGTACTGCGTGCATATTACGCCTGAACAGCATTGAACATGTTAACGGGAATGGCTGATACCTCCTGCCGTATAGCGTCTTTCAGCGATGGTAAGGTCGGGGACATGGGATTTCATGTAGCCCACAACCAGAAATCAGCGGGTGTGAGATCTAGGATGTCATTCATATGCACTATGCCTGCTCAATAGATGATCGGCGCTAAATATCCACACCTGATTTCATGTTGTATGCAAATCATTAGCTAAACAAAACAGTGTGGTTTTGCATTCAGAATGGCAGCACGAATTGTTAAATGAGATCTACGTTAAATTAGTGAAACCTATTATTTCATCATGATCTACAGATACAAGTGTTCAATGTGTTCGCCACCACATTCCAGTACTGCGTGCATATTACGCCTGAACAGCATTGAACATGTTAACGGGAATGGCTGATACCTCCTGCCGTATAGCGTCTTTCAGCGATGGTAAGGTCGGGGACATGGGATTTCATGTAGCCCACAACCAGAAATCAGCGGGTGTGAGATCTAGGACGTCATTCATATGCACTATGCCTGCTCAATAGATGATCGGCGCTAAATATCCACACCTGATTTCATGTTGTATGCAAATCATTAGCTAAACAAAACAGTGTGGTTTTGCATTCAGAATGGCAGCACGAATTTTTATTATTTTCACACATTGGAAATGTGAATTCTTTTCTCCGTAATGGTTTTGGTGTCTCATCCTAACGTTGATTTGTGCGAGTGATGTGCAAATGTCGCTTATGTGGCATTCCCTGCTGCAGCGCCCTATGTTGTCGAGATTTTGAACATGTTTTTCTTGATGCCATACAAAATCCATTACCTCGGTGAATATTAAGCTGCAAACCACATTTCTCTCTGAACCATAGATGTTTTTTAATACAATTTTACTTCTTCACAAAATGTTTGAATGACCCGGTAAAAATAACTTTTGTTGCTTCAAGTGTAAAGAACGGAATTAATTATGCCAGAATTAAAAATTTTGAAACAGAAAATTTTCCTGGTATTCAAATGCCATTTGCTTTTCATTAGTATACTAAAATTATATACATAAAACCGAAGTAAGTGAGCCTGCGATTTTTGTATCACTCTCCATATTAAGTGAATAGCTTCCTTAGACGATTGCACAAAAATTAGTTTCCAGTAAAATATTACAGCAAAAAATCCATACATTTTAAAATTCATTTTCAGGAAAGAGGTTTCTCCAAAAAATGCCAGAATTAAAAATTTCGAAAAAGAAAATTTTCCTGGTATTGAAATATAATTTGCATTTCAATAATATACTAAAATTATATTCATAAAACCAAAGTAAGTGAGCCTGCGATATTTGTTTTTGTATCACTCTCTATATTAAGTGAATACAAGATTGCAAAAAATTAGTTTTCCGTAAAATATTATAGCAAAAAATCCATACATTTTAAAATTCATTTTCAGGAAAGAGGTTTCTTCGAAAAATGATTTTAGCAACACAAAATTATCTTCACAAGAAACATTAAGAAATCAACGGAATAATAATGGGGGAAAGGATTGTTTGTTCACTGCGAAATGAAACGTGCTTATCTAAAGGAATGTTAAGATATCATTTAGCAGAAAAGCACGTGCAACTAAAAAGTTTAGTATTTGGATTGTTTGTTGAGTTAGAATATAAGCCTACTCATAGTGGAAGTAAATGAAGTTTAAAATTCTTGCAAACAGTAATCTGCCGAAAAATGCAAATTTCTATTTCCATGTAACTGAAAAATCAGCTAGTCCAGGTGGAACACTGATTACAATCTCTTACGCGAATATGCCCTTAACAACGATCGCGCTGAGAACGTTTAAGCGTCTGGATGAGTAATCCCATAGGACTATCCCACCCCATTTAAGCCTCTGGATGAGTAATACCATAGGGCGATCCCACCTCGTTTAAGCCTCTGGATGAGTAATCCCATAGGGCGATCCCACCTCGTTTAAGCCTCTGGATGAGTAATCCTATAGAACGATTAAACCGCGTTTAAGCCTCTGAATGAGTATTCCCATAAAACGATCCCACCTCGTTTAAGCCTCTGGATGAGTAATTCCATAAAGCGATCGCACCTCGTTAAAGCCTCTGGATGAATAATCCCAAAGAACGATCCCACCTCGTTTAAGCCTCTGGATGAGTAATGCCATGGAACGATCCCACCTCGTTTCCATCACTAAAAGAAGGAAGCGACCCCTCTCAACTCAATTATACGTCCTCTCTCAAACTTGCACAACTGCTCGCGATGGGCACGGTTCCGACGTCAAGGCATCCTCCCCGTCAGTGTAGATTAAAGCAACTTTAATCCAGTATCACTATTATTCTTGCGTACGAGATTTGCTCCCTCCTGGACATGGATGCGTGGTTCCCACTCGCTGTGGCAGTCAACTATTTAATCATTGATTTTTACTTCTAATTATTTGTGTATTCGGGCCCCTTGCATGAACAGTTTCCATCAGTATCGAACAACTTTCTCGTAGCGCTTTTTTTTTCCAAATAGTACTTCAGTGAAATACATGCAATTTATAACGTCAGGAGAGCTAGGGAAACGCTGGCCCAGAAGGATATTCATTTTTTTGTTAAACATGGGAACGCACATTTCATTTTAATGATATCTATTTTGGTATTTAGGAGACGTTGGTCTACGAAATAAAAAATCCAGTAGAGGACGGCTGCAAGAATAAAACTAGTATTTTTTCAGTTTTGTGTGTAACACGTACAGGCGCGTAAGAACGTTACCGTATTGCGGAAATACAAATGAAAATCCGCAAAATTGAAACGTTAACAATGTCGTTTGCAGCATGGTCTCTGAAAGGCAACTGCATGCTGGTATATTCTAATTAATTGTCTTAGTCGTCCAATTGTAGTAGAAGTAGTTGAATTGTGGTAGAAGTAGTTTACTATATTTTTTTTCGGTTTTCCGGTGCTGAAATACAGGCCGTTTTGTTGACAGGGCCTTACAAAGGTTACTATTTTAAAAGGTTCTTTACTCATCTGGAATGAAAATAACACTTTCCATACTCCTTTTTTCACAGACTCTTCTTTCCAAAAATTCTGCATTGTTAACATTTGTAATTTTTAAGATGGCAGCGCGTTCGACTACAATCCTCCGTTGTTGCATTCCTTTGCAGCGCCAACAAGGTAACTAAGGAAGCCTTTTGGAATTATTGTTAGCTTTATGGTCAAATAAAAAAATAATTGTGAAAATTAAAAAAATATCAGAAGTAATTGTATCGTCTGAGTAGGACTGATTTCAAATTGAAGTCATCCTGCTGAGCAATAATTCGACTTTAGTGGCATTGGACCTGTGAACTATAATAATGAATATCCGGGATGTTAAAAAAAACCATGCAGCGTGGCCTTTGTTGATTTAAAGCGACGAATTTGCTTCTTGAGGAATAGTGCTTTCCCGGCTCTGGATTCTAAATTTAATATCCCGCATTATTCCTGTATTTATTTTTTAATGCCTTCCAAAACGACAAATACACAGTATTTGTCGTTTTCTTGAAGAACTTCCGTTCACAGTGAGTAGAGTTTAGGTCCCAGCCACCTACAGCGAGATCGCCTTTTGGGCAGGACACAGATACGGAAGGAATGAGAGCAAGTCTAGCGACTTTGACAGAACAGTTTATAGTGAGCTTAGAGTGCAGTAGATGGCGCCACCGTACAAGTAAGATGTTGCACACAGATGGGTGAGAGAATTTCAGGGGGGGGGGCATAGGAAAGGATACCCATTTAACCAGTGGGGGCCGTCACTTAACGCGCTCGTCCGATGCACGGCGGATATTCAGCGATTGTTAGTAAATCACACCATCTCTGAGAGATCAGCCCAGGCTCGAACCTGAGGACCTTGCAATGATAATCTGATTCGCTAACCACTAAGCCATCCGCGGCTCTATTACATCTTTTGTCTACTTTTCTGGCACTATATTGTCCGCTCCCTCTGTATCCATATTCCCTTCATTTGCTCTGAATAGAAAGATTATGAAAATATGTCCGCGCAAGTCTGTTGGGACTGTAGGGATGGGCTTAAGAGTGACTTTTCGGTAAAGTTCGAACCGTGAAGTTCCAAAAAAGTAACCGTAACAAGTAACGGTGACAAGGCCACTGTTTGTTACAAGAACGAACACCTGT
This sequence comes from Macrothele yani, assembly GCA_039090855.1. Lineage (NCBI taxonomy): Eukaryota > Metazoa > Arthropoda > Arachnida > Araneae > Macrothelidae > Macrothele > Macrothele yani. Next base: position 46,363,622 of record CM077031.1, read on the forward strand.
ATCTGTATGCTCAAATTAGTCACGTGGCGAAATCACAATCCACAGGAACCTTTCATTAATCGTTACTCGGCAGTTGGCACTTCGCTTCGCAGTTCTCGTTCTGAGTTCTCAAGAGGATTCGTGTTCGTGTTTTTTCCTAGTTTTCCATTGACAGGCTAATTAGGCACTTGTATTCTTTGTTACTTTTCATAGGAATTTTTGTTAGTTTTCACAGGTATTTTAGTTTCTTTTCATACGAAAGTAACGGAGAAATATTAAATATGAAATCTTTCAACTCCCGAAGAGCAGATAGTAATAATGATAGTACCTATATATGTAACATTTTCAAGTGGAAGATAAATGATATTATTATTTATAATTCACTTATTCGGTCTGTTGGTCTGTAGATAGACCTCAACACAAAAAAGATTTTTATACGGATATATTTTTAGCCAATAATTGCATTTTTCTGAAATTTTGTGCTCCAGCCCTAAAATAAAAATCTTGGTGCTCTAGAATTTCATTGAACGGTAGTTTGGGTGCAAAATAGCATATATAAATGTCACTTAAAATAAAAAATTAAAAAAAACCAACACCGCCAGAGAAATAGCTTTAGACGTGAGATTACTGAGTGAAAAAGCTTGGAAATATCTACACTGAAGTGCCAGAAAAACTAGTACAGACGAGCTTATGCAAAATACAAAGCAACGTCACGTATGCGCGTACTCGGTTGCGTCCGTCAGTGCGTATAAAAAGCGATAGACATCCTTGCCAGCTGTCAGGGCTGTTTTCGGCATGAGAATGACAAGTAATAACGATTTAAGCGATTTTCAACGCGGTGTCACAGTTGGCGCTCGTGAAATGGGCCATACTATTTCGGAGGTAGAAACGAAGTTCGGATTTTCACGGACGGCCATTGCAAGGGTGTACCGTGACTACAAGAATTCCAGCAAAACCTCCAACCTACGATACCAGTGTGGCAGTAAAAAGACATAGGGTGAACGTGACCATCGTCGGCTGTCAAGAATCGTTTTACGCGACACTCTAGCAGGTATAATCGGAATTCAATGCTGGAGCCTCAACAAGCATCAGCATCCGGACTATGCAACGTACCCTGCACGATATGGGCTTTGGGAGCCAACGCCCAACTCGAGTCCCCTTGATGGGTGCCCGACACAGAGATAAGCGCCTCGCTTGGGCACGGCAACACCGCCACTGGACACTTGATGACTGGAAACAAGTAGCCTGGTACGACAAGTCGCGTTTCCAACTGTATCGGGAAGATGGAAGGATTCGTATATGGCGCAAACCCCATGAAGCCCTGGATCCCGCCTGTCAACAAGGAATTGTACCGGCTGGGAGGGGTGGGGCTTAATGGTATGGGGTGTGTTTAGCTGGACTTCACTTTGACCCTTGGTATGTCTACAAACGTCTATGACCTGCGAACGGTATGTGCGCATCCTCTTTGACGAGGTACACCCCTTCATGTCCTGTATTCATGCTGATTAGTTGGGCCTGTTCCAATAGGACAATGCACCTCCACACAAGTATCGGGACGCCACATTATGGTTAGAGGAGCATTCATCTGAGTTTGGGGAGTTGCGATTCCCACCGAAGTCCCCAGATCTGAACGTGATAGAACACATTTGGGATGCCATACAACGCGCTATCGAACACAGGAATCCGAGACCTCGGAATACACCCGAATTGTGGAACGCTCTGCAGGAAGTATGGTGTGCATTGCCTACAGCATATTTCCGAAAGCTAGTGGAGTCCATGCCCCGTCGTATTTCTGTAGTGCTGCGCTCCCGTGGGGGACCTACCAAGTATTAGACTGGTGTACCAGTTTTTCTGGCACTTCAGTGTATATTTAATATCCAGTGATTTTGGAGCGGTTAACGAAATTAGCTTGATTTGCAACGTACCTGTCGTTCCCAGAAAGTAGCATGGTATTTTGAGGTATTTTATTTTCAGGAACCAAAGTGTTCTCGTGATTTTGGAACGGTGATTTTTGCCGCTGATCACAAACCGTAACAGTAACATTTTAGTAACGTTACGAAGTAACCGTGACGGGATTTTGTGCCCACCTCTATGCGTAAGAGGGTTCGCTCTACTGTTATCGGGGTCACGTACCTGGGTGACCCAGCGCTCATTTGCGTGGTCAGTTGCTGCACTGTTGCAAGTCGACTGCCCTTTACCAGTCGACGGATGCGACGTTCTCCTTTGGGGACAGTGGCCTTTGGGGCTCTACAGTTATGACGTCACGAGGTACTTGGTGTGCCTGCTGTCCATTCTTGTTACACCCTTACTACAGCACCTTGCGGACATCCCACGAAAGTCTGCTGTTTCTGAGATGCTTCCACCCTTGGCGCGGCAGCGGATGATCATTCCTTTTTGAACGTCCGTCAAATCACAACCTCTGGCCACTGTGCTCGCGTGATGCACTATCGCTCACCTGTCCTGACCCGGCCGCTGATATCACCGTGTGGTCGACCTTGTCACGTGCACTGTGTGACACAACTGGGCTGGTACACAGTGATTCCGAGGGTGGTCCACTGGTCGAAGTGGCACAGAGCTACTGCCGGTATGGTATCTACCATATATTCTTTTTTTTTTTTTTTTGAAGGTTTAACGACCAACGTGAGGAATTCAATGGGCTATAAGCAGTCGCCCGTCCCTGATTTAGGGTCACTGGTTCCAGGGAAAGGCGAGAGCCAGTGCCGTAAGATAAACACAACATCCATGCCTCACCGGAATTCGAACCCGGACCCCTTTCGGACGAATGATCAGAGGCCATCGCTTAGACCACTGCGCCACCGGGTCGGCGACCATAGATTCACATAGTACCGGTTGATTCATAAAGAAGTATACACTTTGAACGCACCATAAAAGAAGAACAATGTAAGATATTTTCTGTTACCTGTAACAGAATTGTACGGGAAGGTTTCAAGTTTTTTTAGAGACAGTCACAGATGTTTTATGTGTGCACCCTTAGTCACACGACACACAACGAGCCGGTAATTCATTTCCGCCCAAATGCGAGGTAAGATATCTCAATCAAGTGCAGGGATAGTGGCTGTGATACGCTGTTTCATCTCCGTTAGATCAGCAGGAAGGGGAGGGGCCTTGCCTTTTACGTACCACCACAGGAAAAAGTCACAAGGTGTTAAGTCAGGACTTCTGGGTGGCTATTGGGTCAGTGGCATGTTGTTGTCCGCGGCTCGTCCTATCCATCGGTGAGATGTTCATCGACTGAATAGTCACGTGACACTTGCGCTATCGCCTACGTCACTTCCCCCAGTAGCGGGACATAAGCTTTATGAGTACATCTACCTAAAGGTTCGCAGTTGTGGTCCGTGTCTTCAACTATTACTGCTTTGCAGTATCTGGATCCATTCCATCGCCCTTATGGGTCATAACGTACGTAAAAATACTTCGATTACGGAAAAACTTTATCATGTTGTTCCGGAGGTATACTGAACCGGCTCTGTTGAATGTCATTGAAATGGGGTCACAGGTCAGGACAAAGGAGCGAAATTTATTCCACAGCCTTTATGCTCATAACTTAACTAAAAATGTCTCTATTGTAGCAAAACTTTAGTATGTTGTTTCGTAGGTATACTGAACCAATTCTATTTAATATAATCAAAATGGGGTCAAAGGTCAGGACACAGGAGCGAGATTTATTACACAGCCATTATTCTCATAACTTGAGTAATGATTTCTGGTATGTTGGAAAGCGTATCATAATCAATGCATTGCATGATTTTACTAACTTGTTGCGTAAAAATTTGTGCTTTGATCCTAATTTCTTTACGTAGTTTGCGACGGGTTTATAATTTATTACACACTGGGATGGTAAATAATGTTTTTTTTTAACTGCCGGTATACTCACTTCCATTTTTGTTAACTACCGGTATGGCATATCGGCACATATACCGGCCCACTTCGAACACTGGAGTGGTCATATTATTCTGATAGGAACGTGTATGTGGTAAGAGCACTAAAGGAAAAAGAAATTCTTAAGAACCGAAACGAAAAACAACATTACGTGAACATCTCAAAATTTTATTTGCAGGTTCATCTAGAAGGTTTCGGTCGCTTTTTATCAAAAGAATGCAGGAGACTTTTCACAGGCAAGACGATATAAATCCCAATGTGTTCCATGCTCACACTCATAGACCGGGCGGAGAAGTTCTTTCGAAATCTTGAAACAAGATTCGACTTTTTCTGAAAAAGAAACAAAATGAAAATTGATATTTGTTCCTGGAAAATAATCTTTTTTCCAGTTCGTCAAAAGATAAACAGCTTGAATCAAGCAATTCATAATTTCTTTCTGTATTTTAAGGATATAGAAACTTCAGAAACATGTGTGTAAGATTCGCTAACCCTCAGTTCATAAAAAATAATTCTAAATATGTATGCATATGTTCACGTGGAATTTCTTTGTTGGCGCCATTTTAGGGCAGAGTGGACAGAAGAAGCATTTTCTACGCTTTCCAACCGTAGGTTGAAACACCCACACGCCCCAGCAAGGTTACTTGGAGTTAAAAGGCACCTGGAGAATTGCCAAATTAATAGTTTTTAGGTCATATATATATATATATATATGATCGTCTTCATCATTGTCAACCATTATCAATCCACTGCTGGACGAAGGTCTCCCCAAGTTATCTCCACAACGGTCTGTCTTATTCCAGTCTCCTCCATGTCACTCCCGCATACTTTCGAATTTCATCCACCCATCTCCCATGTGGTCTTCTTCTGGGTCTTTTCCTGTCCCTTGGAATCCAATCTAAAATTTCGGCTGTGCATCGATGGTCTGTCCTTCTGGCAGTATGTCCAGCCCATTGCCATTTCAGGGATTTAACTCTGATCATGATGTCTTCCACTCTTGTCATTTTTCGGATCCACGAGTTCCTCTTCTTATCTCTCCTGGTTACACCAAGCATGCACCTCTCCATGCTGCTTTGAGTTGTCTGCAGCCTTTGTATGTCTCTTTTAGTTAAGGTCCACGTCTCTGCACCATACGTAAGCACTGGAACGATGCATTGATCAAACGCTTTTCTTTTAAGACATAATGGCATATTGCTCTTGAAAATTATGCTGTTTCTTCCAAAAGCTCTCCAGGCAAGTTTTGTACGCCGATTAATTTCTTCATCAATGTGACCCTCACTTGATATCTGCTGTCCAAGATAAATGTACGTGTCTGTTATCCCCAGCTTTTCCCCATCAATCAATAAATCTTCATTTCTTGTAAAAGCATTGAACATCACTTTTGTCTTCTGAAAGTTCATTTTTAATCCCACTTCTTTACTCTTGTCAGCAAGTTCCTGGATCGTACTCTGCAGCTCTGATGGGGTAGTTGCAAAAATGACTATGTCATCAGCAAAACGAAGGTGGGTCAGATAATCTCCATTAATCTTTATCCCTTTTTTTTCCCAGTTCAGTGATTGAAAGACATTTTCCAATGTGGCATTAAAGAGCTTCGGAGATATGGTGTCACCTTGTCTCACTCCTTTTCCAATTTTTTATGTGTGTTGTATTTTCAAACAACCGAATCTTTTGCACTTGCATTTTCATAGATGTTATTAAAAAATTAATGTACGCATCTTCAATACCACAGGATTTCAGGGCCATTGTAACTGCTGATGGTTTCACCGAATCAAAGGCTTTTTCATAATCGATAAAAGCCATGCACAATGGAAGTTCATATTCCCTCGCTCTTTCAATTACTTCTCTCAGTACGTGGATATGATCTATTGTACTGTAGCCACTCCTGAATCCAGCTTGTTCTCTCGGTTGAGCCATGTCCAGTGTCACCTTCAAGCGGTGTGAAAAAACTTTAGTGAAGATTTTATAAACCACTGATAGGAGGCTGATAGGTCTGTAGTTCACGAGATCCTCAATGTCACCGTTTTTATGTAGCAAGATCATTGTAGCGTTGTTCCAATCCTCAGGAATCTTCCCTTCATTAAGGCATCGAGTGAAAATTTGGGAAAGTACTGTTTCGATTTCTCCACTTGCTTCTTGTATGATGTCTACAGTAATTCCATCTTCTCCTGGAGCTTTTCCCCGCTTCATGTTCTTGATTGCATGTGCAACTTCTGCTGGAAGGACTGGAAGAACTCTGGTACCTTTCATGATGCCTGGAGTACATGTATCATCCCTTTCATATAATTTGGAGAAGAAATCTTTCACTCTTGTCAAAATTTCGCCTCTATTTCTTGTTACAGAACCATCTTCTTTTCTCAGTGCCATAATCTGTTTTCTTCCCTTACTGAGATGTCCCTTTGCTATCTTTACGCTTTGGTTGTTTTCAATTGCTTTCCTTCCTAGTTCACAGTTGAATTTCCTTACGTCTTCAGTGATACTTTTTCGTACTGTCTTGCATAGCTCTATATATTCCACTTTGGAAGTCACATCTTCTTTAGTTTTCCTTATCTGTCTTCTTTTTTGCATCAACATTTTGGTTTTTCCTGATAATTTGTTCATATGCAACTTGTTCTTAGACCCAGCTAATTTTGTTGCTGTTTCCATAAAAGCTTTGGTTACTTTTCTGTTAACTTCAGAAATATCCACTTCTTCCGATGTTAGGCCTTCTAAAGCAGAGAATCTGTTCTTCAGTTCCCACTTGAAGGTATTATGGTGTTTTTTAATGTTGGTTATGTCAATACATTTGGTTTGTCTTATGAGCTTTCTGCGTTAAAGTTTAGTGTTGAGGTGCATCTTACCTCTCACCAATCTATGGTCACTACCTATGTTGAACTTGTTTAGCACACTGCAGTCTTCTATGACGAATTTTTTGTTACACATAATAAAATCAATTTCACTTGTCGTCCCATTTGTATGTCTCCATGTCCATTTTCTGTGTGGCTTTTTCTTGAAAAAGGAGTTCAAGATGAAAAACCCTTCTGCCTCTGCAAACTCAACGAGAGTATTTCCACGCTGGTTTCTGTTGCCGTGACCGAATTTACCTACTGAAGTTTCATTCTGTTTCTGTTGCTCTATTTTTGCATTGAAATCTTCCATAATTATCTTTAAGTGCTGCTTACCTTTATTATTTAGATGACGAATTTCCTCATAAAATTCTTCAATTTCTTCTTAAGAATGACTTGTGGTGGGTGCATAAGTTTGAATAATCTGAGCCTGGTATCTACTAGAGAGTTGGATAACGAGTCGTGCTGCTCGGTCAGAGGAACTTTCAACTTCTACAACTTTATCCTTCAGTTTCTTGTTTATTATAAATCCAACACCACTAGTTCTGCCAGGTATCAGTCCCACGATAGTAGAAGAGATGTCCACTTTTCAGTTCAATGAGATCTTCTCCTTACCTCACTTAGCCCGACGATGTCCCACTTGATACTTTGTAGTTCCTCTTCCAATTCAAGAAGCCTTTAATCAGAAGACAGGGAGCGTCCATTATACGTAGTCAAGGTCAACATCAGATGGCAGCCCAGTCCGGTCCTCCGGGGATTCTTAGCACCCGCTGCCTTGGCCAGGTACATTCCAGCCGGAGACTGAGGGCCAAGATTTAAGTTGTGTAATCATTTTGGAGGGGTTTGGCCATAACTCACCACGCTGGCCAAGCGGGTTGGAGAGTGTGGGATAGCATTTCCTCTAATCCCGATGGTATAGTTATACCGCTATTGGCGGTCGTCAGAGCCCTTTTAGTGGGAACAGGATGTACCACGAGAAGGCGGGGTTGGCATTTGTCAAGGAGAGGATGTGATGTTACGCATCACCTGACCTTACATCCCAGTAAATATATATATATCTATATATATATGATTTAAGGTCCGGAGATGCGTAACATCACAGCCTCTCCTTGACAAATGTCAACCCCGCCTTCTCGTGGTACATCCTGTTCCCACTAAAGGGCTCTGACGACCGCAAATAGCGGTATAACTATACCATCGGGATTAGAGGAACTTCTATCCAAAACTCACCAACCCGCTTGGCCAGCGTGGTGAGTTATGGCCAAACCCCTCCAAAATGATTCCACAACTTAAATCTTGGCCCTCAGTCTCCGGCAGCTGGAATGTACCTGGCCAAGGCAGCGGCCAGTGCGACATGAAGGCAGAGGGTGCTAAGAATCCCCGGAGGACCGGACTAGGCTGCCATCTGATGCTGACCTTGGCTACGTACAACGGACGCTCCCTATCTTCTGATTCAAGGCTTCTTGAATTGGAAGAGGAACTACAAAGGATCAAGTGGGACATCGTCGGGCTAAGTGAGGTAAGTAGAAATGGAGAAGATCTCATCGAACTGAAAAGTGGACATCTCTTCTACTATTGTGGGACAGGTACTGGCAGAACTAGTGGTGTTGGATTTATAATAAACAAGAAACTGAAGGATAAAGTTGTAGAAGTTGAAAGTTCCTCTGACAGAGCTGCACGACTTGTTATCCAACTCTCGAAAAGATACCAGGCTCAGATTATTCAAACTTATGCACCCACCACAAGTCATCCTAAAGAAGAAATTGAAGAATTTTATGAGGAAATTTGTCATCTAAATAATAAAGGTAAGCAGCACTTGAAAATAATTATGGGAGATTTCAATGCAAAAATAGGGCAACGGCAACAGAATGAAACTTCAGTAGGTAAATTCGGTCACGGCAACAGAAACCAGCGTGGAAATACTCTCGTTGAGTTTGCAGAGGCAGAAGGGTTTTTCATCTTGAACTCCTTCTTCAAGAAAAAGCCACACCGGAAATGGACATGGAGACATCCAAATGGGACGACAAGTGAAATTGATTTTATTATGTGTAACAAAAAATTCGTCATAGAAGACTGCAGTGTGCTAAACAAGTTCAACACAGGTAGTGACCATAGATTTGTGAGATGTAAGATGCACCTCAACACCAAACTTGAACGTGGCAAGCTCATAAGACAAACAAAATCTATTGACATAACCAACCTTAAAAAACACCATAATACCTTCAAGTTGGAACTGAAGAACAGGTTCTCTGCTTTAGAAGGCCTAACATCGGAAGAAGTGGACATCTCTGAAGTTAACAGAAAAGTAACTAAAGCTCTTATGGAAACAGCAACAAAATTAGCTGGGTGTAAGAACAAGTTGCATGTAAACAAATTATCAGGAAAAACGAAAATGTTGATGCAAAAAAGAAGAGATGAGAACAACTAAAGAAGATGTGACTTCCAAAGTGGAATATATAGAGCTATGCAAGACAGTAAGAAAAAGTATCACTGAAGACGTAAGAAAATTCAACTGTGAACTAGTGAGGAAAGCAATTGAAAACAACCAAAGCCTAAAGATAGCAAAGGGACATCTCAGTAAAGGAAGAAAACAGATTATGGCACTGAGAAAAGAAGATGGTTCTGTAACAAGAAATAGAGGCGAAATTTTGACAAGAGTGAAAGATTTCTACTCCAAATTATATGAAAGGGATGATACATGCACTCCAGACATCATGAAAGATACCAGTACCAGAGTTCCTCCAGTCCTTCCAGCAGAAGTTGCACATGCAATCAAGAACATGAAGCGGGGAAAAGCTCCAGGAGAAGATGGAATTACTGTAGACATCATACAAGAAGCAAGTGGAGAAATTGAAACAGTACTCGCCCAAATTTTCACTCGATGCCTTACTGAAGGAAAGATTCCTGAGGATTGGAACACCGCTACAATGATCCTGCTACATAAGAAAGGTGACATTGAGGATCTCGGAAACTACAGACCTATCAGCCTCCTATCAGTAGTTTATAAAATCTTCACTAAAGTTCTTTCACACCCCTTGAAGGTAACACTGAACATGGCTCAACCGAGAGAACAAGCTGGATTCAGGAGTGGCTACAGCACAATAGATCATATCCACGTACTGAGAGAACTAATTGAAAGAGCGAGGGAATATGAACTTCCATTGTGCATGGCTTTTATCGATTATGAAAAAGCCTTTGATTCGGTGAAACCATCAGCAGTTACAATGGCTCTGAAAACCTGCGGTATTGAAGATGCATACATTAATATTATTAATAACATCTATGAAAATGCAAGTGCAAAGATTCGGCTGTTTGAAAATACAACACACATAAAAATTGGAAAGGGAGTGAGACAAGGTGACACCATATCTCCGAAGCTCTTTAATGCCACATTGGAGGGTGTTTTTCAGTCGCTGAGCTGGGAAAACAAAGGGATAAAGATTAATGGAGATTATCTAACCCACCTTCGTTTTGCTGATGACGTAGTTATTTTTGCAACTACCCCATCAGAGCTGCAGAGTATGATCCAGGAACTTGCTGACAAGAGTAAAGAAGTGGGATTAAAAATGAACTTTCAGAAGACAAAAGTGATGTTCAATGCTTTTACAAGAAATGAAGATTTATTGATTGATGGAGAAAAGCTGGAGATAACAGACACGTACGTTTATCTTGGACAGCAGATATCAAGTGAGGGTCACATTGATGAAGAAATTAATCGGCGTACAAAACTTGCCTGGAGAGCTTTTGGAAGAAACAGCATAATTTTCAAGAGCAATATGCCATTATGTCTTAAAAGAAAAGTGTTTGATCAATGCATCCTTCCAGTGCTTACGTATGGTGCAGAGACGTGGACCTTAACTAAAAGAGATATACAAAGGCTGCAGACAACTCAAAGGTGCATGGAGAGGTGCATACTTGGTGTAACCAGGAGAGATAAGAAGAGGAACTCGTGGATCCGAAAAATGACAAGAGTGGAAGACATCATGATCAGAGTTAAATCCCTGAAATGGCAATGGGCTGGACATACTGCCAGAAGGACAGATCATCGATGGACAGCCGAAATTTTAGATTGGATTCCAAGGGACAGGAAAAGACCCAGAAGAAGACTACATGGGAGATGGGTGGATGAAATTCGAAAGTATGCAGGGGTGACATGGAGGAGACTGGCACAAGACAGACCGTTGTGGAGAAAACTTGGGGAGACCTTCGTCCAGCAGTGGATTGATAAGGTTGACAATGATGATGATGATGATATTTATACTGGATTGAATTGGTGATATATAGATATATATATATCATCATCATCATTGTCAAACATTATCAATATACAAGTGGACGAAAGTCTCCCCAAGTTTCCTCCACAACGGTCTGTCTTGTGCCAGTCTCCTCCATGTCACTCCCGCATACTTTCAAATTTCATCCACCCATCTTCCTTGTGGTCTTCTTCTGGGTCTTTTCCTGTCTCTGGGAATCCAATCTAAAATTTCGGATGTCCATCGATGGTCTGTTCTTCTGGCAGTATGTCCAGCCCATTGCCATTTAAGAGATTTAACTCTGATCATGATGTCTTCCACTCTTGTCATTTTTCGGATCCACGAGTTCCTCTTCTTATCTCTCCTGGTTACACCACGTATGCACCTCTCCATGCTTTTTGAGTTGTCTGCAGCCTTTGCATGTCACTTTTAGTTTAGGTCCACGTCTCTGCACCATACGTAAGCACTGGAAGGATGCATTGATCAAACCCTTTTTTTAAGACAAAAAGGCATATTGCTCTTGAAAATTATGCTTTTTCTTCCAAAAGCTCTGCAGGCAAGTTTTGTACGCCGATTAATTTTTTCAGCAATGTGACCCTCACTTGATATGTGCTGTCCAAGATAAACGTACGTGTCTGTTATCTCCAGCTTTTCTCCATCAATCGAAAAATCTTAATTTTTTGTAAAAGCATTGAACATCACTTTTATCTTCTGAAAGTTCATTTTTAATCCCACATCTTTACTCTTGTCAGCAAAGTCTTGGATGAAACTCTGCAGCTATGATGGGGTAGCTGCAAAAATGACTAGGTCGTCAGCAAAACGAATGTGGGTTAGATAATCTCCATTAATCTTTATCCCTTTGTTTTCCTAGATCAGTGATTGAAAGATATTTTTCAATGTGGCATTAAAGAGCTTCGGAGATATGGTGTCACCTTGTCTCACTCCCTTTCCAGCCGAATTTTTGCACTTACATTTTCATAGATGTTATTAATAATATTAATGTATGCATCTTCAATACCGCAGGATTTCAGAGCCATTGTCACTGTTGATGGTTTCACCGAATCAATGGCTATTTTATAATCGATAAAAGCCATGCAAAATGGAAGTTCATATTCCCTCGCTCTTTCAATTAGTTCTATCAGTACGTGGATATGATCTATTGTGCTGTAGCCACTCCTGAATCCAGCTTGTTCTCTCGGTTGAGCCATGTCCAGTGTTACCTTCAAACGATGTGAATGATCTTTAGTGAAGATTTTATAAACCACTGATAGGAGTCTGATAGGTCTGTAGTTCCTGAGATCCTCAATGTCACATTTTTTATGTAGCAGGATCATTGTTGCGTTGTTCCAATCCTCAGGAATCTTCCCTTCATTAAGGCATCGAGTAAAAATTTGGGCGAGTACTGTTTCGATTTCTCCACTTGCTTCTTTTATGATATCTACAGTAATTCTATGTTCTCCGGGAGCTTTTCCCCACTTCATGTTCTTGATTGCATGTGCAACTTCTGCTAGGAGGACTGGAAGAACTCTGGTACTGGTACCTTTCATGATGTCTGGAGTACATGTATCATCCCTTTCATAGAATTTGGAGTAGAAATCTTTCACTCTAGTCAAAATTTCAGCTCTATTTCTTGTTACAGAACCATCTTCTTTTCTCAGTGCCATAATATGTTTTTTTCCCTTACTGAGATGTCCCTATGCTATCTCTAGGCTTTGGTTGTTTTCAATTGCTTTCTTCACTAGTTCACAGTTGAATTTCCTTACGTTTTCAGTGATACTATTTCGTACTGTCTTGCATAGCTCTATATATTCCACTTTGGAAGTCACATCTTCTTTAGTTGTCCCCATCTCTCTTCTTTTTTGCATCAACATTTTGATTTTTCCTGATAATTTGTTCACATGCAACTTGTTCTTAGACCCAACTAATTTTGTAGCTGTTTCCATAAGAATTTTGGTTACTTTTCTGTTAACTTCAGAAATATCCACTTCCGATGTTAGGCCTTCTAGCGCAGAGAATCTATTCTTCAGTTCCACATTGAAGTTATTACGGTGTTTTTAAAGGTTGGTTATGTGAGTACATTTTGTTTGTCTTATGACCTTGCCACGTTCGAGTTTAGCGTTGAGGTGCATCTTACGTCTCACCAATCTATGGTCACTACCTGTGCTGAACTTGTTTAGCACACTGCAGTCTTCGATGACGAATTTTTTGTTACACATAATAAAATCAATTTCACTTGTCGTCCCAATTGGATGTCTCCATGTCCATTTCCTGTGTGGCTTTTTCTTGAAGAAGGAGTTCAAGATAAAAAACCCTTCTGCCTCTGCAAACTCATCGAGAGTACTAGGGGTGTTCAAATGAAAAGGTACGAAACGTCATAAGAACGTAACCGTTAACATATTTGCCTATGCCGCTATGGGAGAATGTAGCGACACATCTAGGGATGCGATTGGAGTCGCCGGCGTGGATCGGAGCATGCGCGGGCGCCCGCATGCGTAGCAGAGAGCAGAGGATCTTATGAAGAGCGCCGTCCAATTGACGCGACAGTGCGTGTGAGGACAGGATGGCGTTCACATTGCAAAATTCGACGATTGAGGAGCAGCGAGGCGTTATCCGATTTCTGACAGCGGAAGGTGTTAAACCGGCCGCTATTCATCGCGGAGGGTGTGGTTCTGCTCCATGATAACGCGCATTCACACGTCTCCAGGGTCACATACGCGGAACTGGCCAAGTTCCAGTGGGAGCAGCTTGACCATCCGCCCTACAGCCCGGACATGTCGCCCTGCGATTTCCACGTGTTTGGTCCCCTGAAAAAACATCTGAAAGGGAAGCGCTTCCACTCGGACGACGAACTCAAGGACGCTGTGCAGGACTGGGTCTCGTCACGGCCACAGGAATTCTGGGAACAAGGAATCCTTCGGCTCGTTAATCAATAGGATCGTTGTGCTACGGCCTATGGTGTATACTTTGAATAAAGTCTTCATTTGTACCCACAGTGTCGTTTCGCACCTTTTCATTTGAACACTCCTTGTATTTCCACGCTGGTTTCTCTTGCCGTGACCGAATTAACCTACTGAAGTTTCATTCTGTTGCCGTTGCCCTATTTTGCATTGAAGTCTCCCATAATTATCTTCAAATGCTGCTTGCCTTTATTATTTAGATGACGAATTTCCTCATAAAATTCTTCAATTTTTTCTTCAGGATAACTTGTGGTGGGTGCATAAGTTTGAATAATCTTATATATATATATATATTAGGAAAACAAATGGGTAAAAATTAATGGAGATTATCTAACCCACCTACGTTTTGCTGATGACGAAGTCGTTTTTGCAACTACCTCAGCAGAGTATGATTCAGGAACTTTCTGACAAGAGTAAATAAGTGGGATTAAAAATTAGCTTTCAGAAGACAAAAGTGATGTTAAATGCTTTTATAAGAAATGAAGATTTATCGATTGATGGAGAAAAACTGGAGGTAGCAGATACGTATGTTTATCTTGGACAGCAGATATCAAGTGAGGGTCACATTGATGAAGAAATTAATCTGCGTACAAAACTTGCCTGGAGAGCTTTTGGAAGGAACAGCATAATTTTCAAGAGCAATATGCCATTATGTCTTAAAAGAAGAGTTTGATCAATGCATCCTTCCAGTGCTTACGTATGGTGCAGAGACATGGACCTTAACTAAAAGTGACATACAAAGCCTGCAGACAACTCAATGAAGCATGGAGAGGTGCATGCTTGGTGTCACCAAGAGAGATAAGAAGAGGAACTCGTGGACCCGAAAAATGACAAGAGTGGAAGACATCATGATCAGAGTTAAATCCCTGAAATGGCAATGGGCTGGACGTACTGCCAGAAGGACAGAATATCGATGGACAAGCAAAATTTTAGATTGGATTCCAAGGGACTGGAAAAGACCTAGAAAAAAACCACATGGAAGATGGGTGGATGAAATTCGTAAGTATGCGGGAGTGACATGGACGAAACTGGCACAAGACAGACCGTTGTGGAGGAAACTTGGGGAGACCTTTGTCCAGCAGTGGATTGATAATGGTTGACAGTGATGAAGATGATGTAGATGATACGTGTATATATATACTATCGATAAAAACATATCACTGTAAACCACAATTTTAAAAAATCAAACAAACCAGAAAAAAAGGACATTATTAATGCAAAGAGACTTAAAAAATCATTATAATCAAAAACAAACCTCTCAAGCCGATCTCATCAGGGGAACACCGCCTCGTGGATCATGACATTTCGAAACTCAGCAAAAGCCAGAATAATCCAAGACCCGCGGAGGTGCTCCCGAGGACATGTGAAACAACAGATAAAGACCAATCCTATATACGAATATCATTTGACAGAAAGCGAAAAAACACGATCACGTGGTCCAATCGTGACAGTATGCAAATAGGTGTAAGCTGTGTAAGAAACCTATAAAATAGATTAGTAAATAATTAGCCACAAGCAGCCCACCAAGTGGCATTTAGCAACCTAATTTATTAAATTTGTAGGGCTTATATTAATAATGTCTGAAAAATGTAATTGTTGACGAGTTTCGAAGAAATTATTTGCTCTGGAATCAGCAAGTAGCTGCTTGAATAATCTTGTAATAAACTTGATTGGTAGTTCATTCTTGCAGAGTCTTCTCCACAGATTCCTAAATTCAACGGTCAACATATTTGAATTAATGCAAATATCCATAATTCTTTAAAACTGTGAAATGATAATATTTCGATATCATCATCATCATCATCATTGTCAACCATTATCAATCCACTGCTGGACGAAGGTCTCCCCAAGTTTCCTCCACAACGGTCTGTCTTGTGCCAGTCTCCTTAATGTCACCCCTGCATACTTTCGAATTTCATCCACCCATCTCCCATGTGGTCTTCTTCTGGGTCTTTTCCTGTCCCTTGGAATCCAATCTAAAATTTCGGCTGTCCATCGATGATCTGTCCTTCTGGCAGTATGTCCAGCCCATTGCCATTTCAGGGATTTAACTCTGATCATGATGTCTTCCACTCTTGTCATTTTTCGGATCCACGTGTTCCTCTTCTTATCTCTCCTGGTTACACGAAGCATGCACCTCTCCATGCACCTTTGAGTTGTCTGCAGTCTTTGTATATCTCTTTTAGTTAAGGTCCACGTCTCTGCACCATACGTAAGCACTGGAAGGATGCATTGATCGAACACTTTTCTTTTAAGACATAATGGCATATTGCTCTTGAAAATTATGCTGTTTCTTCCAAAAGCTCTCCAGGCAAGTTTTGTACGCCGATTAATTTCTTCATCAATGTGACCCTCACTTGATATCTGCTGTCCCAGATAAACGTACGTGTCTGTTATCTCCAGCTTTTCTCCATCAATCGATAAATCTTCATTTCTTGTAAAAGCATTGAACATCACTTTTGTCTTCTGAAAGTTCATTTTTAATCCCACTTCTTTAATCTTGTCAGCAAGTTCCTGGATCATACTCTGCAGCTCTGATGGGGTAGTTGCAAAAATGACTACGTCATCAGCAAAACGAAGGTGGGTTAGATAATCTCCATTAATCTTTATCCCCTTGTTTTCCCAGCTCAGCGACTGAAAAACACCCTCCAATGTGGCATTAAAGAGCTTCGGAGATATGGTGTCACCTTGTCTCACTCCCTTTCCAATTTTTATGTGTGTTGTATTTTCAAACAGCCGAATCTTTGCACTTGCATTTTCATAGATGTTATTAATAATATTAATGTATGCATCTTCAATACCGCAGGTTTTCAGAGCCATTGTAACTGCTGATGGTTTCACCGAATCAAAGGCTTTTTCATAATCGATAAAAGCCATGCACAATGGAAGTTCATATTCCCTCGCTCTTTCAATTAGTTCCCTCAGTACGTGTATATGATCTATTGTGCTGTAGCCACTCCTGAATCCAGCTTGTTCTCTCGGTTGAGCCATGTCCAGTGTTACCTTCAAGCGGTGTGAAAGAACTTTAGTGAAGATTTTATAAACTACTGATAGGAGGCTGATAGGTCTGTAGTTTCCGAGATCCTCAATGTCACCTTTCTTATGTAGCAGGATCATTGTAGCGGTGTTCCAATCCTCAGGAATCTTTCCTTCATTAAGGCATCGAGTGAAAATTTGGGCGAGGACTGTTTCAATTTCTCCACTTGCTTCTTGTATGATGTCTACAGTAATTCCATCTTCTCCTGGAGCTTTTCCCCGCTTCATGTTCTTGATTGCATGTGCAACTTCTGCTGGAAGGACTGGAGGAACTCTGGTACTGGTATCTTTCATGATGTCTGGAGTGCATGTATCATCCCTTTCATATAATTTGGAGTAGAAATCTTTCACTCTTGTCAAAATTTCGCCTCTATTTCTTGTTACAGAACCATCTTCTTTTCTCAGTGCCATAATCTGTTTTCTTCCCTTACTGAGATGTCCCTTTGCTATCTTTAGGCTTTGGTTGTTTTCAATTGCTTTCCTCACTAGTTCACAGTTGAATTTTCTTACGTCTTCAGTGATACTTTTTCTTACTGTCTTGCATAGCTCTATATATTCCACTTTGGAAGTCACATCTTCTTTAGTTGTCCTCATCTCTCTTCTTTTTTGCATCAACATTTTCGTTTTTCCTGATAATTTGTTTATATGCAACTTGTTCTTAGACTCAGCTAATTTTGTTGCTGTTTCCATAATAGCTTTGGTTACTTTTCTGTTAACTTCAGAGATGTCCACTTCTTCCGATGTTAGGCCTTCTAAAGCAGAGAACCTGTTCTTCAGTTCCAACTTGAAGGTATTATGGTGTTTTTTAAGGTTGGTTATGTCAATAGATTTTGTTTGTCTTATGAGCTTGCCACGTTCAAGTTTGGTGTTGCGGTGCATCTTACATCTCACCAATCTATGGTCACTACCTGTGTTGAACTTGTTTAGCACACTGCAGTCTTCTATGACGAATTTTTTGTTACACATAATAAAATCAATTTCACTTGTCGTCCCATTTGGATGTCTCCATGTCCATTTCCTGTGTGGCTTTTTCTTGAAGAAGGAGTTCAAGATGAAAAACCCTTCTGCCTCTGCAAACTCAACGAGAGTATTTCCACGCTGGTTTCTGTTGCCGTGACCGAATTTACCTACTGAAGTTTCATTCTGTTGCCGTTGCCCTATTTTTGCATTGAAATCTCCCATAATTATTTTCAAGTGCTGCTTACCTTTATTATTTAGATGACAAATTTCCTCATAAAATTCTTCAATTTCTTCTTCAGGATGACTTGTGGTGGGTGCATAAGTTTGAATAATCTGAGCCTGGTATCTTTTCGAGAGTTGGATAACAAGTCGTGCAGCTCTGTCAGAGGAACTTTCAACTTCTACAACTTTATCCTTCAGTTTCTTGTTTATTATAAATCCAACACCACTAGTTCTGCCAGTATCTGTCCCACGATAATAGAAGAGATGTCCACTTTTCAGTTCGATGAGATCTTCTCCTTTTCTCCTTACCTCACTTAGCCCCACGATGTCCCACTTGATCCTTTGTAGTTCCTCTTCCAATTCAAGAAGCCTTGAATCAGAAGATAGCGAGCGTCCGTTGTACGTAGCCAAGGTCAGCATCAGATGGCAGCCTAGTCCGGTCCTCCGGGGATTCTTAGCACCCTCTGCCTTCATGTCGCACTGGCCGCTGCCTTGGCCAGGTACATTCCAGCTGCCGGAGACTGAGGGCCAAGATTTAAGTTGTGGAATCATTTTGGAGGGGTTTGGCCATAACTCACCACGCTGGCCAAGCGGGTTGGTGAGTGTGGGATAGAATTTCCTCTAATCCCGATGGTATAGTTATACCGCTATTGGCGGTCGTCAGAGCCCCTTTAGTGGGAACAGGATGTACCACGAGAAGGCGGGGTTGACATTTGTCAAGGAGAGGCTGTGATGTTACGCATCACCTGACCTTACATCCCATTTCGATATATTGAGGTAGAAATATTTGAATTCCAATTAATGTAAAAATTAATGGCAGAAGGATACGTATTCTTTTTATCAAAACTTCTAGTTAAAAAGCCACCGTGCTGACTATTTATCTTTATGTCCAAAAAATCTATTTGATTATTTTGTTTCTTTGTTTTTATCAGTTTCAAATTGGGTGGATATAACTTGGATTACAATTCTTCAAAGTCTTCGTGTCCAAAAACTATGACGTCATTAACATAGCGAAATATCTTCCCATGATTGGTGTCAAAATACAAAGCAGCCTTTCTTTCATACTGATATAAATAAAGGTTTGCCAAAGCACCTAAGTACTTGGAGCCCATGGGAATACCTTATGTTTGACAGAAAATCCCTTCTCCCATGCGCACGTAGTTATTATAAAGACACAGTGTTTGAATAAATCGCCAGACTTCATATTGATTACCTCGTTGAACTCCTGAAAGAGCTCAATGCCAATACTAGTAAACAGGCTTTGGAAGTCATAGGTATCTTTTGTTGTTATAGAATCCTTTTGAAGTGTATGTGTAAATTCTAAGACCGGCTTATTGCCGTTAATAATCCAGGACTCTGATATATTTTGCAAGATTATTTTTAATTTATTTTCAAATAGTGCACTCACCTGGCTGCAATAACAATTTCTTGCCGAAGTTATGAAGCGAAAAGCACCAGGAGATTTGTGAAATTTTGGGAGTGCGTATACAAAAGGGAAGTTCGAATTATAAGTTTTTATTTTTAATCTCTTGTGCAAAGCTATTATTTTTTCATGATCTCAATACTGCCTTGAGCTACCTATCAATAAGTTTCACAATCTGCAAGTTCAGCCCAAAATGTGTTGAAGTAGAATCTTTTATAAATAAGGGCTATGTTATTCTTTGCTTTATCAATAGCTACCATGGTGAATCTCTCTCTATGTTGTGAAATTTGTTTTGAAAAACCTCTGTGTGGCTTGTCTTGATGCAAGTACTGGCATTTAGAAATTCGTGTCTTGATAAGCTCCAGGGTTCTACATATCCATTCAAAGAATGCAAGGTATGTTACCTGAAACCTAGAAGATATAAGCATTGCAAATTTTATCAAATCTGTTCTTATGCCAATCATAAGTTGTTCCCAAGTAGGGTTTCTTTCAGTTCTGAAATTAGCACCGCGTGCTATTAGTGAACGTAATCCTTTGTCCAGCACAATATCTATGTTACCAGTTACTATATGATCGTGATGTTCATCAACAAAAGCTGCTAAGTTACTTTCTTCACAGTGGCAAGGTAGAGTTGTTGACGATTCGGAATTTTTCTTTAAACTTGCCGTTTCCTTATAGTTGTGTAGCCTTCTTCCCAATGATGGACCATATTTATAGCTCGTAACAATGCGTACTCCATTAACAGGAAAGCAGCCCTCAGCTTCTCGGAATATGTTATTAAAGCCAACTTTATCAAACATCCTGTCCATGAACTGCAATGTGCAGTACACCCTTTTACAATTATCACTATTCTTTAAGTTGTCTCCACTCAACTTGAACTTTAATAGATCTTCAATAAGATCTCTTTTATGTTTATCAGAGTATTTATAACTTTCATGAAAACTTCTAATCGCTCAAATTTTTCTTCTATTTAGAATAAATATTTTCTGCTAGCAGTAAGGTACAATTTTGTCATTATTTCCTTCAATATCTTCTAGGAACTTCTGGAAATCCGTCTCTGCAATCCCTTAATTCTGCAGCCTCTGTTCTTTCTGTTGCCCGCTGTAGTAATGGGTTTAAATTTGAAGTTTTGATAAATTGGATTTTCTTTAATGCTGATATCATTAGAAAGACTATTCTTTAAGTTGTCTCCACTCAACTTGAACTTTAATAGATCTTCAATAAGATCTCTTTTATGTTTATCAGAGTATTTATAACTTTCATGAAAACTTCTAATCGCTCAAATTTTTCTTCTATTTAGAATAAATATTTTCTGCTTGCAGTAAGGTACAATTTTGTCATTATTTCCTTCAATATCTTCTAGGAACTTCTGGAAATCCGTCTCTGCAATCAGTTACCTCTGCAGCCTCTGTTCTTTCTGTTGCCCGCTGTAGTAATGGGTTTAAGTTTGAAGTTTCGATAAATTGGATTTTCTTTAATGCTGATATCATTAGAAAGATTTTTACCATTACAAATTTCATTTAACCCGTACGGATATATTGTCTCTAATTGAAGAATAAATAAATTTTCCAATTCAAGGCGCTGTTCAAGATTTTCATCATGGGCCAAAATTTTGACAAAAATGTTATCAAAGCTATAACTCTGAAAGTGTGTTAACTCTGCATCTTTTTTCTTAAAAAGTCTGATATCGGACCTATGCCCATTTATTCAAATATTTAGCGGTCCGGCCGTTTAACCAATATAACTTAACCCGCTTTTTCTGCAAATAATTTAATTAATCAAATTAGTCGTCTTACAGAAGTTGGTCGTAGAACTTCCTTTTTGGCCGACATAATCAGGGTGTATTATCTTACAAAGTTTGCAACGCAAATCAGAACACACATCGAAATTTAGTTTCCTAGTACATATATTTAAGTCATGTTCACTACAAGCGGTCAACCCTAAGATTACGCCCTATATTTTTGCATTTCAGTAGTATTATTATTTTTATACATATTTTTTGTAATTTCTGAAATAGAAGAAACAAGAACGTTTGGAGACCGTAATTTATTCTCCGTCACCTGTCCCTCTGCCTTACACATATGGCGTAGGAACAGTAGCAAACGTTTCGGTAGGACTCCCTGTTCCCTAGAATCGACCGCGGGCCTAGTTTTCCCACGAGCCGCTTGAGGTGGTATAACATTTTTAGTAGTCCTGGTATCCATATAGCTAAACGAAGCGGAAAGACATACCTGTACAATTCAAAACTCATAATGCACTGAAAAAGTCTTGCAAACAAAAATGAAATTAAAAACCAAAATATCCAGAAATGCGCAAACTGCTGCAAATTTGAGAAATGGTAAGTAGACTAATAAAACTGAAGCAAGCTGAATTTAGGTATGATGCAATGTACAGACGTAGAATTCGTACATAAACACTATTTACCAACAAGTAATTGGACACCTGTAATAGCAAAGGAAAACGAAGTTTATTCACCTTCAATAAATACTAAGTGGAGCTTCCACGAGCTGCGATTACAGCTGCGACCCCTCCGGTGCATATCTCAAAAAGGCGTTGTACGACGGCTAGCGGTATTTTCTTCCACTCGGCTTGGAAAAGACAGGTCAGATACTTCACCGATTTCGGACGGTGGAGGCACCCCTTAAGTCGAGGCCCCAACTCGTCCCAGAGGTGCTCGATAGGGTTAAGATCCGGGCTCTGCGCAGGTCAGTCCGTCCGATTAACTCCATTGCCACCATACCAAGCCATGCTGTATCTCGCAACATGACAGGTGGCATTGTCATCCTCAAAGTAATATGGGTTCACCCTGTAAAACTGCCACAACGTAGGAAGCGCATGGTCATCCAAAATGGTGCAGGAGGTCTCGGCGTTGAGTCTACCAGGAATTGCAACCAATGGTCCCGTGCCGTACCAGGAGAAACACCCCCATAAGCATAATTCCACCGCCGCCGAACTTCACAGTTGGCACAATACGTTCCGACAGCAGGCGTTCTCCAGACAGACGCCAAACCCAGACCCTGCCATCCGAACGGTAGAGGGTGAACCTTGATTTTTCCCTCCAGAGAACCTGTTTCCATTGTTCAGCGGTCCACTGTCGACGTTCTTCGCACCACGTTAGCCGAGCAGCGTTATTGGACTTGGTGATTAAAGGCTTGTGGGCTGCAGCACGTCCATGATAACTGAGCAGATGGGATTCCTTACGGATGGTATTCATCAAAAGAACACTCCCGGATGCCTGTTGAAACTCCTTGCGGATGTGGCCCATCGATTTGGTGCGGTTCTTCCGAATTTCTCTGGCCAGCACCCATCGGTCTCAAACTCCCAGTTTTGTGGGTCTGCCGGGTCGGGGCACATTCCGACAGTCACCTCTGATCTTCCACTTGTCAATCTCGTTGGCCATTGTCGATTTTGGGTACTTCAACTAGCTGGATATGTCACGTACGAATCGGCCATTTCGGTGTTACCCTACGATTACACCTTTCTCGAAATCAAAGAGCTCCGAACTGCGTGGCATCTTGCATGCGAATGGTTGCGTTGTTCTTTCCCACACAATACTTAACGGCGGCTGCCGGGACGTGTATCAGGACCGCAGATATCGTCGATTGCAGGGGTGTCCAATTACTTGTTGGTAGATAGTATGTATATATATATATAGGATTGGATTGGGGATAGATATATATCATCACCATCATTGTCAACCATTATCAATCCTCTGCTGGACGAAGGTCTCCCCAAGTTTCCTCCACAACGGTCTGTCTTGTGCCAGTCTCCTCCATGTCACTCCCGCATACTTTCTAATTTCATCAACCCATCTCCCTTGTAGTCTTTTTCTGGATCTTTTCCTGTCTCTGGGAATCCAATCTAAAATTTTGGCTGTCCATCGATGTTCTGTCCTTCTGGCAGCATGTCCAGCCCATTGCCATTTCAGGGATTTAACTCTGATCATGATGTCTTCCACTCTTGTCATTTTTCGGATCGACGAGTTCCTCTTCCTATCTCTCCTGGTTACACCAAGTATGCACCTCTCCATGCTCCTTTGAGTTGTCTGCAGCCTTTGCATATCTCTTTTAGTTAAGGTCCACGTCTCTGCACCATACATAAGCACTGGAAGGATGCATTGATCAAACGCTTTCCTTTTAAGACATAATGGCATATTGCTCTTGAAAATTATGCTGCTTCTTCCAAAAGCTCTCCAGGCAAGTTTTGTACGCCCATTAATTTCTTCATCAATATGACCCTTACTTGATATCTGTTGTCCAAGATAAAAGTACGTGTCTGTTATCTCCAGCATTTCTCCATCAATCGATAAATCTTCATTTCTTGTAAAAGCATTGAGCATCACTTTTGTCTTCTGAAAGTTCATTTTTAATCCCACTTTTTTACTCTTGTCAGCAAGTTCCTGGATCATACTCTGGAGCTCTGATGGGGTAATTGTAATAATGACTACGTCATCAGCATAACGAAGGTTTGTTAGATAATCTCCATTAATCTTTATCCCTTTGTTTTTCCAGTTCAGTGATTGAAAGACATTTTCCAATGGGGCATTAAAGAGCTTCGGAGATATGGTGTCACCTTGTCTCACTCCCTTTCCAATTTTTATGTGTGTTGTATTTTCAAACAGCCGAATCTTTGCACTGGCATTTTCATAGATGTTAATAATAATATTACTGTATGCCTCTTCAATACCGCAGGATTTCAGAGCCATTGTAACTGCTGATATTTTCACCGAATCAAAGGCTTTTTCATAATCGATAAAAGCCATCCATGCACAATGGAAGTTCATATTCCCTCGCTGTTTCAATTAGCTCTGTCAGTACGTGGATATGATTTATTGTGCTGTAGCCACTCCTGAATCCAGCTTGTTCTCTCGGTTGAGCCATGTCCAGTGTTACCTTTAAACGGTGTGAAAGAACTTTAGTGAAGATTTTATAAACCACTGATAGGACGCTAATAGGTCTGTGGTTCCTGAGATCCTCAATATCACCTTTTTTATGTAGCAGGATCATTTTAGCGTTGTTCTAATCCTCAAGAATCTTCCCTTCATTAAGGCATCGAGTGAAAATTTGGGCGAGTACTGTTTCGATATCTCCACTTGCTTCTTGTATGATGTCTACAGTAATAACATGTTCTCCTGTAGCTGTTCCCCGCTTCATGTTCTTGATTGCATGTGCAACTTCTGCTGGGAGGACTCGAAGAACTCTGGTAGTGGTACCTTTCATGATGTCTGGAGTGCATGTATGATCCCTTTCATATAATTTGGAGTAGAAATCTTGGTAAAATTTCGTCTCCATTTCTTGTTATAGAACCATATTCTTTTTTCAATGCCATAATCTGTTTTCTTCCCTTGCTGAGATATCCCTTTGCTATCTTTAGGCTTTGATTGTTTCCAATTGATTTTCTCACTAGTTCACAATTGAATTTCCTTACGTCTTCAATGATACTTTTTTGTACTGTCATGCATAACTCTATATATTCCACTTTCGAAGTCACAGCTTCGTTAGGTGTCCCCATCTCTCTTCTTTTTTGCATCAACATTTCGATTTTTCCTAATAATTTGTTCACATGCAACTTGTATTTAGACCCAGCTAATTTTGTCGCTGTTTCCTTAAGATCTTTGGCTACTTTTCTGTTAAGTTCAGAAATATCCACTTCTTCCGATGTTAGGGCTTCTAAAGCAGAGAATCTGTTCTTCAGTTCCAACTTGAAGGTATTATGGTGTTTTTTAAGGTTAGTTATGTCAATAAATTATGTATGACTTATGAGCTTGCCACGTGCGAATTCAGTGTTGATGTGCATCTTACATCTCACCAATCTATGGTCATTACCTGTGTTTAACTTGTTGAGCACACTGCATTCTTCTATGACGAATTTTTTGTTACACATAATAAAATCAATTTCACTTGTCGTCCCATTTGGATGTCTCCATGTCCATTTCCTGTGTGGCTTTATCTTGAAAAAGGAGTTCAAGATGAAAAACCCTTCTGCCTCTGCAAACTCAACGAGGGTATTTTCAAGCTGGTTTCTGTTGCCGTGACCGAATTTACCTACTAAAGTTTCATTCTGTTGCCGTTGCCCTATTTTTGCATTGAAATCTCCCATAATTATTTTCAAGTGCTGCTTACCTTTATTATTTAGATGACAAATTTCCTCATAAAATTCTTCAATTTCTTCTTCAGGATGACTTGTGGTGGGTGCATAAGTTTGAATAATCTGAGCCTTGTATCTTTTCGAGAGTTGGATAACGAGTCGTGCATCTCTGTCAGAGGATCCTTCAGTTTCTTGTTTATTTTAAATCCAACACCTCTAGTTCTGTCCGCTTTTCAGTTCAATGATATCTTCTCCTTATCTCACTTAGTTTGACGATGTCATATATATATATATATATATATATATATATATATATATATATATCAACAAGTAATTGGACACTGCTGCAGTCGACGGTATCTGCGGTCCTGATACACGTCACGGCAGCCGCCGTTAAATATCGTGTGGAAAACAATAACGCAAGCGGTCGCAAGCAAGATGCCACGCAGTTCGGAGCTCTCTGATTTCGAGAAAGGTGTAATCGTCGGGTATCACAGAAATGGCCGATCCATACGTGACATATCCAGCAAGTTGAAGTACCCTAAATCGACAGTGGCCTACGTGATTGGCAAGTGGAAGATGAGAGGTGATTGTCGGAACGTGCCCCTTCCCGGCAGACCCACAAAACTGGGAGTATGAGACCGACGGTTGCTGGAAAGAGAAATTCGAAAGAACTGCACCAAATCGATGGGCCAAATCCGCGAGGAGTTTCAGCAGGCATCCAGTAGTGTTCTTTCGATGAATACCATCCGTAAGGAAGCCCATCTGCCCGGTTATCATGGACATGCTGCCGCCCACAAGCCTTTGATTACTAAGTCCAATAGCGCTGCTCGGCTAACGTGTTGGAAAGAACATCAACAATGGATAGTTGAACAATGGAAACAGGTTCTCTGGAGGGACAAATCAAGGTTCACCCTCTACCGTTCGGATGGTAAGGTCTGGGTTTGGCGTCTGCCTGGAGAACGCCTCCTGCTGGAATGTATTGTGCCAACTGTGAAGTTCCGCGGCGGTGTAATTACGCTTATGGGGGTGTTTCTCCTGGTATAGCACTGGACCCTTGGTCGCAATTCCTGGTAGACTCAACGCCGAGACCTACTGCACCATTTTGGATGATCATGCGCTTCCTATGGTGTGGCAGTTTTACGGGTGGACCCATGTTACTTTCAGGATGACAATGCCACCTGTCATGTTGCGAGGTCCACCTTGGTATGGTGACAATGGGATTAATCGAAAGGACTGGCCTGCGCAGAGCCCGGACCTGTTCCCTATCGAGCACTTCTCTGACGAGTTGGAGCGTCGACTTAAGCTGTGCCCCGACCGTCCAAATCGGTGAAGGAACTGACCTGTCTGCTTCATGCCGAG
The DNA here is from genome assembly GCA_039090855.1 of Macrothele yani. NCBI lineage: Eukaryota > Metazoa > Arthropoda > Arachnida > Araneae > Macrothelidae > Macrothele > Macrothele yani. The sequence goes on from CM077031.1 coordinate 46,390,620, forward strand.
TGGAAGAAAATACCGCTAGCCGTCGTACAACGCCTGGTTGAGAGTGTGCCCCAGAAGGTTGCAGCTGAAAATGCCGCTCGTGGAGGCTCCACCAACTACTGAAGGTGAATAAACTTCGTTTACCTTTGCTATCACAGGTGTCCAATTACCTGTTGGTAAATAGTGCATATATATATATATATATATATATATATATATATATATATTTAAATATATATGTATAAAAGCGACATTTCGTTATTCAGTATATTACTGCAAAAGTGAAGTATATAATCCAAAGAATTTCAGTTATTTTTGTCTTGAATCTTAAAATGTAGGAATTTAGGTAAGCTGGGAAAATAACCAGCTAAACAAATGTCAACAAAAAAGCGGTAAACTTAGTGTTTCTGGCCAGGCTTGTGATCGCTCAACTCGTTGCCTGTATGAGGGGCGCTCACAAATTAGGTAATGAAGTGTTGCATTCATATGAAATGTTTGCAGAAAGTGTGATGTGGAGGTAATACGATGGAAGAATGTACGATTCTAGCGGCGTTTCAACATTAGTTTCTTCCTGTTGAGTTAGCGCAGGAATTAGGGTGTGTTGCGCAGCCACATGCGTCAGCACGTACCGTTGAACGTCGTCTACAGGACCGGGGGCTTGTCGTACGGCGCCCATTGCTCCAATTACCATTGACGTTACACCACCGGCGAGTGCGGCGGCAGTGGGCCGTTGAACGCCGCACTTGGACCACGGAATGGGAAGACATTGTCTTCTCCGACGAATCACGCTTCTGCCTGCAACGCCACGATGGTCAGATCCGCGTGTGGCGGCACCGCGGCGAGAGACTGTATGACACCTGCATAATACATCGCCATACCGGTCCGTCGCCTGACATTATGGTTTGGGACGCAACTGGATATGACAAACGCACCCCTCTGGTACGCACCGCTTCATCTGCGACGTTTGGAGCCTGAAATGCTTCCTTACCTGCAGGACCTGCCAGCGGCCGCGTTTCAACAGGACAATGCACGCCCGCACATGGCACGCATCTTGCAACAAATCTTCACAGTCCACCAGGTGTCACTGCTGCCGTGACCCGTCTGTTCTCCATATATGTCGCCTATCCAACATGTCTGGTCGCTGATCGGCAACCGAGTGGCCCGGCAAGCACCACCCGCGGCAACGCCTGATGAACTGTGGCAACGTGTGGAAGCAGCATGGACCGACATACCCCAAGCCCACATCCAAAGCCGCTTTCGTTTGATGCCGCGGCGTGTAGCGGCCGTTATTGCCAGTCATGGGGGCCACACGAACTATTGATGTCTGCGTGTTCCGCAAGTCGCACGGGCATGTAAGTTCAATCGTTTCATATTTGCATGTGTTGTTGTGTGTCCAGTAAACCTGGCTGTGCTATCTCGTGTTCTTTTTGGTGTTGCATTTTGGGTGGCCAGCAGGGTATTTTTTGGTACTTTTGAGTAAGAATCTTTATTTTATTTGAGCTTTATATTATCTGTCTAAAGCGTTACTGTCTTTAAAAAAATTGACGTTTCATTCTGTTTCTTTATAGGTTGAGCATTTGATCTGAAATGACGGAGCAAAACTCTTTCTACTTCGGTAAAAATTTTGCCCGCGGACCAAACAGGCTGTTATATTATTAGTTATGATAACTACCGTTAATCGTAGGTTATTAGATTAGATACACAGTCAACTCCCGATAACTTGAACTTCGATAAGAAGAAATTCTCGATAACTCGAAGAAAGCAACATTTCCTGCACATGTCCTATGCACATAGGTGTTGTCCCGAGAACTCGAGCTTTTGATTTCTCGTTTTTTTCGCACTTCCTTCGGATTCGACTTGTCCAGTGTAGACTGTATTATTTAATTATGTTAAGCGTAGACCAAATGGGACTTCGGGAAGCCCTAATCTCTTCTTTTAATTTTGAAGGAGGCACTAGTAAACGGATTGATGGTAAGTCATTTTCACACACTTATCCACGTACAGACATAAAACACAAAGACATTTTTCGGCAGAGATGTTTCAAAATCAGCGTCCTAGCTACATTTATCATAAAAGGAACAATGATATACCTGTTCTAGTTCATGGATCAAAATGGTATTTCAAGAGTCAAAATATTGGGTAGACTTAAAAAAAAACATTCCGTTCAAAGATAAATACGAATACCATTGCACAGTAGACTACCAAACAAATATAATTATCTGGTACAACACCGAGTTTTAATCATGGTTTGATATGCTAAACTCAATCGTGAGTGGATTTTTTAAACTCTTTCACCCTTAAATTGCCGATAAAACTTGTTCGCGACTCCATTAATTTTACAATGCATATTTCAACAATTCTATATCATCCATTAGTTGACAGAATTATTTTCATGAGGGTATTTATGAGGTGTTTTTCCTGGGGGTACGTGCCCTATCTGCAGTGCATCAAATGACTAAAAATTTCCTGAGTAGTTTGGTCGACCAAATGCGTCCCTGACTGCCGATACAAGAAAAGGATAGATTCGTGCGTTAAATTACTAGTTATTGACTTTGTTTCAGGACAAAGTACGGTCAATATGCTGGGTATCAATAGTTATTACTACCTGTGATGCCCAGAAAATATAGCATTGCCGAAATACCAGAAAATGCCGGTCGTTGACATTGGAAAGCTTCGTATGGGAAAATGGGATGCTGCCTCTGGCAGGGTGAGAGCGACGATGACCAGGTTGCCGGTAGTCATTTTGGCTCTTGCAAACATGGAACGCCCACTACTTGCAAAGTTTTGTTGTCGAAATCTGAGAAATGTCAATTGTAAACTGTGACAGTGTCGCCACAGCAGAACCATTCAGTCGAACTTTGATTGGGCAATAAACGCGTATATTCTCGGAGCGTGGTGTCAGCCGTTCTGGTCAATGTGCTCACAGGATATTAGTTATTTCGATCTCTATTATTAGGGATTTCTGGAAAGCAGAATTTATCGGGAAGGCGTACGCTCGCTCACAGATTTGAAAACGAGAATCAGACGGGAAGTGGCTGACATCAACTGCGACAGCTGCTAGCAGACATGTCACAGGCCGTTCTTTGTCTGTAGTATGCCATTTCTTATGATAACCAAAGATAATGTTTCAAAAGGTGTGTGCTTTCAACAAACAGTAAGTTTATGCATGTGTCTGGTCTTTTCTTGCCTTTGCAGTGCCGTGCTTCCCCGAGCGGCACAATTTCGAACACATTTTCCTTCATTTTCGTGCCCTTAGTCAGCAACCTATCGAGTATGTCATGATATTTCCATTTCTCGATTTTCTAGACACCCAAAAATAGGAATACATATTTTATAACCAACCCGTACGTCCAGAATTTATTTATCAGAACATTTCGGCGCTATCAAGATAAAACCGCCAATGCTTTATACTTCGCCATTCACGAAATTCAATCATACACGCCAGTGCTCCAAACAGATTGCGATGCGCCTTTTGGGTAGACTGTGACTTTCCCAGCAATCGTTTCGTTATTCAAACTGAGATTTTTCTCCAGAAATCTGGATTTTTCTAGGACACTTCGAACCTTTCTTTTTCTCAGGGATTAGCAGACGAGACTATAGGAGAAGCTCTGTGCAAAAAAGAAGGTAGGTCTGCAGCTTGAACACTACGCCATTGAATTGATTCTGGTGATACAGAATCTTAGACAGCGTCTCGTCTGCCATGCCGGAAATGAAACAGACGGAGCCTTTATTGTTGATAAGGAAAATGCCAAAGTAGAAGATTTCATGATCAGAGTAAAATTCCTAAAATGGCAAGGAGCTGTAAATATTGCCAGAAGAAGGGACCACCGATGGGCAACCGAGATTTTTGAGAGGATTCAAAGGAACAGGAAAAGACCCAAAAGAACACCAGATGGGCAATGGGTGGATGGAATTCGAAATCATGCGGAAGTGACATGGAGGAGACTAGCTCAAGACAGGCCGTTGTGGCAAATACCTGCGAAGACTTTCATCTAACAGTGGATTGATGATGGTTGACAACGATGGTATACACGGTCGAGTCACATGATTGTGACCCCCAGATAATATCCAAAATAACTGCCGTGTGTAGCGCAGAGAGCAGCAAGACGGGCTGCGAGCGACTCAATAAGGTGCTGGAAGTTCTTCACAAGTATGTGGAACCAGACTGACTGCAGTGCATCTTACAGCTTCTGGAGGGTGTAAGTTGGAGGATCCATAGAGCAAACAACACGATCGATGTGGTCCCACAAATGCTCAATTGGGTTTAAGTCTGGGCGGCCAGGAAAATACTTTGAAATCTTCATAATGCTCTTGCAGCTACTCTCGAGCAATTCTAATTGTGTGATACGTCTCATTGTTGTGCTGGAAGATCCCGTCAGCCCCAAGGAAAATAATCAGCAGACATGGGTGTACGTGGTATGCAAGGATGTATTCATAACAACTTCGGTCTGTAATGCCATCTACAGGTATAAGTGTACCCAAAGAATGAGACGAAAACATTTTCCACACCATAACGATGCCTCACCAGTTTTTGTTCTTTAAGCAATGGTCGAAGAGTGTTTTTTCTCCAATATTTCTCGCCTCATACGCGAACGTCCATCCCTTCGAGGAAGCAGAAAACGTGACCCATCGGAAAATGCAATCATTTGCCAATCAGTGGAGGTCCGATTCCGATACTGCCGTGCAAATGTAAGCCTTTTCTGCCGATGCACCTTCGTTAGCAAAGGAGCATAGATCATCCGTCTGAATTGGAGCCCCATACGCAGCAGGGACCGCTGAACTGTCGTTTTAGTAACCCTTCTGGTATTGCTCTAGTTCATTCAGCAAGTGAGGTGCTCCACTGTAACAAAGCGATCAGACCTCACGCAACTTCGAGGCCGACGTTCACCTCTCACATCAAAAGCAAGTAGTGCTCTGCAGTTTCCATTTAGCTTATTTTCAAAGGTGCAATATCTCCAATCGCGATACACTTTATCCACAGCAGCACGCGAACCGTTCTGAAACAGTGCCGTTTGAGGAATACTGCTACACTTGCCCGAAAGGAATAATCACCTATTTTTAAAAATTTATAAATTGGTCATTTTATCCTTAACAGCAACGAGTGATATTTTTTCAGAAGGCCTACAGCACACCTTATATACAATCCAAGCCAGCTCACGACACGTGCCTTTTTTCACTGGCTACGCGCTGTTGACGTCAAAAGTAGGAGGTGGTCACAATTATGTGACTGGACTGTGTGTACACCGATGAACCATTACCTTATGTCCACACCCAGTTCCAGAGAAATAAGCAGCGCGCCTGGAGACTGAACGTAGCGCAGGTGAAGTTCACAGACCACTATATATGCCTATTTATCGGTGTTCGATAATGGGCAAATTGCGATGGCACGGAGCCTCTGAACTACGATCTCGGAAACGCCACGGCTTGATGGTTCTTCACGTGGCGCTGTAGTGAATACATATCAAATGTGGTTCAGAGACGACGAACCGTCGTCCAGCCGTGTTCCGTCTGCAGTTGATTGGGGGCAGAGGGGAGCGGAGACAGTCGACCCTAAGCGACCGCAGGGCCACAGTGAAGGAAATCCCCTGCAACTACAACAATGATGATCAGGGCAATGTGTCCCTACACGCAGTTCATCGCAACTTTCTGAGCATGGGCCAGCGTAACCGAAGACCGAGACGGGAGTGCATGCCCAATTCACGTCATCTCCAACAACGCATGAAAAACGCCCACGATCATCGCGATTGGATCGTAGATGATTGGAAGAATGTGGCCTGGTCTGACGAATCAAGATTCCTGGTGCATCATGTAGACGGCGGAGCGAGGATGCACCCATTATTAATTTAGTCTATGGCACTTAGATCCCCTTTTGGGCGGAAATAGGCCGGCGGTGTTATGCTGTGGACGACATTTTCTTGGGACATTTTAGGCCTCATTATCCCAATAGCATATTTATTCTCTGACAGCTGTTAGGTATCTGAATATCGTTGGGAACGAAGTTTATGCGTTTAAGGCAACTGTGTTCCCTGTTGATGATGGCCATTTTCAAGAGGATAATGGCGCTTGCCACACTGTCAGAATCGTCAAGGAGAGGTTCGAAGAACATACTGGTGACTTTCTGTTAATGCCCTGATCTCCAAATTCACCTGATATGAACCCAATTGAATATTTGTGGTTGGACTCGGAAAAGCGGGTTTGCGCTAAATCAGCACCACTCCGAAATGTACGAAAATTGGGGGATCTGTTATTGACATTTTGGTACCAGATACCGCAGGGTATCTATCGCCACCTCATCGAATCGATGCCTCTCCTAGTGGTCGCTGTTTTCCGGGATAAATGGGCACCTATAGCTTTTTAAGTAGGTGGTCATAATGTAATGGCTCATTCCGCTGCACTGTATATACGTATGTATCATGAATCCAGTGCTAGATGAACAATCCCTAACTGTTTTCAAAACGTTCTTGCATCAGCTAATCTGGTACCTGTTACTCCTACATGTTTTTCAATTTCATTCATTCATCTTCCACATGGTCTCTCTCTGTTTTTTTTATCTTTTGGTCTCCTGACTAGTATTTCTGTTACCCAAGAGTGGTCAGTTTATTTTGCAATATATCTAACTCTTTGGCATTTTACGGACTTATCCTTGATCTAATGTCATTGACTCATATCACTTTCCTGATCCATGAGTTGTTCTTCCTACCTTTCCTGGTTACATGAAGCATGGATTTTACTTTGATCATGATGTCATCGACTCTTAACACTTTCCGGATTTATGGGTATTTCTTCCTACCTTTCCTGGTTATATGAAGCATGCACCTCTCTATGCTGCTTTCAATCCTTCGCAGCTTCTGAATGTCTTTCTTAATTAAAGATCATGTCTATGATCAAACAGTAAGTACTCTTAAAACACTTTCTTTAAATACTTTTCTTTGAAGACGTAATGATAAATAGCTCTTCAAAATTGCACTCTTCCTTACAAATGTTCTTCAACCAAGTTTCACAAGACTATTAATTTCTTCCTCGATGTGTCCCTTGCTTGATATCTGTTGTCCAATGAAAATATAGGAATTGCTTACTTTTAAGTTGGCTCCATCTATCGCTAATTTTTAAGAAATTTTGAAAGCATCGTACATCAATTTTGCTTTCTGTAATTTCCTATTTAAACTCTTCTTTAATCTCGTTAGTAAATTCCTGGATAATACACCGTAGCTCCGCGTAAACACTTGCAAAAATAAATATGTCTTCAGCAAAACTAAGATGGGTTAAAATGAAACCGGAGTTTGTCTTTAGCTTGTAAGTGAATATCTCGATTTTTCTGAGACTTTTGTTAGTGCCGTGTTAGCTGTCACCCATTGATGACCTTGAAGTCATTAACGCCTGTGGAAGGTCTGTGAAAATATCTGTCTAACTTGACAGTTCGGAAAATTGAATCTCGTGACCTTAGGTGTCTCTTTGCACTCAAAGATGAGGGCAAATTGATGTCATGGTCTTTGAGAGATCTGGTGAACTCTGCAAGTTTATTCTTGATGCCTTTCACATTGTAAGACATGTTTAATCTGCAAATGAAACACTACAAAATGTGTTAATGAGCATAATTGTCTACTTCCAAAAATCGTGTATGCGAAGTGAATGGCCCCAAATCGTCCAATCACTGCAGAGTTCGAAATTCTGGGCAAATGATTGTGAACTCCTCCCAAGGATCGCCGTATGCTGTAAGATTTCTTTTGTTTGTTGCCCCATGCACAGAAAATCTCTATTACGGTTGTTCTTGAAAAGACCAGTTAGACATTTATTCCGAAACTTCTCGAACAGGCACACCTGTAACCAACTATCAAGCCACGTTGAAAGTCGCTTAGATCATTTTATATGTCAATTGCAACGCTCATGGTTACTCCTATCGATCCTCGTTACACGAATCTGCCGTATTTGTACTGCACACTTCGGTGACATACCATTTTACGTTTTGGAGTAAACCATTTACGAGACGGGTGCAGGTGTAGCAAATCAGTCGACATCTCGGTGTACATGTCTTGAATCCTTCTTGAAAGGCACAACTAGGTTTCAGATTTAAATATTTGACACATGAGATTGTGTCTGATAAAAATTTACGCTCATGCTCATAAAGATAGAAAAAATAAACGATAATTAAAGTACTAAAGGCTTTGGAACAAACGCGTTCTTCACAAAAGCAACATACATGACTTATATCATTATCAGAGGATATTTTCAGCAATAATTCTATTTTTTCCTGCCTGAGCTAGCTTGTTCTTTCCTGTGTATCCATAGAGTGGTGATAAAATTTTCTGAAGTTGTGACGTACAATAAGCTTATTAAATGCGAGATAATCATACGAAAAGCGGATGTGCTACATGCTGCACTGCTGAAAACTGTCTAAGGCAGAGCTCTTTTAGAAAATAAAGGATTTGTGGAGAACTTTAAATTATTGAAGTTACTACATTATGCAAGTGTTATTCTTGTAGAAATGTACTTCTGAAATTATATTACCCACAACGAGAAATAAAAGAAGAAAGAAAATGAAGGATAGAGTAAGATATAAAAGTAAAGATAGAATACCAGTTTTCTTTCCTGCAATTCCCAAATATCAAGATGGTTACGTTCTTATTGCGATAATTGCTATGAAGTGTTTGTGATGGTAGCATGTTCACAAGTTTGCGTAAAATAATTTGCACGCTTTGGTATCCCAGAAATAATTAAACCACGGACTTGAGTTTAACACCAGAAAAGCACACATAAATTATTGAAAGTGAAGTACCACTTTAGCAGGATTCTTCTGCATCTAAAAGACAGAGTGGATAGGAAATTTTAGGAAAAACATATTGAGTGGTGCAGATGGAGTGATTCCATTTGTAACATTAGGAAAAATCAACAGTCTCCGCTTTACCCATAAATTGAAAATTATTCATCTAGGCATTTAATTTGAGAACATGAATATTTATTGCAATATATCAATAAAATTAGTTTGAATAAATTTTTCCTAACAAAATTATTTAATATGATATTTACAACTTCTTACTAAAGGTTGAGTAACATTTAATTTTAAACAAATATATCGAAATCAAAAAAAGAGTAGGGCGACCTTTTTATGCAGTATTTTATGAAAAAATTGAGAAATAAAATAAAGAAAAAACGTGGACTTCTTGTATTGCAGCCGCAAATGGCTTAGTAATTAGTGTTTCAGACTATCGATGCTGGGTCCCCAGGTTCTAGCCTAGCCTGGGCTGATCCTTCAGAGATGGTGTGATTTGCTAACAATCGCTGAATATCGGACGAGCACATAAAGTGACTGGTTAAACGGGTATCCTTTCCTATGGCCTCAATGAAATTCTCTCACCCATCTATGTGTAATATCGTACTTGTATGGTGGCGCCATCTACTGTACTCTAATCTCACTACAAACTGTTCTGTCAAAAGTCGCTAGTCTTGCTCTCATTCCTTTCGTTTCTGTGTCCTGCCCAAAAGGCGATCTCGCTGTAGGTGGCTGGGACCTAAACTCTACTCACTGTGGACGGAAGTCCTACATGAAAATGACAAACGACCTCTTGTGTTCGCATTTGTCGACGTTGGAATTTAGGTACGTTGGGGGACTCACCAGCTAAATAAATATGTTTAAGGCGGGTTTGAGCAATGCGAACCTCTTAGACGTCCAAATAACATATTTGTTTGAAATTAATGTTGGGCGCGTGATGTTAAACACTGATAGCAGATAAATAGGTATTAATTCCAAAATGAACGAACCTAGAGCCCGGCGTTTGAACTTTACTTTTTTTCCTGTTGAACAACAGGAAACATGACAATCTGTTCTTGATATCTCATAGAGATATACATTTATGACGCAAAAAAGATTGTATTGAAGCATAGTAAGTGTTATACACGGTCTTTCTTTGTCCTAGGAACTTATAAAGCTAAAGCTTGTGTATACCATTTAAAGTGCAACTTTTATATTCTGAAATGTATTGCAGTGAATCAGTATGTTATGTGTAACACCGCACCCCATCTCGGCCTCCTTAACCATGAAAAATATTCGTATTACATGCACTCCAGGCGCACAGATGTGAGCAGCCCCGGTACCTCTGATTAAGAGACGTTCTGTCCTTATAATGTGGCGACATCTATGGGTTATGCACCCTTAAGCAGGCGTACGTCGCAAAACTGTGAAAGGATAGAAAATAAGAAATGTTCTGTCGATGTAGCTATGAACGTACTTTTAGAAAACGAACGTTCTTTTAGGAAATAATACATTCCATGTGTTTTTTGCTACGAACGTCCTTTTGAAAAAATAATATTTTCCTATGTGCGGTTTCGAATTCCTATAACACGTGTACTCTCGGAACACTGTGTAATGCTCTATTATTAGAGATCGTTATATCCATCTTCCAATTAGGAGCCGTCGGAAAGAGAGTAGAGAATTTTAAATCAAAGAGCTGCGAATTTCCTTTCGGAAAAAAAGAGGGGTATTATAAATAAAAAAAATTTTATAAATAATTATAATAATTTTAGAAAAAGTTTTATGTAATGGCATGTCTTAAAGAATGCAACTGATACAGATCCATAGCAACTGCAGTTTTGAAATGCTGTGTAATGCTATATTATCAGGAATTTTAGTTACGGTAGGTCGGAAGGGAAAACATGCGTAGGGTACGGAAATAGGTGGGTCCTTTTATTTTATAAATATTATTTACCGAGTTCTGAAATGTCTTGACTGTTAGGAGCTTTAGATTCTTCTTCGAAATAGCAACCGTTGGATGGAAAGTAATTAATGCTATGCTGAGATTGGAACTAGAAATGTTCTTTTGCGAAAATTAGTTGAAGTATCATGTTATAAATACGATTCGTGAAGTTCTATAATGCATGCAGCGCGAAGATTTTGACGTAAATTTTAAATTGAGTATATTTGGTTAACATTCCAGAATGCCGTGAGATATAATCAGCAAATAATTAACCGGGATTGGGATAATGTTTAAAAAAATATTGGGATATTCACAAAGCAAACCGCTACTGCAAAAAGAAATTCCTAACAAACAGCGACATCTGTAGCATTGGAAATGAACATAAGATGTAATGTGTCTCTGTTGAACTGTTCATTCATCGGCTAGATGGCATTTGATTTGCAGTAGCGAACGCCTAAAAGCAATGACTGCCAAACATTTTCTTACGTTGCACACATAGTTGCTTCCCCATAAGCGCTTTCCCTTGTACTATAAGTTTAATGGTAGACGCCAGATAACATACAACAAATATATATGCGTTGCTTAAAATAAAAATACTTTTACGTACACCTGCAGCTCTTTCACCACTGGGGCGCCACCGGGACGGCGAGCTGAGATATAGTAAGTGCCAGTTATTATCCACAGCGGTGCTCTCTGTGCGAGTGCATACAGCTGAATATGCACTCCTTTGGCTAATGGCAGTAATGGCATTCCTTCCCTAATGTGTTGAGAGCTAAAATGTTGTATGTGCCAGTTATTATCCATAACAGTGTTCTCTGTAGGAGCGTATACAGCTGAGGATGCACTCCATTGGCTGATGGCAGGAATTACATTTATGCACATTATGTTGAGAGCTGAAATATCGCAAGTGCCAGTTGTTATCTATAGTCGTGCGCTCTGTAGTAGTGTATACAGCTGAGGATGCACTCCGTTGACTGAGGGCAGAAATGACATTCCTGCACAATGTGTTGAGAGCTGAAATATGGCATGGGCCAGTTGTTACATAATGTATAGTCGTGTGCTTTGTAGGATTATATACAGCTGACGATATAATCAGAAGAAGGTCAAAAATATCAGGTGGATGAATACACATTACGTATAGGAATGTACATTTGAATGAATCTGCGTAAGGCTGAGTGCACTTTGAGTAAGATAAAGATGTTTCTTCATTCTTGCTGAAATTTTTTGATATCAGCAGCTAAATTAAATACGTATGAAAGCACCGTTATTAATGTTTCTTGAGCAATATTAAGATATTATTATTAATGTCATCAAAACCTGAGGATTTCCTTTTGTTACCATTTTTAAAGTGCTCTAGACTTGCTTTATGGAAAAGGATGGAATACTTTCAACACTGCTGTGTGAGGAACAGATGCTATTTTTTAGAAAGGAGTTTATTGTATTTTGTATTTCTAAATAGTTTGCAAGTAAGTTCTTCGCATTTACTGGGAATTGCTGCTTGAGTGGCTTCGCAAAAACTTATAATTTGCATTCACTGGAATAGCAAATGTTATCTTTTTTATTAATATTAAGTTTAGTAGTTACCTGTGTCTTCCTGTTCTTTAGTCCTTTCGTGATATTCCGAAGTGCTGCTTAATATAATAATAAAATAATATCTTTTAATAATAATATCTTAATATTAACATTTAATATCATAATATCCAAATTTTCGGATATACTGTCTCAAGCAGGCAATATATGTGTTATTAGCACGTTTCTGTTAAGTTCATAATATTTCTTTTTATTTTCGTCAGTTCAGGGCTTTCTCCATTACCTTTTTCTTCTTTTTTTGAACTTTTTAGGGAGATACTAAGGATTTTGTTTGTTTGATTATTTGTATGAAGCGGTTCATTGCTGATGTTATACAATGAAGTCTCAATTTAAGGAAACGTCCGAAGAAAAGTAAGTTGTGTTTGGTGCAGAACAGTAGGATTGACATTAGAGATAATCTCCGTATACCTCTGAGCAGCGTGCATCAGACACCCTGGTCAGTTTGGAACACGATACATGATGTGGTACAATTCCCTGTGTGGTAATCAGTTTGAAAACAGGATCTCTAATGTCCCGGCTCTCCAGGAAGCGTGCATTAGTTGTGAGCCGATCATTCAAGCTAACCAGTATACACTGCTGGACAATTGCTAAGGACGGATCATAAACGGCTATATAGCGCATAAAAAGGTAACTGTGGTTGGATGCCAAGTGAAATAAAATAATGTCTGAATGCCAGGACATTACAAGAAAGACAATTTATTGTGCTCTGAAATCCAGAAGGCTTTGGAACGTGTTCCAGGGACAAACCGGCCACTTTGTGCAGAATACGTAAACGTGAAAAAAATGCAATTACCGTCCGCAGGCGTTCCGGCGTAAGATGTCAATAAGGGATATGGCCACCATGGAGGGCCATGCAAGATTCCACACGTCGTGTCATGTTTTGCACAACATTATCAAGCATCTGTTGGGGTAGTTTATACCATTCCTCTGTCAGTGCACGGATGAGGGTGTCCTTGTTTATTGGAGGGCATTGGCGACCAGCAAGACTCCTCCCCAAAATATCCCACACATTTTCAATGGGATTCAGATCTGGAGAACATGCTGGTCATACGAGGCGTTGAATATCCTCGCTCTCAAGACACTCCTGGACAGCGACTGTTCAATGTCATGTTGCGTGGTCGTCCATGAAAATGAATCTATCACCGACAGCACCACGGAACATGCGAACATGAGGTAGCAGAACATCATTAATGTATCGTTGGCCAGTCATAGTCCCAGTTGGAAGCACATAGAGGGACGTACGGCCATTGATCATGATGCCAGCCCAAACCATGACACTACATGTCGGATATCGGTCCCTTTCCTGTATGTTTGCTGGACAATATGCAGTACCACTATCACGCCAGATCAGTTGTCGTCGACAATCAGACGATAGACTGTATCTACTCTCATCTGAGAAGAGGACAGCAGACCAGTCGTTATCAGTCCAATTGCGATTTTGATGGCACCATTGCAAACGGGCGGTACGGTGACGTCTGGACAATGGGATGCAAACAACAGGACGGCGGGCATATAGTCCTCCTTCATGCAAACGTCTGGCGACAGTTTTTCGGGAGATTCTCTTGCCAGTAGCAGCCATAAACTGATTTGCTACCTCACTAGCTGTGCTGCACCGGTGTCTTTTTGTTGATAGCACTATGTACCGATCTTCTGCAGGTGTCGTACTGCAAACACGGCCTCCCCCGTGACGTTTGCTACACTCTCCATTTGTTTGAAATGATTTCCAAAGCCTTGAAACAACACTGTGGCTGACGTCGAACTCCCTGGCGACATCTGTTATTTTTCGCCCTTCTTCAATCTTGCCAATAATACGGCCAGGCGTAAAATCATCTAGGTGATGTCGGGAAGACATACTGAAAATTGCAAGTTCGTCAATTGATTATTTTCCTTTCAACTTTGCGTTTGAACCACAGCGGTCAATACGCGTATAATCCTTTAAATCTCTTATCAGCGCTATGACGTCGTGAACAAGTTCGGCAATCCAAATTTCGCATACGCACAACACGTCTTACTGTATCCCGCACTTATGCTAATTTCCACATTTTCCTGCCTTCCATTTTATGGTTGCTATCGTTGCTATTGTCATCCGTCCTTAGCAATTGTCCGGCAGTGTAGGAATACATAGTGTTTATAATTTCATCAGCGTTGAATTGCTACTTATTTCAACTCGTATTTATTAACTACTTTGTGACATTATACGGTACTGAAGTACCCGAAACCTTGAAGCTTTTCAAGTTTCTGTTCAGGAGTAAACGCACGTACACTCCCTTTAGTTACGCAGTGGACTTAAGCTTGTATCGTGCAGCTGTGAGTTAGAGCAGAATCAATTAGATTCTTACGTTTTCGATAAGGTGCGAAAGTGTTTTGTACCAAACTAATGGACAGGATACGCGATATGTGAAAGACGTGTATCAAATTTAGAACCACAGCAGATAAAAAATGATCTCTAATTTATCTTCTGATATCAAATATCTATTCGCCGTGTTACATGCACTGAGCAAGTTCAGATGTGTGAAATCACCCATTATTTTCGTGATCTCTGCTACATTACCTTGCAGAGATCAATAACTTATCCTTTAGTATGATTCGGTTCGAAAATAATATTAAAATGTATGGTACATCGATTATTAGTTAGTGGAGACATAATATTTCTATTGTACAATTTAATTCCTTAAATTGTATGTCTAGTTAAATAGATAATATCAACACTCCAATCGGTTCGGTATGCAGTAGAAAAGAAAAAGTTTTTTACTTGATCT
The DNA here is from genome assembly GCA_039090855.1 of Macrothele yani. NCBI lineage: Eukaryota > Metazoa > Arthropoda > Arachnida > Araneae > Macrothelidae > Macrothele > Macrothele yani. The sequence goes on from CM077031.1 coordinate 46,405,636, forward strand.
TCATTCATGGCGGAATAATGTGGGCTTAACAATAAAAAGAATAGATAGCATTTCATACTAGTAATAATAAAATCATATACCGAACTGAGTTCTATGTAAATAGAACAGTTAATTATAACACAAATGATGGTACGAAAACACGGTTATATCCAACTTGAGATGATATGTTCACAATAAGTAGATGATCCACGGTAGCACAAGACATTTCTTACCGACCCCATGTTTGTTTCAGAGGATCACTTCAGTCTTGCACACAAATTTCTTGCTGTTGGAGAAAAACACTTGCTTCGTGACAGGAAAAAACACATCCTTGAAATAGTGTGGCATAACTGAATTTATTGATCAGGAACATTACTTTAACAAAGTTGCTTTCTTTATAAAAGGCACATTTGTGTTATAGAACACACACAGAACATCATCGTGACAATCACGCACAAGCAAAGACAACCGCACACTGAAGAAAAGAGTTTTCTTCAAAACCGCGGTTACGTCACAGAGCAGGACAGCGACCCGGATGTGAGGTTTCAAGACACATATAGTTCCGGTGAACAACAAGTGCGCCAGACACGCCTGATTTCGCAATCCATACGGAACGGCAACAAATCTTTTCTGACGATCGGTGTTTGTTTAATTTGGATTTATCATTGAGAGGCTGTAATTCCAACAAATTTCACACCTTTGTAAGGTCTACTTTGACATTTTTCATATGGAACAGTACGTTTAAAACGGCGGTGAAAATACATTTCCACCGTAAAAGAGGTTTTATTAGAAGAAAAGAAAATTAAATGTTTACCTATGCGCCGTCTTTTGCAATGCCACAAAGTTAATAATATACGCTTGCGCCAAAGCTACATATTAATAGCACACAACGTACTGGTCGTCGTGCTAATAGACAACATTTGTGAAGCTTTCTGGCCACAGTAAAACGCGATAACGGACGTCCAGTTGTCTGTTGCATGTGCCTTGCGATTTCCCCGCTGTCTACCGGCTGTCTCTTCTCGCCTGTAGGACAATATACCGGTCATACGCCGCCGTGATTGCTCGTGGACGACCTCTGCTAAACTCTCGGACAGCTGTTCCTGTCATTTGAAATGCTCTCAGAGCTCGTGAAACGATGCTGTGTGCGATCCCGAACTCCTTGGCCACACTAGTCACACTTCGAACGTCTTCCAACTTCCCAATGAGATGACCTCAGGTGAAGTCATCCAGATATCGTCTACTGTATTGCCTGTTCGCCATATCACACGGTGGCAGCAACTCGACGTCGTTCAAACCGATGTAAACCGTGCAATATCTTTCACCGAATTGCTGAGCGTACACCGCCCATGTGCTTTATACCCTTCCGACTCTCCCCCTTATGTCATGCTGCATATATACGCATGCCCTACCGTACCGGACCCTAGTCTATCTCCTGAGTGGTATTTAGGTACGTTCTGACTGCTCGTTCCACTGTTATGCTAATTTCTCCTCTTCGTGCTTAATTTTTTGCACACCAGTGTATGTAGGCTTTAATACTTCGAGAACAGCTAATGCGACATTATCGTGCTGAAATGAACATGATATGAAATCTGGTATTTCGAAACTTAAAACACATGTAAATAAGGGATCCATCACGTTAATCTACAATTTAACACTCACCAATATTTGCTGTAAAACGGTTGTGGAGTGTAATTGCAACACTAGAACCTGTAGTAGATATAGCATGTTCCTGATGAAACACATACGGACATGTGCACCGTATATGTAAAAGTGAACTGTGAGCAGTTCGTCTCTTCAAACATTAAAACGCCTTTTACTCTGTTATTTGATGTTTCAAAAGTACGTTGATATTCGACGAGATCTTCAGAAGACATGCAGCCACAAGGCATGTCCAGTTGCTGGAGACATTCAATTTCGAGTTCACTTAGATCAGTACACGTTTTTTTGTTTAGTCCGGGGGCAAGACATACTTGACAGGTGTGTTGACTTCCCGCCCGACACCGGCGTCAAAAGAAGGGACTCTTCTTCTGTAGAAAGTGACGCATCTTGTTGTTCGGAAGAAGACGTAAGATGGTAATTAGAGATCAAACATTCAGTTACCATTCCAGATGCTGGGTGTTTCCGGGAAGATATTTAAGCATCTACGTCCAGTCGTCCATAGTATCATCTTTGGAATCTGACTTTAAAACGTCAGTTGCAATCATTCCCTACAGGAAGAGCGATCTAGTGAACGTTTCAGTTGCATCTTGTTGGTAAGAGGTAAGGGGGCAGAGAATGTGGAAAAACAGCGTATGATGACGTAAGCACCTTCCTCTTGGAAGATTTTGAAGGTTTTGTTATTGTGAAACTTGAGTGATCAACTGCTGACAGAGCTAGTGGTGCGGACAGAAGGATCGGTTCTCTTGGAGCAGGAACATAAACTGCAACAGAATGTTTAGGTTGGGGAAGTGGAGTTGACGGATGTGAAGGCTTTTCCACAGTCTCCTGAGGGTGAGGAGATGCTAATACACGCTGACGTAAAAGGTGCGGACATTCTACACGCACATTTCCATCTTATTTATAACAGGAAGATGTGTCACTCACATGAACATATATTCCGTAATTCCAGTCAGAAAGCGTTAATAAGATGAGCGACGGCCGAACCTTTTATTAGAGACCATAGGAATAGTAAGAAACTTGATTCATCGGAAAACAAGACATTTTTACATTGATCCACAGTCCACGTTTTATGTTTCTGTCACCACTGTAGTTTCCGTTTAATATTCACCTGTGACACCAGGGGTTTTGCAATCACAGCTCTGCCGTAAATATTGTGCTTATGCAATTCCCTTCGCACGATATGGGTCGACACTGGGTTTTGGAGATGTGCATTAAGCTCAGCAGTAATTTTCGTCACCGTTGTCTTCCTCTTTGTGGTCAGAATCCTCTTTAATGTCCTCTTGTATCTGGCAGGGAGTTTGGTTTTCCTTCCACACTGGTGTCTCGCAGACGATGTTGTGCTGTGAAAATTGTATGCTGTCATGACCTTCGACACGGTACCTCCTGATACCCTCAATACCCGTGCCACTGTAGTTACCGACGCACCACCCAGACGGGTTCCTACAGTCTGCCCTCTTTGGACCTACGACAGGTCACTCATTGTGCCTTCACCTCAAAAGAAATTATGGAATCCGCGATTTACAATGCAATCACACAGACCCTTGAGATTATGAGCAACACCTTTTTACCAAAAACATTGTAGCTATGTGATCGGTTTACTTGAAAAGCAGGACATATCAAAGTCACTGTTTCCAGCGAGGTGTTTCAATTTTTATGGACAACCCCTGTGTACTCAGTAAAATATTTTTTGAGATAGGTCGGATGGACATCCGGTTAGGGCAACAAACCAGAACTAAACGAAGTGGATAAAGAGGTGGACAGCAGCGCTTACCGACACTGTGTCGCAGTCGACAAACATGGGTGACGTGGTGGTCTGAGTGACTTTGATCGAGGACGCATGGTCGGTGCAAGACATATAGGCATTTCTATCTCCGAAGTTGTAAGAACTCTAAGGTTCCTGAGGACTACTGTATTAAAGGTGTACCGCGAATATACTGTTGACGGACATAGCTGTGTTCAGAGAGCAAGCAGGAGTTTCACACGCCATTGCTGACCAGTGTGGACGTGGAATATCGACGCTCGTAAAGACCTACCGCTTTGCAACGGTGGCGCAAATCAAATCCAGGATAAATATCGGAGGCTAAGCAGCGTACCCCTGTGCTAGTTTTCTGCTTATCGTCGGAACTTATGCTTCGTTTGGAGCAGGGAACATTAAAGCTGGAGTGGTGCTGCATCGTGTGACCAGATAAATCTCGTTTTCAGCTGTACAGAAGGGACAGGATAAAGGAATGAACCCGTCGTGCAATGTGGGTTTTGTTCAAAGTGGTGGTGGTGGTGGCTCTGATGGTTTGAGAAGTCTTCTCAAAGGAAAGATTATGTCCATCTGTGTGTCTGGGGAGGTATTTAAACGCTGCGCGCTACCAGTGTGCTCTGGTTGATCAAGTACATGTTTTTATATCCTACGAATGTCATGCGGCCGATGTTGTGTTCTAGCAGGACAATAATCCACCCCACTGGGCAACAACAACATAGACATAGCTCAATGAACACTGAACTGAATTTGGAACTATCCCGTAATACTAAGGCCCTGAATTTAAATCCCTGGAAGCTTTCTGAGGTGATGTGTAGCGTCATCGCAGACAGCTTCCGAGTCATATGCAACCGTATTAACCCGAAATCCTTTATTTCACGAAATTACTGGTAAGAACGCGTTGTCCACGGGATTGGTAACTTCGGGGTTTTACTAGTAACAACTAGAAATGATTAATATCCTCAATAAAATTCAGAATAAAAAGTTTACAGCGGACATTTACTTAAATTTTTAGTCAACACTTGTTCTGACTACACGTGAAACAGTGTAAAAATCCGAAATGATTCCAATAGATATGAACTCGTATGGCAAAACTAAAGTACGCTGAATAAAATACAGAAAATTATTTATTTGAAAGTATCAAAATATGATCGCTCAATAAAATACAGACAAATTATTTGTTGGAAAATCATAAAATAAGAGCATTTCAATTTACTTGTTTTTACGTGGTCTACTATTGTGGCATTCGAAGTTACACAAGACGTTATTCTTTAAGCTATTGTCATAGATACCACCCTAATTCAGTTAGTCGTCTGCATGGTTATTTTTACCTTTCGCACTGTTGCCAATTCAAAAAAATACTCTCAGTTTTCTTAAACGACATTTGTAATATACACTATATTGACAAAAGTCACCGAACACCTAGAAGAGAAACACAGCGTAGCATTCCTTGACATACATTACTAAAGTGTTGATCCAACTTTGGCCTTAATGCATGCAATGACCCTTCGAGACACGCTTTCGACAAGGGTTTGGAACACAACGATAGGCATGCGCTTCCATTCAGTACATAATACTGCCGCTAACTGTTGGGTTGTTGTAGGCCTTGTTTCCAAACTTCTTATGCGGCGCTCTAATTCATCCCATAGATGCTCTATAGGATTAAGATCAGAGCTCTGTGCTGACCAGTCCACACACGATAGGGAATTATCGTCAAACTAAGCCGTAACAGTCCTTGCTTTATGACTCGGTGCATTATTCTGCTGATACCAACAAGACTGAGTTCCATAGTATTGCCACAGAGTTGGTAACGCATATTGTCCAAAATATCAAGGTAGACGTGCTGGTTAACACGTTTGTCCACAGTAATCAATGGGCCGGGACCATACCACGATAAACCCCTCCACAAGAGTTCATGCGAGCTCCAAACATGAACCTAGGAACAGCACACTGTGGTAAATCGCATTTCAACGGCTACCTCCATACCCACACACGACCATCAGACTGATGGGTTGTGTATCTGGTTTCATCAGTCCATAGGACCCGTTTCCACTGATAGATCAATGAAAACGGTCCACGATAAATGTTCTCTACACCATGTTGAAAAACGACAAGCATTCCGAGTGGCGATCAAAAGCTTATGAGCAGCGTCACGACCACGGTAACCCATGGAATAAAGTTCTCTGCGAAAGGTACGGGCACATACCGATGTTCCAGCATTGTTACTCACCTGTACACTGAGGTCTTGTGCAGTACTTCGTCGATTAGCTGTAACGACTCTCCTGAGGCTTCGACGTCCTCTATAACTGATTTTCTTGGTCTGCCGGTACGTTTTTCTACTTCCAGCACGCCATTTGCCTTCCACTTATTCAGTAGATCCAAAACAGTTGACTTTGGTACGTTTAAACGCCTCTCGGTTACCGTTATGGACAACCCACTAATATAACACTCAACAATATTTCCTTTCTCAAAGTCAGTTCTCTCCCGCCGCGATATTTTCACTCATCCTCACAGTGCGATATGATCGCGGCCAGCTGTAGGCTTGTTTCTATACCGTTTGCAGCTATACCGCGAATCTTAACAACGCAGCGGATCCACTTGGTTTTGAAGGGGTGGGGTGTCCGGTGACTTTTGTCAATATAATGTATACTGAATTCCTCACACAGAACGAGTAGAATATATGCAGTTTAATACAACTAAACTGAAGCCAACTAAATCTAAGATCAAGATGCATTAATTCATATTAACTAGCAGCTGATATAAATCATGAGTGGTACCCACTCAGTAGCTATTTAATAACTTGCATAATAATACAGAGAAACTAGTCCCGTTTTAAGGAATCGAATTAAAGAAAACCAACTCCTGACAGACTCACTCATTCGCAAAACTATTGTAATTTAATGCTTACCAGACAAATCACAATTGAATTAATTAACAGAAATCTTAAAGTTCAGATCATGAGACTTAGCTTTTCATCACTTTTAGGATTGCAGTTAGGGACTCGTCCCGTCTCAATGAATCGAATGATAGAAAACCAACTCCTGACACACTTACTCATTCACTAAACTAATTGAATGCTTAGCAGACAAAATCACAAACGAATTAATTAACAGAAAGCCTAGTGTTTGGAGTATGAGACTTAGCTTTTCATCACTTTTAGCATTTTAGCTTAAGGCAAAGCATTCACTTTACAAACTCGAATCCTCCATTCCCTTTGCTGCAAGGTTTTCCCTTCAGAAACCTGTTCATTCATTTCTTCAATGGCACATGTACTTGGAGTGCCACTTTATCAAAACAAATAATTAACGCTGCCATATTTTTGATCTTGCTTTGTTCTAGTTTGTACAACGAAAGTACAATTTTGTTCGTCACCGGACGTGGTACTTTTCTGCGCTCTAAAAGAGCTACTCCAAGAACATACTGGAGTGCCACTTTTCCAAACTGTGTACCATAGTGTTGTACTGGTTTTGTACAGTTTTGCACACCCAAAAGAAAATTTCGTACTCCACCAGAAGTACTATTTTTTTACTCTCGTTTGTGGCTGTCGAACATGTACTTGGAGTGCCACTATTAGAGAGCCCAAAAGTACCACTTCCGGTGGTGCACAAAATTTTGTGGTGGGTGAGGAAACTAGGACAACTCTCTTGCAATGTTTATTTTTGGTTTTGGAAAATTTTCACTCCAAGTACATTTATCTTTTTAACAAGGCAGTTAGACCTACGGCGTCGTGACTTTTCCCTTCTGTCAAGATTCGGTTGAATTGCATACGAACGACTAAACCTTTTGAGTGATCCAGTAATCGAAAACTATTATCGAAGTTACTGAATCTTCGCATTTGAATTTCGTCTTCGATTGTTGATCTTTCTGTTCTTATCCGAGAATGCTGCCACAATGGCCTAGTGGTTTACTTTCGTGACTACCGTAGAAAAGTCTCTGGATCGATCCCAGGCAAATACGAACGCTCGAGCCACTATATATCCACCGTGATTCGAATGTGCACGTTAAGCCGTCAGACCCAGGGTACTGGGCCCCTGGTTATACATAAAGGCTCTGCCTTCTTTCTTTCTACTTTGATTCCGTGTGACTTTCCTATCGGGCACTCTAGTCAATATCTCCTTCTTCTAAGGATAGCCTAAAACCTGGGATCTGACACTTCCTTCCTAAAAGGCTCTACATAAAGCTCTCTAATCAGAAAGTTTAGAGCCGCGGTAACCTAGCGTTTGGCACACTCATGTGCCGTTCACTTTGATACGGGTTCGCTCAAAAACATTTATTTGCAGCAACACATTTCTGGCAGCGACCGTTATGTTCGTCGAAACACTTCTGGAACACATTGTTTGCAATGCCCTTCAGTGCAAGCAGAGATGTGTTTTTCGCGTTCTCTGCGCTCGAAGACCGACAATCCTGAATTCGACGTGTTAACTCAGGGAAGAGGTAGTCACAGTGAGCGAGGTCAGGTGAGTACGGTGGGTGTGGGAGGTCAAAAGTTCTTGCTTTGCCGAGAAACCCACGAGCGATGAGTGACCTCAGTGCCGGTGCATTGTGATGCAACAGCACCGACGATTGGTCGCCCCACAGTTTAGTCCTCTTTTGACTAATCGGCTTGCATGTACATCGTATGATGTCCAGATTGAATTCCGTGTTGATAACGTGTCATTCCGTGATAAATTCAAGATGAACAATATCCTGAATGTCCAAGAAGAATAGTATGATTTCTTGCGATTTCGGCAGAATTACTGCTTGCGTGGAAACGATTGCCATTTGCACTTAGCTCATGCCCGCTTAGTCTGAGGGTCAGAGAAGAACCCTATTTTTCATTCCTTGTTATCATTCTTCTAAAAAATTGTGGGTCTTGGTCGGCGGCGGTTACGAGATCGCCCGCCATTTTAATCTGTTTAGTCAACTGATCTTCAGTTTACATGCGTGGGACGATGTGTCGACACACCTGCTGCATCTTCAGGTCATCCGTTGACACGTAGTCTCCGATATCCCATCAGCCTCTGGTATTTGATTATTCGTCTGCTGTCTGTTGGCGAAACGATGGCCGCAAATTTCGAAATGATTTCATACATGCGGGCTCTCACTGGCCAGCCGCTTCGTTCGTCGTCTGGTCTAAAGCGTCGATGTCAATCGAATGTTTGTTACCGCGACAGGATGTTTTTGCCATGAACTTGCTTCAACATCTCGTAAGTTTCTATTGTACTTCTGCCCAAAGGAAAGCAAAACTTAAGGTTAACGCACTGCTGAAGAAACTCTGGTTTTCATCAATTGCCGAACACTCAGTTTTTGTTTATGATACCCGGATCTTCCGCAGAGAGCGCGTAACGTAGATGGCCGAAAACAATTTCCCTGTGAGGGGGATAATATCGTAACGTAATCCAGTAATCACCGTACGTATGAGATACACATGCTTTGCTGTGTAGGTGCATACCGGGAACACGGCCAGCTGTAGGATTGTTTTTATACCGTTTGCAGCTATACCGCGCATCTTAGAAACGTAGTGGATCCGCTCATTTGCTTTTGAATTTTCTTCATTTTAAAAATTTCCTTTATGAGTGTCGTCTCGCGGGCATATAAAAGTTCCTGTGCGCATTGAACAATCCTGCGAAAAGGCCGCAGGTGGCCTTGTGGGCAACGTTCGTGACCGCCGCTGAAACGACCTCAGGTTCGATCCCAGGCAGGTACGAACACTCGATCCACTAAATATCCGTTGTGCGTCAGATGGGCACGTTAAGCCGTCGAACCCCGGATACTGGCCCCTTTCTACTTTGCTTCCGTGTCACTTTCCTATCGGGCACTCTAACCCAAATCTCCTGGCTTCCTATTTCTAAGGGTTGTTTAAGACCTGGGGTCAGACACTCCCTTCCTAAAATACTCTTGATCTGATCTGATCTGATCTGCCAAGAACAATCCTGCTGTAGAGGAAAAACTGTCTTAGTAGCAATAAACTGCGGAGAAGGCGTGATGAAAGTATAAAGTGGTTGGCCTAGGCCGGGCTCCTAAAGTTCAGCCCCTTGCCGCGCTTTCAAAGTTGAGTTCCGTGCAGGATTCTAGCAAAAATGTCTGATCGGTTTTTGCCAAAAGCCGTGCTTCAAAAAGTCAAATTTTAAAAGGTTATATCGTCTAATGCTTTTAAGTTTGAGAAACGCTTTACCTGATTTCGTAAGTTTTCTGTTGTTTATAATTCTGGTCCTAGGTGGTGTTAGGGTAGATTTCCGTTTTTCACCAGTTACTCCGCGTCTAAAATTTGAATTCTGTATGTCATTCGCTTTGTAGACAACAGTATAGATACGATATATACCTTCTCGAAATAATAAAGTTTTCCCGCTGGAACGCAGAAACCTCAAAACCTTTTTCGCACCGTCAGGTGTTTTAGGAAACGTATTAAAATAATTATTTTTACTGAAAGGTTTTCCTATGAAGTATACTTTTCGCATTTTTCATTTTTTCGTTAATCAGTATATTTACGTTAGGGGGCGCAAAGTTATATTACTTTCTTTTCCAGTGGAAAAGCATAGTTAAGATTAAACTACTTTATCTTCAGAATAAGTGAGCAATATGGTGATCACAACACGATGGAAAAATGTAGATGTTGCAAATACAACCACTGCGAAAAAAAATAATAAAATAAACCCAAAATCACTCAGAAGGAATACTTCAATCCTGATTAAAATTAGTATGTTCAATGTACATGTATAGGAAAGGAAATGATTGCGATTCCAGAGCAGATGGGCCGTTCGTTCGAGTGAAACAGCTACATCGATGGCGAACAAATCCGTAGGCTGTACCGACACATCTGGCTCGGATTCAAGCAGTTACCCGGCGTGCCACACACCCATTATTTCAAGGATGCTGTCCTGAAGTGTAGGAACCTAATGGTGTCCAACAGCGAGCCAGTTGTTTGACGTTCCGGTGTGGGCGTAGGTTTCGTCCCATTATCTCCCCATTTTATTTGATCAGTGAGCGGTCGGGTAACAGGCCTGGCCATTGAACGGTGTCGACAGTGCGGACACAGCCTGATAGATAGTGCCATGTGTGACAGGGCATTATTCTGTGAGAAAACTTGGTCGATGCTGCTGCGACAGGAATGGGTGCACAACAGATCGTAGAATGTCGTCGACGTACAGTTGAGCCCTCAGTATGGTACGAAGAACTCCGAAGGCTGTCCAGCTATCGTAGGAAATGGCACCCCAGGCAGTAACTCTCATAGAAGGCCGTCGAGGTAAAGTTGAGCTCTCAGTGTGGTACGAAGAATTCCGAAGGGTCACCAGCTATCGTAGGAAATGGCACCCCAGGCAGTAACTCTCGTAGAAGGTCGTTGAGGTAACGTTGAGCCCTATGTGTGGTACGAAGAATTCCGAAGGGTGTCCAGCTAACGTATGAAATGACACCCCAGGCAGTATCTCTCGTAGAAGGTAGTCGAGGTAAAGTTTTGCCCTCTGTGTGGTACGAAGAATTCCAAAGGGTGTCCAGCTACCGTTGGAAATGACACCCCAGACAGTAACACTCGTAGAAGGTCGTCGAGGTAAAGTTCAGCCCTCAGTGTTGTACGAAGAATTCTGAGGGGTGTCCAGCTATCGTAGGAAATGGCATCCCAGGCGCTACCTCTCGTAGAAGGTCGTCGAGGTAAAGTTGAGCACTCAGTGTGGTATGAAGAATTCCGAAGGGTGTCCAGCTATCGTAGGAAATCGCACCCCGGGCAGTAACTCTCGTAGAAGGTCGTCGAGGTAAAATTGAGCCCTCAGTGAGGTACGAAGAATTTCGAAAGGTGTCCAACTCTCGTAGATGGTCATCGAGGTAAAGTTGAGGCCTCAGTGTGGTACGAAGAATTCCGAAGGGTGTCCAGCTATCGTAGGAAATGGCACCCGAGGCAGTAACTCTCGTAGATGGTCGTCGAGGTAAAGTTGAGCCCTCAATGTGGTACGAAGAATTCCGAAGGGGTCCAGCTATCGTACGAAAGGCCACTCAAGGCAGTAACTCTTGTAGAAGGTCGTCCAGCTAAAGTTTAGCCCTCATTGTGGTACGAAGAATTCCGAAGGGTGTCCAGCTATCGTAGGAAATGTCACCCCAGGCAGTAACTCTCGTAGAAGGTGGTAGGGGTAAAGTTGTGCCCTCAGTGTGGTACGAAGAATTCCGGATGGTGTCCAGCTATCTTAGGAAATGCAGTAACTCTCGTAGAAGATCTTCGAGGTAACGTTGAGCCCTCAGTGTGGTACGAAGAATTCCGAAAGTTGTCCAGCTATCGCAGGAAACGGCACCATAGGCAGTAACTCTCGTAGAAGGTCGTCGAGGTAAAGTTGAGCCCTCAGTGTGGTACGAAAAATTCCGAAAGGTGTCCAGCTACCGTAGGAAATGGCAGCACAGGCAGTAACTCCCGATGTGGGAGCCGTGTGCCCTTCCACGGTAATGGCAGAATCCGTGTGCTAGCCGACTCCTCTTTAGACATGTATGCTCTGATTACCAGCGCCAAGTGCAAAGCGTGATTCATTAGTATAGACAGCAGGACGCCACTGGTTAATGTCCCATCAAAACCACAAGTATTGGGAAATTGCCGACCAACAGCTGGCTATGATGGGTCACAATGGATGAAATTTGCCGCTAACGGTAACGTAGCGATCATTCAGCGCAAGCGCCATTAGTTGACAACTGTTGATGGATCTTAAGCATCGTTGGGAATTACAGGCCTCCAAGCAATGGCCGCGAGTGGCCCGTAACTGGCAACCGAAGCAACCCCAACACGGCGCATGCACAGAAGCAACACGTGCAAACTCTCTCCTGGTACCAGTTAGTTGAAGACGGCGCCATCGGGTTATTTTAAAAAGAACAAAGCCGTATATAGAAAGACGAATTAATTTTCTAACAAAATGCCTCGTTTACGTTGAACGAAAGTTATATAAATAATTATTTAACTGTAAGAAATAGTCAGTTGCTCTCTCATGTATTTATAGAAACTAATTTCGTAGCAAATTTACTTCACTAACACACGAAGAATCGAGAATACAAACAGTTATGAGACACACCCACTCAATTCCCATGAACAATAAAAAATAGTATCCGAAAACTTTGTGAATGTATCGTATAATCTTTTGCTAACATGCAATAAATCGCTTTAACCAAATGTCCAGAAAAGACAAAAAAATTCGTTTTGTTGGGTAAGAAAGTAAGAATTATACGCGTACAAAACAGGTATTTCTGAAACAAAAACCGGTGTGAATACATTATAAAATAATCAAGTATTTGAAAAAACAAAGCAACCATATGCGAATATATATTCCATGGGTTTAATACACAAGACTGGAGGAATTCGCTGCTAAAAATATAACCAGAAGCAAAATAAAATATCTTTTGTATTTAGAAAAACGTAGCTTCGGTGCTTAGAGAAAAAGTTACAATGTTAAAAATGTAACAGAATCTGACATGAACGGGTAAATACATTAATTAATCAATCACCTTTCAAGACCACAAGGACAGCACAAAACTTTGGAAAATATCTTTAAGTTGGTACACTCGTTTGATATGAGTGAAGTTCCGTCAAGGTAACTAAAAAAACGTTACTTTTAAAAAAATTATGAATCATATAAAATAGACACTCATGAAAAATAACTTGCAATATTGTAAAATAAAAAAGAGAACACTATGTTTTACACCACACAAGAAAGAAGCTGATTTCAAGCAAATGCTCGCAAGTAACAAAGTGTAGTGGTTAAAGCGTCCGCGCTGCAACCAAACCCGTCGTGACTTCGACGCTATCCTGACTGTTTGAGCAAATTTCTCCATCGCAGTGACGTGATTCGGATAAGTTTCGTGAGGGAAATAGAAACGGAGTTGTGGGAGGATTTTTTTATGGCCACTGCAGGGTGATTGGCGGAGAATATTCTGCAAGCCATCAATTACGTCACGTGATTGCCGGCTACCACTGCCGGGAAACTGGTGGACTAAATTTGGCTAGCTATCATTTATGACACGTGCTTGGAGGTCCGCTTGCGGCAGCCACCGCATGTGATGGATAACTGATGGGCCTCTTTTAGCGTATGACAATTGATGAAGGTGCCAGCTAATGGCCCGCAGCTTGGCCGAACTGCTGTCCCTGTGGTGGCCGCTGGGACATTTTATTTACTTCTTGGTAGAGGTAAAATGGTGCTGACGCACTTCTGACTGCCGGTACTGGCACAGCAAAATTGCTTTTGCTGCTGTCACAGGTTGATCGGGCTTATCACCACTGAAGCCTGACCAGTGAGCATCACTGGTTAGGTTGCAGTGGTGTCGCCTGTGTCAGCGATGCTGCCTGGTAAGTGGAAGGCAACCGTGTGGCCTCCTCGAATGTAGTCTCGGTGCCGCAAATCGTCTGGCAACGTTTCGGATGGCCCTCTCGTACCTGTAGACAACGCAACATGAGCATGGATGGTCGAGAGCAACGAATTCGGTTCTGTTTGCGCGGTTTTATACATTCGTTCGATCCTCGCATTCTGTCTTTCCCCTCGGCCTTTATCACAGCCCACGTGCCTCTGGGAAGTGACCTCCTCGACTCATTAGCGCTAACATCGCCTGATGGCCGTGTCTATCCGACATAAATGTCGAACGATTCCACAGCTTTAGTTCTAGTTCTCTCCATCGTAATCCCTCTTCCATTCTCCTATAACGGTAAATTGGATTTCAACTTTAGAATCCTAAGTTTCTTTATTCTTTCCAGATAAAGAAACAGAATTCTTAAGTTGGAAATCAACACTACGAATACTTAAACACACAACCGACCTCTCTGAGACCAACTATAAGTCCTCTCTCAAATTTGGACAACTGCTCGTGGTGAATATTTATGTGACGTCGAGGCATCCTCCCAATCCGTGCAGGTTATTGCAACCACATTCCAGTGTCACACTTACACTTGTGTGCGAGTTTTGATCTTGATATACCCTCCTGCACATGGATGAGTTGTTCCCACTCGCTGTGGCAGACAACTATTCAGTTACTGGTCTTTATTTCTTAATTATTTGGGCATTCGGCCGACATGTAGGCAGAGTTTCACCAGTATCGAACAACTTTCTCTGGGTGTTTTTTTTTACAAAGTGTGTACTTCAATGGCATGCTTCAGTGCCTATATGAAATAATTTCAGGACAGCTGGGGAAACACTGGCCTAGGCTGATTTATTTATTTTTTATGTTAGGCATGGGAAACGCAGAGTACATTTGTTAAATAAAGTCCGTAAGAGTTCAAATTTCAGTTATACCTATTTTCTAGGTTAGGAAACTTTGGTCTTCGAAATAAAAAATTATGTGAATGACGGCTCCAAGAAGATAATGATAGGGATTTTTTTCTCGTTTTATTAATTTACTCACACACTGACAGACAGACACAAACACATATGTTACAGATAATGCAGTAGTACAGCGGAAACTCAGGAAAATTGAAACGCTAACAGTGTCGTTTGTAGCGTAGTCTCTGAAAAACGGCTGCTTACAGATATTTTCTAACTATTCGTTTTAGTCTCCCAATTGTATATGATAGTAGTAGTATTTGAGCAGTAATCTGTTCAATTCTTTTTTTCCAGCTCGAGAAATGCAGGACTATTTGAGGACAAGGTCACTGCGCTGTAAACATTTCACTACTAATCTGGGATGGAAATAATTCTTTCTGTATACTTCTCTTTTCACAGAAACGTCTTCCCAAACATGCTAAATAGTTAGTATTTGTAATTTGATATAAGAATGACGGGAGCTCGTATAACAACACCTATCTATTGTTACATGCATTTACAACGTCAACATTCCAACCGGCACCACGTAATGAAATTATTGTTAGGTTTATGATGGTTGGGGGGGGATTGTACTGATTTTTTTTTAAATAGTGCTTTCGTCTGGTTCGAAATCCAATAACAGTCACATTTCATTTTTCATTTATATCTTTTTCTCGAAGGAGAGTTTCTGAATCGTAGGTGTGCGGGAGGAAGTCTGTATTGTCTGTTGTTCATCTGGTGTTAATAAACCACGAAGGCAACGATTAGGAGGTTTTACTAAGGAAATGGGTATTTCTATTGATATTTTGCTAGCTCACATGGATCAACTACTCGCTCATTCTTTTCTTTTTTCCGAAACAATGTTGATCCTGAATGTTCATCATTTAGGGTAATTTATTATCTCATCAAATACGACTAAAATAGACATAGTTTAGGTTACCTATGTAAAATTTTGGGATTAGTAGCACTCCAAAGAAGCTTTTCAGGAACGTATCGAAAGGGAGGGAGAAATGTATATCGGCGGCTAATTGGTTACGAGAAACAGCAAACTATTTATACTTTTGTTTCCAATTATTGTAAATCTAAAATTCTTCGAAAACGTCGCTAAAATCGACGTGCATTTTGACGTAGCTGTTAGCTACCCTAAAAAATCCTTTCCACCGCTAGTGTAACCCCAACAAAATGAAGTACCCGTTTTTTTTATGATCAAATGATCATGTGTAGAGGATTTTAGGAAGGGAGTGTCTGACCCCAGGTCTTAAACAACCCTTAGAAATAGGAAGCTCTGAGATTTGGGCTAGAGTTCCCGATAGGAAAGTGACACGGAAGAAATTTGTGCTAGAGTTCCCGATAGGAAAGTGACACGGAAGAAATTTGTGCTAGAGTTCCCGATAGGAAAGTGACACAGAAAGGGGAGAAAGACGCCCTTATTTATTACCGTAGGCCAGTGCCCGGGGTCCGACGGCTTAACGTGCCCATCCGACGCACGGCGGATATTTAGTGGATCGAGCGTTCGTACTTGTCAGGGATCGAACCTGAGATACTTTCCGTGGCAGTCACGAACGTTGCCCGCGGCCTTAAGGAATCCGTGTTGTTCTAGCATTGAATATATATCATTTGCAGTCCTTGGCAGGAGCCTAATGTCTCGGTTGGAAAAATACCTCTCTGCATTTAATCCCCCCAGTAAAAACTTCCATTTAAAGCAAGAATACAAATAAACGGTGCAAGACAGTTTGGTTAAATTAATATTTTCATAGTACGCCATTTGTCAGATGTGCAGAAAAGAGTACTGCGTAAAAATTCTTTGATCTTATCTCGTGAACTACAGGTGAATCACATCGGTTAAACTAAGTGTTCAGGTATGTATTTCTGATAGTGATCTTGCTATGACCTGTGATCCGATTTACGGAAGTATTTAGCTTTAAGGGATCTGATTGGCTGGGCGTTAATCCCCTAATTTCCGCGCCTTTATCAAACTGCTGGGAACACATTTAGCCATTTTCTCAGGGCCATTATCCTGTTCTTTGTTTTGTGAAAAGGTGCGTTGAGTAAACAGTGCAAAATACGGAAGACATTGCAGATTGTTATCGGATTTCTAGGAGTATTTTCAGCTAGCAGTGAAAAACAAGAACAAAAGTAAGTTTTCCATCCTTAATTTAATTTTATAACAGATTTTTATTTTAATACTTTTTTTAATATGATTTGCTCAAGTAGTGTAAACAGATTACTTTTGCTTATGAATAGAATTTCTGTCTTCGTTTTGAACGGAATAGTGAAGTTACATTTTTTCTAATGGCTAATAATTTCTGTATGAAAAAGAAGATAAGTTACCATCAAATTGACACCTTCTTTCGAGAAACACTTAACTAAATGAATATGTCTAAAAGTTAGACTGTTGATAAATGTCATTGTTGTACGAAAAACATAATTTGATGCTTTTTATCTTACATGAGTCTACAGTTGGGAAATTATAAAATCAAGTCATATCTTGACGAGAGCGATTGCAGAAATGTCGACCATAATTTGTACGGAAAAATATTAAATTCCTAGAATTTCAGTAATCAGACCACAATAATCTTCAGTTTTTTCGACAAACCAAAAGTTTCACTTCACTTTTGCTGTAGTGAAACTTATCACATACAAAGTGTTTAAGCAATTAAAAAAATTAAAGCAGGGTATGCGGACCCATGAAGTTCGTTTAATAATCTCGAATTTTTGCTTTTTGCAATTACGTAACTTGCAAATTACGTAACAAATTACGATGCTGTTAAGGGTTTCTTTTTACTTTTTCTTTTTTACTCACGATTTGTACATTAATTCATTTGCGTGCAGTACTTATAATTATCAATTCTGCTTCTTTGAAATGCGTTTATTACGAGAAAATTATTGTGAGCTGAGAGAAACTTTCCTTTTTTTATTTAGAACTTCATTTAAAATTATTACATTCAACAAACGTACTTAGCGTAGTTTTTAAATGAACACGTGTATCTAAAGGGAAGTATCCTACTTTTAAACTTCAGGAAATTAGAAATTGCCAAACGTATTGAAACATGTGTCTTTTTTTTTATGTCATTAATCAGTTTATTATCGCAATGGAAAATGTTATATGTGCACTAACTGAAAGGACTTGGCCCAACTAAGGAATCTATTGAGTTTATATCAGAAAACTAATTTTAAACAATTCCCTGTGCGTACTTCTTGTTTCCCACTTAAACTATACGGAGAAGAATTGTATAGAAAATATAGGATAACAAATTTCTACTTCCAGTATGCAAGCACATTGCACTTCAAATTGAAAGTGTGGTGCAACGGCCATATGAAGGCCCACAAATTTTGTAGGAATACTTTAGAAACGGTAGTCCACGGCTGAAAGGCAAGGAATTTGAGAGTTTGAAAGAAATACACCTCTGCTATCCCCACCGTCACTCACGCACACACACAGACCCATCTGGACCACTTTCAGCCAGTAGGATTGGTGCAGCACTAAATTTTCAGCCGTGACAATACGTTTATAAGAGATAAATATGCATTTGTGCTTCTTGATAAATTTTAAGTAAACTGCTTTATGACAATCCCATACCCGCTTTTAAAACTTTAACAGCCATTTCAACAGATACATTTAGGGGATAATTTTCCGACATGCAGATACTGAAAAATGATATGTAGAATTTGAAGATCGTCGAACTTTGAGATCTGGTTATTTAGAACCTTTTGCATATACTGGGTGATTCAAAAATGTTGGTGCAAAAGTAAAATGCGATTAAATAGATTTGTGAGTCGCAGAGACATGCGGTTTGCAGATTAATATTCACCGAGGTACAAGATTTTCTATGGCATCACGAAAAAAATAGTTCAAATTCTCGACAATAGACGGCGCTGCTGCAAAGAAAACGAGAGGTGAGAATTGTGAAATAAGATCTACGTTAAATTAGTGAAACCTATTTTTACATCATGATCTACAGATACAAGTGTTCAATGTGGTCGCCACCACATTCCAGTACTGCGTGCATATTACGCCTGCCGTATAACAACATGTCAACGGGAATGGCTGATATTTCCTGCCGTATAGCGTCTTTCAGCGATGGTAAGGTCTGGGACATGGGATTTCAGGAAGCCCCACAACAAGAAATCAGCGGTAGTGAGATCTAGGAGGCCATTCATATGCACTATGCCTGCTCAATAGATGATCGGCGCTAAATGTGCATGCCTGATTTCATGTTGTATGAAAATTATTAGTTTAATAAAACCGTGTGGTTTTGCAATCAGATAGGCAGCACGAATCTTTACTACACTTTCTACCAACAAGTAATTGGACACCCCTGCAATAAATGATATCTGCGGTCCTGATCACGTCACGGCCGCCGCCATTAAATATCGTGTGGGTAACAACAACGCAACCAGTCGCATGCAAGATGCCAATCAGTTCGGAGCTCCCTGATTTCGAGAAAGGTGTAATCGGGTATCACAGAAATGGCCGATCCATACGTGACATATCCAGCAAGTTGAAGTACTCAAAATCGGCAGTGGTCTACGTGATTGGCAAGTGGAAGATGAGAGGTGACTGTCGGAATGTGCCCCGACCCGGCAGACCCACAAAACTGGGAGTTAGAGACCGACGAGTGCTGGCCAGAGAAATTCGGAGGAACCGCACCAAGTCGATGGGCCACATCTGCGAGGAGTTTCAACAGGCATCCGGGAGGGTTCTTTCGATGAATACCATCCGTAAGGAAGCCCATCTGCTCGGTTATCATGAACATGTTGCCTCCCACAAGCTTTTGATCACCAAGTCTATAAGCGCTGCTCGGCTAACGGGGTGCAAAGAACGTCGATATTGGATCATTGAACAGTGGAAACAGTTTCTCTGGAGAAACGAATCAAGGTTCACCCTCTATCGTTCAGATGGCAGGGTTTCGGTTTGGTGTCTGCTTGGAGAACGCCTCCTGCCGGAATATATTGTGCCAACTGTGAAGTTCGGTGGCGGTGGAATTATGCTATAGGTGTGTTTCTGCTGGTATGGCAAGGGACCCTTGGTTGCAATCCCTGGTAGACTCAACGCCGAGACCTACTGCACCATCTTGGATGACCATGCGCTTCCTACGCTGTAGCAATTTTAGGGGTGGACCCATGTTACTTTCAGGATGACAATGCCACCTGTCATGTTGCGAGGTCAACCATGGCTTGGTATTGTGACAATAGGGTTAATCGAATGGACTGGGCTGCTCACAACCCGGACCTTAACCCTATCGAGCACCTCTGGGACGAGTGGCAGAGTCGACTTAATGGGTGCCCCCATCGTCCGAAATCGGTGAAGGAACTGACCTGTCTTCTCCAAGCCGAGTGGAAGAAAATACCGCTAGCCGTCGTACAACGCCTAGTTGAGAGTATGCCCCGGAGGGTCGCAGCTGTAATCGCCGTTCCACCAACTATTGAAGGTGAATAAACTTCGTTTTCCTTTGCTATCACATGTATCCAATTACTTGTTGGTAGATAGTGTATTTTCACACATTGAAACTGTGAATTCTTTCCACCGTAATGGTTTTGAGGTCTCATCCTAACGTTGATTTGTGCGAGTAATGTGCAAATGTCACTTATGTGGCTTTCCCTGCAGTAGCGCCTTCGGTTGTCGAGATTTTGAACATGTTTTTCTTGATGCCATACAAAATCCCTTACCTCGGTGAAAATTAATCTGCAAACTACATTTCTCGCGGAATCACAGATTTTTTTTAATACAATTTTACCTCTTAACAAAATTTTTAAATTACCCGGTATATATAACTTCTATTTGCTTTAAGTGTAAAGAACGGAATTAATTACGCCAGAATTAAAAATTTCGTAACAGAAAATTTTCACTGGTATTCAAATACAATTTGCATTTCAAAAGTATACTAAAATTATATACATAAATCCGAAGTCAGTGATCCTGTGATTTTTGTTTTTGTTTCACTCTCCATATTAAGTGAATAGCTTCCATACACGATTGCAAAAAAAATAAGTTTTCCGTAAAATATTATAGCAAAAAATCCATACATTTTAAAATTCATTTTCAGGAAAGAAGTTTATTCGAAAAATGATTTTAGCAACACAAAATTATTTTTCCAAGAAACATTAAGAATTCAACAGTATAAGAATGGTGGGAAAGGATTGTTTGTTCACTGCGAAATGAAACGAGTTTCTCTAAAGGAATGTGAAGATATCATTTAGCAGAAGGGCACGTGCAACTAAAATGTTTGGTGTTTGGATTGTTGTTCAGTTAAAATTTAAGGCTACACATAGTAGAAGGAAATAAAGTTTAAAATTCTTTGCAAACAGTAATCTGCAGAAAAATGCCAATTTCCTTTACCGTGTAATTGAAAAATCAGCTAGTCCAGGTGGATTATTTTTATTTCATTGGAGGTGTAACGACCACCGTGAGCAACTCAATGGGATATAAGCAGTCCCCGTACCTAATTTAAGGCCACTGGTTCCAGGGAAGGGAGAGAGCCAGTGCCGTAAGACAAACAAAACATCCATGCCTGACCGGGATTCGAACTCGGACCCCTTACGGACACATGATCAGAGGCCAGCGCAGTAGAGGAAAAGGGGGACTTCTGGGACAGGGACAGCCCTCCATAGACTTAACATTGCCTATCCCCGTGGATGTCCCAGCTGTCCCCTTGTCAGAATTTTTGTCACGTGATCGTCCCCATGATGTGCTGCCCCCTAGCGGTGCTTCTTAGACTCAATCTTTGATTTTGAGGGATGGCAACGACCGAAAGGGGTGGATATAGAGGGATGTCAACTCGATGAGCTGCCCCCCAGCGGTACTTCTTGGAACTTTCGATGGATCTTTGATTTTGAGGGATGGCAACGACGGAGAGGGAAAGGGAATGGATATAGGGGATGTCAACTCGATGTGCTGCCCTCTAGCGGTGCTTCTTTGAGCTTTCGATGGATCTTTGATTTTGAGGGATGGCAACGACCGAGAGTGAAAGGGGGTGGATATAGGGGGATGTCAACTCGATGTGCTGCCCCTAGCGGTGCTTCTTGGAACTTTCGATGGATCTTTGATTTTGAGGTATGGCAACGACCGAGAGGGAAATGGGGTGGATATAGGGGGATGTCAACTCGATGTGCTGCCCCATAGCGGTGCTTCTTCGAACTTTCGATGGATCTTTGATTTTGAGGGATGGCAACGACCGAGAGGGAAAGGGAATGGATATAGGGGGATGTCAACTCGATGTGCTGCCCTCTAGCGGTTCTTCTTGGAGCTTTCGATGGATCTTTGATTTTGAGGGATGGCAACGACCGAGAGGGAAAGGGGTGGATATAGCGGGATGTCAGCCCGATGTGCTGCCTCCCTAGCGGTGCTTCTTGGAACTTTTAATGGATCTTAGTTTTTGAGAGATGGCAACAACCGAGTGGGGTCCGTTGGGATTTTTTGTATTTTTTTCCAGTGGTTTTCAAGCGGATTTTTCCCCGGAGGAAATTTTTACGTAACGATGCTGGGGAATTTTCTTTCCAATGGAATAAAAATGCTCTGATGGTCTTAACGAGGTTCTAACTCACGGTGATTTGGTTTCAAAATTTGGTCAGGTGGTCTCGTGTACTACGTATTCACTCTATTTTTTTAATTACTTTTACGTTATTTCATAATGTATTTTTTATATTTTTTGTATGTTTTGAGGGAGTTTTTTCGGGTAGATGTAATGAATTTTCTTGGGAGCTTTTCTTTTTCATACATTTAATTTTATTTCAGACCATGAGACGAGGAAATGCTTCTTTAGAAACGATTTCGTTCCTGTTCGCAGGAACTATTGGACTTTGACAAAATTTTTGGGAAATCAAGCGGAAATGTAGACATATTAATTCTGAGTCTTTCGCCTTAGCAATATTATTTTCTCGTAATTTTTTCGTGTGTTCAAGAACTCTACAGGTCTTTCACAGTTAAAATTCTGATGAAACAATATTTTCTTACTTTATTTCGCATGTCATTATAGCTTCCCAATTTCGCTGTTTTACTTCATCTTTTTTTTTTAAATTTCGTAAAACTTTCAGTATGTCAGTAATTTTTATTTCTTACATGGTCAAACTTGTGACTCCTTTTATTTAGACAATATTTTTTTTTCATTTCATTTCAACAAAACGATTATTTTAGATGTAGCAAATCATCAGATTTTTGTTCCTTATATAGCATATTTTCAAACTTGCTTTAAAATATTCCTCAAAGCTTGCATGTAGTCAAATATGCATTTTTTATTCTTTCCTAGTTTGCTATACTTTTCGTGGACTGTCCCAACAAGAAAGCATTCATTGTCAAGACATACAATCTAAAACCTTTTTTCTTTCGATAAAATTTGTATTCTTTATGATGTATATTCTTCTGTCTCGTCCGAAAAAAACATTCATTCTAGAGGCAAAGCTAGTGATTCCGTTCTTCCCATAAACATTACTTTTTTAACGTTTTACTAACTCACCAGAAAAGCAGTTATTCCCCACCCTCATAGCGAAAATAAAGATATTCTTACTTCTTTTCCATACATATCGACTCAATCTATTTCTTTTCGAAATGCTGTTCATGGCATTTCAACTAAAATTTCATACTTTCACCAAAAATCATATTCTTAAACGAGCTATTCTTTTTTCTTACTTTATTTCATGTATATCTAAATTTTTATTGTTTCCTCACCTCATCAAAGTTAATAAGAACTCCCATAATCTCATTCCTTTCCCTCATTTAGTTCGCTTTAAATTGAGATGTTTCAAAACTTCGGGTATATTTATTTCACTAAATGTCCAGTTCTCCCGTATCTGTCAGACCATTTTTAACTTCTGTGCCTGCTGCATTTTTTCTTAAGACGTTTAGTTTCATTGACCTTTTCTTTCGTTTTAATTAGGTTTTCATTATCGTATTTTTTATTCATTGTCTCAGCAGAAAAAGCTTTCATTCTGGAGACATGGCGACTAAGTCCGTACTTCCTCTAAACATTTTTATTTCACGTTTTACTAATTCGTAAGAAAAGCAGGTGTTCCCAAACTCTCATAGTGAAAATATCGTATTATCCTTATTTTACTTATTATATTTTTCCTTCTATTCAGTGTTGCATAATTCTTAAAACTTTGGTTTATTTTTATGAAACTTCTTTTTCTTTTTCTTAGTTTTTTTTTCTGATTCAACCTATCGATTTAATTGCTCTTATTTTTCAATTTGACTTTACTTTTTAACAGAAATGTATCTAAAATCTTCAGATGTATTTTAGTCTCTAAGAGGCGGATTCTTCCCTATTTCAAATAAAGTCATTGTAGGATTTTAGTGTAAATGCCCCTAAATCTTTAGAACTTCCTTTTCATAGTTAGATACTAATTCCTCGAGGTTTAAATTAAAACATGAAAGAATGTTTTTACGCTCTCTCCAGTGAACGAAGAGTTTTTACACTTTCCCCAAGAAATTAACGCTGGAATCTCCCTTCTTTCTACCGGAAAATGACTATCTTGTGCGACTGTTTTCACGCGTCTACGCTTGCTGGAAATCCTCATATGACATGAAATCACTTTGCTTGGTAGAATAAACTAAATTCTGGTTTTGAACTTTGAACGCAAACTCAAGCTTGCAAAAGCATAATTTTCTGAGCGAACTTAAACTGTCTAAGATGACAAAAATCTAAAACTGGTGACTCAATGGGACAGAGCGTTTGAACTTTGCCGTTCACTTAAGATTTAAAAGATTGGTAGTGAACCACTACCAGGGAAATAAGCAGAACCTGATTTAGTCCACAGTTTCCAAGGAAGGTAGAAAGCTAGTGTCGTAATTCAAAAGCTCATAACTCAAGCCTCCCCAGGATTCAATTTCGGACGGACGATTAGTCAGATGTCAATGCTTAGACATTGAAAAATTACTTCAGACAAATATTTTCTTACTTAAAAGTGCTTCAAGTCAGAATTTGTATTACTTAAGATTTCCCTTAGTCAATATTTTTTCTATCTTAAAAACTTATAAAGGGTTGATTTTGAAAAAAAAAAAAAAAAAAAACAAGTTCTCCCAAAAACGTAAAATTTCCCCAGAATTGTATGAGGAACCAAAAAAATTGACGAAGCTTGAATGTTAAGTCTTTCAACCCATTTCTTTCTCTTCATGTTTCATTCCATAAACTTTCTTCAAATTGCTATATATCCCAGAATTTGAGATCAACTTAATGGAGTGCTTTGAGAAAAACTTTCATCGAAAAGCATAAATGTACTGAAAATGTCAGTTTTCTTAAAGATATTATAAGAATAAGATTTTTTTTACTGAAACAAGTTTCCCATAAAAATATAAGTTTTATATAAAAAAAAATTCCATGAAAAATTTTGGAGGGGCGAAAGATTTCCCACATCGTCTTCCATTCCACCCAAAATTAAACAAATACGTGTACTGACAACAGAGATTTAATGGACTTCGTTAAATTTTGGCAGGAGTGGAAAACGATGTGAGAAATCTTTCGCCCCTCCAATATTTTTCATGGAATTTTTTTTTTTATATAAAACTTATATTTTTTATGTTTTCGGGATTTCTGCCTATGCATTATTTATTTAATTCTTACATTTTTCCTCTCTCCAATTTTAATCAATGTCGATTTTAACCGTTGCCTTCTTTCATGAGAGCGATTCCCCACTCAAACGAATGCATAAGTCGAGATTTTCACCATGTATTGGATTTCACTCAGGAAAAAGTGGGTCAGGATAGTGAAATTTTGAAATCTGAAATTTCTCGGTGCGGAGAACATTGGACTAAAGTGGCTGATAAGAAATCTACCATGTTAAGAGTCATACAACAGACGTTTCTTCGTTAAATTTCGTTTTCAGCTTTAATTAAGAAAGCCTTGGAAAAAAAATAATTTGACTTTCGAAACATTACAAACACAAAAACAAGGATTTCTGTGGAATGATGGCTCTTTTCTGCTTGAAGAAACTCTCGGGGACACAATGTATGACATGGTGGACATAAACGGATTGGAATTCCCCTACGACTACAATCAAATAAACATGACCAAAATTATTTTACAACTGGAGTTTGAGAAAATAGCTTAACAGTATCGGAAAGAACTCCCTCGAAATCGAAATACTAAAGTAGACGAAGCATTTCTGGACTCAGTTGACCTAAGTCATTACGTTGGAGAAATTTTAAGAAAAAAGGGAATATTGAAATCGTACAATGTGTTTTCTTTATGTGAAGAACAAAATATTTCATAGTTTACTGTTTTTTTTTTCAAAAGCGGCTTTAAATCTGAGATGAATTCTTTCAAGGTGTCTGATTAAATTATTACGCTTTCCGTATTCCTCTCTCATTTTAGTGAAAAACGGTAGGATTTCTTACCGAATATATTTTAGTTTTATTCTCTCAAGATATGATAATTAATTATAATGAAATCCTTCCGTTTTTCTCTAAGAATTTAACTGAAAATAAGCTCTGAGCTGTAGTCCGCTTTGTCTGATTAGAGTCGATAGCGTTTCGTCATGAAATGACAAGATAAGGGTATAGTCACCGTAAAGCGCTGACGCATGGTGACACACCAACACGTGTTGTGATAAGGGTGATGCATTGGTCACAGTTTGCAAAGGAAACGCTGAGTGAATTTTAGTTCTGTTCTAAGTTTGAATAAAGTAAGACGTCATCAAGTCTTTCAAATTCTATTTCCATCAGCTGGCTAACGTTATTTTATTTTTTCCACATTTATTCATTGGGAAAGAAGCAGTATGAATCTTCCAGACGTTTCTGTTTCTTTCGCTAAGAAGCAGTGTGTCGGTTCCCCCAACTGTTCAAATGCTTTGATTCCATCTAAAAATTGTAATGAGTTTTCATTCGTCTCCACTTGTGTTCTGGAGGTTCAACCTGAGAAAAGCTGTCCTATTGGATTCAGGCTGGAATCAATTCCTGAACATTATTTTCATTAGGAGGAAATCTTTTTATGATTGTTTGTGTATTTTCTTCTGTAATCAAAGTTCATGTTAGGGAATTCAAGTGGACTGGATAATTGTTAATGTAGTTTTTTTTTTAATTTTTAAGTGAGAAGGTGAGTTTGGGAATATTTATTATTTATTGAAATATTAAGCGTAAATATTTTTTAGTTTTGAGGCATACATTTAAGGAGTAATTTTTTTTAATTAAATTTTAAGTGAAATTATTTTTTTATTGAAATGAGACAAAAATTTAAGCTTTCAAGAATTTTAAAAAGTAAAAGAAATTTCTTTTTCGAAATGTTTAAAACAGTAGCAGGATGAATGCAATTGTTTTAATGGAGAACTAGTTTTTTTTTGCTAGACTTTTCTTAAGGAAATTTGGGTATTGTTATTGGGCCTGATGTTTTCAATTAGGTGACCAATCGGGAGGATTTCTGACTGGTCTGAGAGCAATGCTTTACAGTACTGAGCCGAAACCAGAGTACACGGCTTATTTTCGGAGAGTTTGAAATGTTTCAAACTGATTCGCTTTATTCTTTGAGTTGAAAAGATGAAGCGCTCTCACTGAAGACCCCTAGCCTGGGAAAACTAAACAGTCTGGGTATCATAAAAATTTCTTTCCTAAGACATTTTTAGTACATCCATTTTCAACCTCATCTATTTTCAACTTTCAGGAACTTGCTGTGACTGTTTCTACAGCATTCTGTTTTCTACCTAATTCGTTTTCAACCGATATGAAAATTGACCTTTTAAAATATTTTTCTTGAACGAAAACGTGCTTCTTAAATTTCATAGTTCCCCATGTTATTCAATGGGAATTTTACTGAAACGTGTTTTATCGAAACTGCCCCTAAGAAAATATGAAGTGTTCCATTTTTAACCCTATGAGAGAATGTACTTTTCCGAAACGAGCCTCATCTATTTTCAACTTTTCCTAAAACGATCTTTGCAAACATCTTTCAATCAAAATTTAAACCCTTGTCAATATGATCTTAGGAATGCATTTGAAAAAAAAAAAAGAGAGAGAGGGAGAGAGAAAAAATCAACTATAAAGAATGATACTTTATGAGAAATAGATTAAGAAAAGAAGTTTCAAGTTACATAGGGAAAAACAAGAAACGAAAGACGATATGAAGTAGACAAACAATAAAGTTTACATGAGGAAATATAGAATTTGATGCGAAAAGAGCCACTTAATGCTTTAAAGAGGGGAACCTTGTTTCAGTAAAAAAATTCTTATTCTTATTATTTCTTTAAGAAAACTGACATTTTCAGTACATTTATGAATTTCTATGAAAGTTTTTCTCAAAGGACTCCAATAAGTTGATCTCAAGTCTTTGAAGTGAATGGGAAGAAAAATAACATGTCCATGTGTTATGAGAAAATGAAAGAATTTCCTTAAGACAGCGTGAAGTGAATTGAACATCAAGCAATTGTATGATGTTTTACTAACGTAATGTGTACATGCATTTTGGGAAAATATCTTCTAAAGTTAGAGGGAAAAATATATGAATATTAAAAAAAACCCAAAAACAAAAACAGCTCCTTAGATTTACAACGAGAGTATTTGAAGTAGAAAGAGGAATGGAATGCTTTGAATAGAAATTTCTTGTTTCATTGAAGGGATTCTTATTTTGGAATTTTTTTTTAAAAGAGAAACTATCATTTTCAGAAAATTTCTGGGGGAGTCGAACTTAGAGATTTAACAAAATTCTTGGATATATAGGAATTTGAAGAAAATTTATGGAATGAAACATGAAGAGAAAGAAATGGGTTGAAGGACTTAACATTCAAGCTTCGTCATTTTTTTTTGGTTCCTCATACAATTCTGGGGAAATTTTACGTTTTGGGGAGAACTCCTTTTTTTTTGTTTTTTTTTTCGAAAATCAACCCTTTAGAAGTTTTTAAGATAGAAAAAATATTGACTAAGGGAAATCTTAAGTAATACAAATTCTGACTTGAAGCACTTTTAAGTAAGAAAATATTTGTCTGAAGTAATTTTTCAATGTCTAAGCATTGACATCTGACTAATCGTCCGTCCGAAATTGAATCCTGGGGAGGCTTGAGTTATGAGCTTTTGAATTACGACACTAGCTTTCTACCTTCCTTGGAAACTGTGGACTAAATCAGGTTCTGCTTATTTCCCTGGTAGTGGTTCACTACCAATCTTTTAAATCTTAAGTGAACGGCAAAGTTCAAACGCTCTGTCCCATTGAGTCACCAGTTTTAGAATTTTGTCATCTTAGACAGTTTAAGTTCGCTCAGAAAACTATGCTTTTGCAAGCTTGAGTTTGCGTTCAAAGTTCAAAACCAGAATTTAGTTTATTCTACCAAGCAAAGTGATTTTATGTCATATGAGGGTTTCCAGCAAGCAGTAGACGCGTGAAAACAGTCGCACAAGATAGTCATTTTCCGGTAGAAAGAAGGGAGATTCCAGCGTTAATTTCTTGGGGAAAGTGTAAAAACTCTTCGTTCACTGGAGAGAGCGTAAAAACATTCTTTCATGTTTTAATTTAAACCTCGAGGAATTAGTATCTAACTATGAAAAGGAAGTTCTAAAGATTTAGGGGCATTTACACTAAAATCCTACAATGACTTTATTTGAAATAGGGAAGAATCGGCCTCTTAGAGACTAAAATACATCTGAAGATTTCAGATACATTTCTGTTCAAAAGTAAAGTCGAATGGAAAAATAAGAGCAATTAAATTGATAGGAAAAGATTGATAGGTTGAATCAGAAAAAAAAACTAAGAAAAAAGAAGTTTCATAAAAATAAACCAAAGTTTTAAGAATTATACAACACTGAATAGAAGGAAAAATATAATAAGTAAAATAAGGGGAATACGATATTTTCACTATGAGAGTTTGGAAACACCTGCTTTTCTTACGAATTAGTAAAACGTGAAATAAAAATGTTTAGAGGAAGTACGGACTTAGTCGCCATGTCTGCAGAATGAAAGCTTCTTCTGCCGAGACAATGAATCAAAAATACGATAATGAAAACCTAATCAAAACGAAAGAAAAGGTCAATGAAACTAAACGTCTAAAGAAAAAATGCAGCAGGCACAGAAGTTAAAAATGATGGGACAGATACGGGAGTACTGGACATTTAGTGAAAGAAATATACGCGAAGTTTTGAAACATCTCAATTTAAAGCGAACTAAATGAGGGAAAGGAATGAGTTTATGGGAGTTCTTATTAACTTTGATGAGGTGAGGAAACAATAAAAATTTAGTTATACATGAAATAAAGTAAGAAAAAAAATAGCTCGTTTAAGAATATGATTTTTGGTGAAAGTATGAAATTTTAGTTAAAATGTCACGACCAGCATTTTGAAAAGAAATAGATCGATTCGATATGTATGGAAAAGAAGTAAAAATTTCTTTATTTTTGCTATGGGGGTGGGGAATAACTGCTTTTCTGGTGAGTTAGTAAAACGTTAAAAAAATAATGTTTATGGGAAGAACGGAATAACTAGCTTTGCCTCTAGAATAAATGTTTTTTCGGACGAGACAGAAAAATATACAGCCCAAAGAATACAAATTTTATCGTGGGAAAAAAGGTTTTAGATTGTATGTCTTGACAATGAATGCTTTCTTGTTAGGACAGTCCACGAAAAGTATAGCAAACTAGGAAAGAATAAAAAAATGCATATTTGACTACATGCAAGCTTTGATAAATATTTTTAAGCAAGTTTGAAAATATGCTATATAAGGAAACAAAAATCTGATGATTTGCTACATCTAAAATAATCGTTTTGTTGAAATGAAATGAAAAAAAAATAGTCTAAATAAAAGGAGTCACAAGTTTGACCAAGTAAGAAAAAAAAATTACTGACATACTGAAAAGTTTTATGAAATTTCAAAAAAAAGATGAAGTAAAATAGCGAAATTGGGAAGCTACAATGATATGCGAAATACAGTAAGAAAATATTTTTTCATCAGAATTTTAACTGTGAAAGACCTATAGAGTTCTTGAACACACGAAAAAATTACGAGAAAATAATATTGCTAAGGCGAAAGACTCAGAATTAACATGTCTACATTTCCGCTTGTTTTCCCAAAAATGTTTTCAAAGTCCAATAGTTACTGCGAACAGGAACGAAATCGTTTCTAAAGAAGCATTTCCTCGTCTCATGGTCTGAAATAAAATTAAATGTAGGAAAAAGAAAAGCTCCCAAGAAAATTCATTACATCTACACGAAAAAACTCCCTCAAAACATACAAAAAATATAAAAAATACATGATGAAATAACGTAAAAGTAATTAAAAAAAAAAAGTGAATACGTAGTACACGAGACGACCTGACCAAATTTTGAAACCAAATCGTCGTGAGTTAGAACCTAGCTAAGACCAACAGAGCATTTTTATTCCATTGGAAAGAAAATTCCCCAGCATCGTTACGTAAAAATTTCCTCCGGGGAAAAATAACATCGAAGAGGGGGGAAATCCCGCTTGAAAACCACTGGAATAAATACAAAAAATTTTAACGGACGCCACTCAGTTGTTGCCATCCCTCAAAATCAAAGATCCAACGAAAGTTCCAAGAAGCACCGCTAGGGGCAGCACATCGAGTCGACATCACCTATATCAGCCCCCTTTCCCACTCGGTCGTTGCCATCCCTCAAAACAAAGATCCATTGAAAGTTCCAAGAAGCACTGCTAGGGGACAGCACATCGAGTTGTCATCCCCCTATATTCATCCCTTTTCCCTCTCGGTCGTTGCCATTCGTCAAAATCAAAGATCCATCGAAAGTTCCAAGAAGACCGCTAGGGGGCAGCACATTGAGTTGACATCCCCCTATATGCACCCCCTTTCCCTCTCGGTAGTTGCCATCCCTCAAAATCAAAGATCCATCGAAAGTTCCAAGAAGCACCGCTAGGCGGCAGCACATCATGGGGACGATCACTTGACAAAAATTCTGACAAGGGGACAGCCACTGTTAAGTCTATGGAGGGCTGTCCCTATCCCAGAAGGCTCCCTTTTCCTCTAATCAGCGCCTTAGACCACTGCGCCACCGGGGCGGCCCAGGTGGATCTCTTAAGCGAATAGGTGATTCATTTTTATGTTAAACATGGGAACGCAGATTTCATTTTAATCATATCCATTTTGGAGACCTTGGTCTACGAAATCAAAAATCCACTGGCTGACGGCTGCAAGAAGAAAACCAGTATTTTTTAAGTTTTGTGTGTAACACGATATAGGCGACCAAGAACGTTACCGATATTGCGGTAATAAAAATTAAAATCCGGAAAACTGCAACGTTAACAATGTAGTTTGCAGCATTGTCTCTGAAAGGCAACTGCATTCTAGTATATTCTAATTGTTCGCCTTAGTGGTCCAATCATAATACAAGAAGTTGCGTTGTAGTAGAAGTAGTCTGCTATATCTTTTTTTTTTTTTCGGTTTTCCGGTGCCGAAGTACAGGCCGTTTTGTACACAGGGACTTACAAAGTTTACTACTTTTAAAGGTTCTTTACTGATCTTTAATGAAAATAACACTTTCAATATTCCTCTTTTCACAGAAACTACTTTCCAAGAATTCTGTGTTGTTAACATTTGTAATTTTTACGATGGCTGCGCGTGCGACTACAATCCTTCGTTGTTGCACTCCTTTGTAACGCCAACAATGCACCTGAGGAAGAGTTCTGGAATTATCGTTAGCTTTATGGTAAAAATAAAATAAAAAATGTGAAAATAAAAAAAATATCGAAAATACTTGTATCGTCTGAGTAGGACTGATTTCAAATTGAAGTCATTATGCTGAGCAATAATTCGACTGTAGCGGCATTGGACCTGTGAACTTTAATAATGAACATTCGGGATGTTAAAAAAAACATGCAGCGCGGGCATTGTTGATTGAAAGCGAGGAGTTGGCTTTTTGAAGAATAGTGCTCTCCCGGCTCTCGATTCTAAATTCACTAATCCGCATTATTCATGTATTTTTTTTTTGAATGCCTTCCTTATCTTTCTGTGGAGGGAGTATTTCTAAATCGAAAGGGGGGGGGGGGGGGTTGCGGAAGGTAGTCTTCTTGTATCCACTGGTGTTCATCTGGTGCTAATAAACACAAAAGAAAAGATCAGGAAATTTCACTATGGTAATAGCTATTTCCGTTCATATTTTGCTAGGCCTCGTGGATCAACTACTCACTCATTCTTTCCTTTTCTTTTTTTTTCCGCAACAATTTTCATGCTAAACGCTCATCAGTTTTTGTAACTTATTCTTTTATCGAATCTCACTGAAATAGTCGATTTTATGTTACCGTTCTGAAATTTTTCCGTTACTGACATAATAAAGCAGCTTTCTGAGCAGCAAATACAGAGAAAGGGAGAAAGAAGAATTTACGCCTGATGGGTCAAGAGAAACAGCGAACTTTTGACATTTATGTTTCAAATTATTGTAATTCTAAAATTCCGCAGAAACGCCGGTAAGATCGATGGACATTTCCACTAGCTGTTTAGCCACAGTGGAAAATGCTTTTGTTTCCTAAAGCAAACACAACAAATATAAATAATCAGTGTTTCCCTAATATTGAATATTAGTTTTCCGTTTTGGAGTTAGACAAACGGAACGGTGAAATTTTGAAAATATGTTTTTAAAAAGTAGGGACACCATGAAATTTGACAATATATTTTTTAAAATCCTATCTGTAAAAGTTACTCAACAGACATGCTCTCCACCCAATCATTACATTGCGGAATTTTTAACCAAAGCCAGTCAGAAAAACGATATTTCGTTCTTATTCTTTTATTATACGCTTCTGTGCATAATTTGTTTGATAATTTTTTAATATGGGTAAAGGGAGAAGCTTAGATCTCCTAAGCAGTCGTCTCACCTCTTGGTATGGCCATTCGTATAAAGGAAGAAAAGCTAGTACCATAGGGCAAACTCAAAATTCATACTTTATTGGGTTTCGCACCCAGACGTAACTCGAACTATTATTTTAAGTATCACAAACCAGGACTTGGACCACTGCGCCACCGGAAAGCGATAATTTTGTGCATGTGATTGCGGAAATAAATTAAAATCCGGTGATATTTCCCATAAATGTACATTTTGATATCTGTTAACCGCGTTTGTCAAGTTCCCTGTCCAATATTTGGAGGTTGGGGGTAGGAATGTAAAACGATATTAGTTTCGAAATCATTTGCAGCCTTTGGCAGGAACCTAATATCTCTGTTGATTAAATATTTCGCTGTATTTAACACCCCCTCTTCCCAAATAAAACTACCATTCAAAACAAGTAGATAAATAAAGGGTGGGAGACACTTTTGTTAAATTATTATTTTCATATTAAACCACTTGTTAGAAGTGCAGAACACAAAGCTACATGGAAATCCTTTAAACCTTTATCCCCGTGAACTACTGGTGAACAACACCTGCCAAACCAAATGTCCTGGTATGTATTTCTGATAGTGACCTTTCTCAATTTCCCGGATTATGTAGGTTTTTCGTATACCTGTGATCCGATCAGTGGAAGTATTAGCTTTAAAGGCACCTGATTGGCAGAGCGTTAATCCCCCAATTTCTGGACCTTTAAAAAACACCTGGGAACACCTCTCGCCATATTCTGAGTGCCATTTTCTTGTTCTTTGCTTTGTGAAAAGTGCTTTGAGTGAAGAGTGAAGAATTCAAAAGACGTCGCAGATTTTTACGAAAGTCCAGGAGTATCTTCAGTGACCACCAGAATAACTAGTAAGTTTTCCTCAATTTAATTTTACGATAGATATTTATTTGAATACTTGTTTAATATGATTTGCTCAAGGAATTTAAACACATAACGTTTAGTTATTAACAGAATTTCCCTCTGGTTTTTGAACGGTAATGGGGAAGTTTAATGTTCTTTTAACGGCTAATATTTTCTACATTAAAAAGAAGATAAATTAAAAAGAAATTGACAAAGTGTTATTTCGAGAAACATTAAACTAAATCAGTATGTTGCAAAGTTAGAGTTCTGATAAAATTTCATAGTTGTAAGAAAAACATAATTTTTTGCTTTTAGTTTTTTATGAGTTTACAGTTGGGATGACCAGAAGTAGACGAGTTGATGTAGAATTATAAGATCAAATCATATCTTGAAGACTGCAATTGCAAAAAGTCGACCGTAATTTGTTCGGGAAAATATTAAATTCCTAGAATTCAGTAACGAAGTAACAATTATCCATTAAGTTGTATTTTTGGGGAAAAATTGTAAAGTTTCATATTTTTCCTCCATTGGAATAAGTTCTGATTAAGCGTTCATAGCAGTTCATTGAATAAGAATAAATATATTTGGAAAGTGTTGGTGTATCACTAAACCAAGCACGAATGTTTTTTGACTGAGGAATTCCAAACATAGGAAAACATGTCATCCCAACATGCTGGTTATTGGTAAAACTGTGAATCGTAATCTGTAGGTTTTTCCGGTGATTTGCAAATAGTCCCTCCCTGCAAAGTAAAGTTTAATTTGAAGCTATGTTGAGGAACAAGTACAGCTTTATATGAGCACGTGTTGATAATCTTTGCAAAATATGCCCAGTAATTATGACATAAATGTTTCTATAGTTACAAAGCGTTCTTTTAGAAATTGATGAACTGTTAAAAAATAATTGGTAATGCTTAAAAAATCTGGAGTTTGTTTGAAAACGTGAAACTTTTTGATTCGTGAATTAGAACTAAATACATTAAGGCAAACACGTTAATGTACGGCGAGCAGTAAGCACAAAAGGAGCTACTGCATTCCCAGATTAGGTGCAGATAATATAATGTATACATTTAGTCTGTGGGAAAAGTATTTTTATTGTTTATCTAAGTGAAGGGAGGAAGGATGACGTAGAAGAATTTAAAGTGTAAATTTGGACTAAATATGAACCCATAATGAACTTCCAAAAAATGTTATAAATTTAATATTTTGAACAGAAATGCTAGAGTAGGCCGTGTTGCTCTCAACAATAGTAACACTGTTCTTCGCAAAGTAACAGAATCTTGGAAGTATAAGAGGAAGTATTTTTTCACCGAAATTAAACCACCAATACAATGTGCAGCTGTTGAAATGGGACACAAATGAACAGCAAGCCCTGGCAATAGCTTTTGTTGAAACAGTATCATCCGAAATTCACCCTTTTTTTTCGGAATAAAATTTTTAAACTTTCATGATATATTTATTTCAGTACCCGGCTGCTTTCATTCGTAATAATAATACAATTTCCATATGTGTATGTCGGTAACCTGCAGCAGAAAGTACTGAACGTAAATTATTGAAATTTCGGGTGTAGAAAGTCATGGTATTCGAACTGATGGAGGGAGAGGGAAGGTCGTCTCGTAGCCCTTTTTGGTTTTGAAATTTTGATTTGCGGAATGTTAATTAATTTGCTTAGATTCAAAATCATTCCACAGTTGCTAAAGTCTGATCATACGGTTTTCTGTATCACAGGCTCACTTAAACAAAGTTTATTTCATTTTTTGCAAAATACGCAATTTGTTTACACTAATGCACAACAATATTTTACTACTCTTTGCATAAACTAAACAGTATTTGGATTGTTCTGGCATGCTTAAAATATTTGCAATCGTAGTCTGATTTTGAAAGTTCTCTTTGCAGCGGTAAGCTTGAACCATGAGAACGGTGATAATTGCTTTCCTTTCTTTTTTTAACTAGCATAACTTCCGCTAAATGCAGTTATTATCGAATTCACAATGCTGTTATTCCATCAAATCCTAACGACAGAATTCTCCTGACCACTCGATATCACTTATAACGATATCTTTTCTGGCTGCTCTTTATTTTTTTCACAAACTGATATCAGTTTTGCTAAAGAACGTAGATTTAAGATGCGGTTTCGTGATAAGTATGCTTTTAAATGTCCACTTTGCCAAATTCTTTTTGCATCGGATAGGGATCCTGTTGGGAAGTGTTCGTCATACAATTTTATTTTTTTTTTTTTTTAAGAGTGATTGGTCACGACGGATACCAGTATATATTTTTCTTTCTGATGCATTTTTAACCATATCTGTGTATCTGAAAACTCGATTAAAAAAATTCTTTTACGGTCAAATACTGATTTCTGAGATAAATCTTTTGAAACTATCGTGTGATTAAAATAGCGCATAGTTTCTCTGCCGTGTGCTGTATTATTTATTGTATTGTGAAACATTTTTAAACTTTGTTTACATGTTTTTTATTTCAACGATCCGACAGAAAATCGCATGATTTTGGTTGAACTGTTTATCTCTGAAAAATATCACATGCCCAGTCGTACACTAGCATAATATCATTGCCCGCACCTGAAAGGTCAAGCGAACGGTATGGTAGATGTGAATTTTTGCAAATGTTACCTAAAGGTCAAGCGAACACTTGGTAGATGTAAATTTTTGCAAACGTTACCTATTATCAGTCATGGGTATTTAATCTATATGTTATGCTTCAAGCTCTCAGTTAGCGTACGTTGCCCTCCGTCCCCCTTTAGCTAGGAGTAACGGCGGTTCTATGCAGACTCGCACTTAAGTGACCTTTCTCCTTACGTGCGAGGAATGTCAAACATTCCTAGTTCACCTGAAAATTGCATTTTCTGTGCCATATTGTCATTCATTTTTTTTTTGAGGTTGAACTTCTCAACGAAAGTTCAACCTCATGATTTGGTAGCTCGGAGATAACGGGCTCCGAGCTACCAAATCAATAATAAACAGAAAGGAAAGTGTTAATTCAGCTTTTCCATCTCAATTAGTAGCGTAACAGTACTAGACACTACAAATGTAGCATTATCAGCACTACGCAAATTTTGGCTGATGTTTCATTGGGCATTGAGGTAAATGATTGATGGCAAAGAGAGAGAGGAAGGTGTGCGTCCAATTGAAAGTGGAAGACTGCATGTGGTTGGGTGCGCCAGACTATGACGTCGTGAAGAACATTTCCAGTGAGGGAAGGGAGGACAGATAACTGCCTCTGTGATAGAGGCAAGATATCCCTGTGTTTATTGTGTTCATCGGGCGCACAGCAAACATTCAGTGGTACAAAGAAATTCAGTGGTCCGAACCTACCAAGGACCGATCCCTCGTGGTGAGAAGGGTGCTGCACTAAACGCTAGTCACTTAAGTTTCTTGCAATACCCATGGATTACTTTGGCCGTACATAAAGTCATGGAGAAGTGCATAGCCTAGAGTTTGCAATACATGATTCAACCTGAACACGTGTTGACTCGACTCGTCATACAATCCGCCACCTATGTGCTATTTCATTACAACACTTGTCCTCGGATTAGCGACACTGCAGTTACCAAATATACGTTTGTTTTAAATTTTATGCATACATAAATATTTTTTACAAATATTTTTCAACAGGGTGGTACTGTAACGTAAAATATTTCCTGGGTCTTAAAGAAAGTTTTTTTTTTTTTTTTTTTTTTAATTTCGCATTTTGTCTTCGGCGTATTTTCATCCTCAAAACGTACCCATGTACACGATATTTACCACTAAAGTTTTGCTTAACGATTGATGTTTCTATCTTGGCGTATTCTTTTGGATATCTAAGAGTTAGTTTTGGGTTTTCTCCCTTCCTTTGGGTCTCTAAATTAAGCCTTTGGAGAATTTTCGGACTTCTCTGCTCTAACAAGAAAATTTTCGAAGCTATTTATTTCATCAGTTTCTAGTAATAAATTATTTTTGTATGATTCAGTATCTGTTTTATTTCTTTCATTTCATCGCAGCTTATTCCGGACTTTGTTTTTTCTTTCATTCCTTGAAATACGGTGAACAGTGTGTTCTTTTCATGCCTGCTAATCGATTGAAGACATTTTTCATTATGATCATGACAACATTTCTTTCCGGTGCATACTTCTCGCTTTTCTTCCTGGAGTCTTTGGCCTCTGTACTTATGCTATCTCGCCGGAAATCTTCATGCTGTACTCTTAATATAATATTTATGTATACTTCGGGAAATTACTTTTTTCACTTATGGTTTTTAAGTTATATATTGAGAATGGGAGATCGGGGGTCATTATATTGTCTAAGTAAATAAACGCTGTTATTTCCTATGCATCCGTATGTGAAGATTTCATTTTCTAAATTTTCTAATTTGAATCTTTTCTTAAAGATTTTCATTTCCTCCGTTTTGTACAGCTGCCAGAAAATTTTTTCAGGACAGTTTCTTTCAAAAAGAATAATTTCTCTCAGCTGAGGAAACTTGATATCGTTTTAACGAAATTTAGCTCTCTGTAATGTGACTTCATTTTTCTAAAGTCATGATTTTTTTATAGTATTCCTTTTAATTCTTCAGTAGGGGATTCCGCATGAAGAAAGTTTCGGAATTTTATTTCTTTGCATTTTTCAATTCCTAAAGTATACGCTGTGTTGCTGCTGAGTTCATAGTGCCGAATGTAAGACCTTTGGTCTTCCCTCCTAAGCAAAACGTATTTCAGGCTATTCCCCATTGTTTTAGGTTATCTGTCCGTCTACGCTTAAGTATCCCGATGCAAAATCTCCCAGCCTCGGTTGTTCAGGGGTGTTTGGGGTTGGTTCTGCCTATTCGTCCGAGTTGGAATCCAGGTAAGGCACGCCTCTTCTTCTTGTCTCAAGCTTTCTCCCTTCCCTGAAACCAGCGATCTGTATCAGGGACTGCAACTGCATACAAAGTTGATCACGGTGGACTTTAATCCTCTCCCCGAAAAGAAACAAGCTGAAATATCCACAATTGTCCAGATTCTGAGAATGCATGAATCACATTCATTTCCTTATCACATTCGCATCTGGTAATTCGCTGGCCCAGTGATATTCAATTTCGAAATAAATATGCGATACTGTTCTTTTGAACTTCTATGCTAAATCATTTCCTTTAGTTCCCTGCTTGGCCCTAACAGATAGCATGATCCTGACTCGAGGTGTAGTATACAAGTACTCTACTGTAATTGTAAATATCTTAAAATCTGTAAATAATGAGTTTACCGAAATTTCATGCGTACACACACCAGAAACAAAGGTAACTTGGACCTGTGGGAGGTAGCACACAAAATATAGATATAGCGGCTGTACAAAACTTACTTCCCGACGGTAAGTGTTGCAAATCACTAAAAGGAGACTTTAATATGTCATAAATAAACACAGAATGAAATTGATTCATTTAAAAATCTTAAGTCTTTTTTTTAATAAATTCGTTTTTTTAAAGTTATATTTTTACAACTTATGTTCTTAAGAGTTCTAAGTTTGATAAGTTCATTTTAGTCTCGGTAAAAATTTGGTGCTTAGAAAAACTTTGAAATCGATTTTTATTTGTCCCTTTTTGTTTATGATGGAACTTTAGACGTTTAAAATACTTGAAGACAGTTTTTATTTTGTTCGCTTTCATTACAGGTCAGCTTTTGTTAGCATTAGAAAACACAGGGTATTAATATTTTCATGATAAGGAAATTTTGAATTTTTTATTTTAAAAGGGGAACTAATTGTCTTTCATAAATTTAACTCTGCTTAATTCTCCCGAAGTATGCGTATGTTATTAAACATTTTCACGTTATTCAATGGTTGGCCATGTTTCACTTGTCAAAAAGTAGCTGTATTGTCGAATTTGCAATAAAAAATTTCAACACAGCTATATGTTCTGTTGTTGCCTGGAATGACTGATGTGTAACTTTAAAATTCCCACTTTCATCATTTACTAAAACTTTTCAATAAACTTAGGGTTTTTTAGAAACTTTCTCGAGCTGTTACTTTTAGGTTTAATCGAAATGCCCCTACTAAAATCTCTGAGTAATCGTATACTAAATAGTTTCTACTTACGCACTATCAAATGTTTCATCACGAACCTCTTCATTTATTTATTTCGTAAAATATCAAGAAATTCCTGTGCCAGTAGTTGGCTCGTAAATGCTTATTTCTGATTGCATAGAATTTAACAAAATGGTAGGTTTGTTTAGTTTTTTTTTTTCTTTTCATTCTTTTGTTTTTCTATGGAATGTCATTTGTGTTCCATTTACTGCTGAATTTGAATGTTTTTCCGACTTGGAAGGAAAACAAACTTATTTCTGTCTGACCTCACGTATCTGCTCTTTGAAAACCCGGAGACTTTACACTTTGTTTACGGCGTACAACGCGAAAAAGCAGCCGCGTCAAGAGGGACAGCTTTTATGCATTGACATGCATTTCAGGAATGAAATCGCCAGTTTCCGTGAGTACAAGGAAACCGACGATTTGCATTTCACGAACGAAACTTTGTTTTCGTGAAAGCAGAATCGTTGTTGAAGCGTGAAACTGTTCACTCCTTTCACTTGTCAGCTTCTCTGCACGATCCGGATTCCAGATTTCGTGACTTATGTAAAGCTTTGATCACATGGCTTTTCTCGATGGGAACTGACGTTGTCCAAGATTAATTCTAGTAATAATTCAATGGAACTTGGGACAAAAGCACTGTTTATTTAGGATATGAAAAAGTTGCATATGTATATGTATATTGAAAAATATGATTCCATTTTGAAAAACGTGAAAAATGGATAATGTGATCCCATTTTGAAAAACCGAACATTCGGATAAAGCGACTGCAATTTGAATGATGTGAACATTTGAACAATGTAACATTTTGGATACTGTGATCAATTTTTTTTTCAGTTCACAGTTGCTTTTGAATACGATTACAAAGTATTCAAAAGCCAAACGTGAAGTTAAAAATGAATGTGGTACTGATACCTTTCGTTCCGGCTCTCAAAATAATTCATTTGTGTAGAAAATGTATAATTGCATTCGTTGTCTAGGATTTTTATCACATCTATTTGTGAAAAAGACCGTGTTTATCTTATCTATTCGTCCGCCGTTGGACACCATATCTCTGCAGCTATTAGTCCGACTTCAAAAATTCTTTTTGCATTGGAAAGCTTGAAATGTCCGAATGATGATCCTTTAAGTCATTTTTTTAAATGATGCACAATTTCACCTTGAGACGGAGTAAACAAAGATGACGTCGACTTCGAAATATATTTCATTTCATATATTTGTTTCCAAACATCCGATTGAAGAAATTATTTCACCTTTCGATTCAATTTATCGCCGAAGTCTATTATAGGTATAGTCACTTTTTCAAGTTACACATAGATTTTGCGCTAAGGGAGCGTACAGATAAATTGCGTTTATCCCGATATCTCTTCTTCTATAACTCGGAACTGAAAAATTCTTTCAGCAGAGGATACTGCTCATGATAGCAAATCGTTTAATACAGTTCCTATTTTTTTTTTGGTAAAAATGGTTTGGCCGCCAGGGTGTGTAAGCGAAATTTCTGCTTCTGATGCATTTGCAGCGTTAAAATCTCGATTGAAGACATTTTTTCGTGGACAGATAGCCCCCACGTCGATAAACATTTTTGGAACATTTTCTTTTGAAAATAATGCAGCGTAACGAAGAGTTTTGTGAAAATTGTATTCCTTCCTTTAATGAAAGCATTCGAGATTGACATATGAGAAAGTGCAACAAGCCTTCATTTTAAACAATACTAATATTTAAGTTCTAAATAGTAATAATAAGTTCTGCAATGATTGGGTGATTTGTAGAAATAATTTTAAAGAATGAGACCCCGATTCTAGTGGTAATCAGGACCGAGCGTCCGTATATAAACCAATCTTAAAAAACACCATAATACTTTCAAGTTGGAATTGAAGAACAGATTCTCCGCTTTAGAAGGCCTAACATCGGAAGAAGTGGATATT
The DNA here is from genome assembly GCA_039090855.1 of Macrothele yani. Lineage (NCBI taxonomy): Eukaryota > Metazoa > Arthropoda > Arachnida > Araneae > Macrothelidae > Macrothele > Macrothele yani. The sequence goes on from CM077031.1 coordinate 46,447,825, forward strand.
TCGGAAGTTAACAGAAAAGTAACCAAAGCTCTTATGGAAACAGCAACAAAATTCGCTGGGTTTAAGAACAAGTTACATGTGAACAAATTATCAGGAAAAACCAAAATATAGATGCAAAAAAGAAGAGAGATGAGGACAACTACAGATGTGACTACCAAAGTGGAATATATAGAGCTATGCAAGACAGTACGAAAAAGTATCACTGAAAACGTAAGGAAATTCACCTGTGAGCTAGTAAGGAAAGCAATTGAAAACAACCAAAGCCTAAAGATAGCAAAAGAGACATCTCAGTAAGGGAAGAAAACAGATTATGGCTCTCAGAAAAGAAGATGGTTATTTAACAAGAAATAGAGGCGATATTTTGACAAGAGTGAAAGATTTCTACTCCAAATTATATGAAAGGGATGATACATGTACTCCAGACATCATGAAAGGTACCAGAGTTCTTCGACTACTCCCAGCAGAAGTTGCTCATGCAATCAAGAACATGAAACGGGGAAAAGCTCCAGGAGAAGATGGAATTACTGTAGACATCATACAAGAAGCAAGTGGAGAAATCGAAACAGAACTCGCCCAAATTTTCACTCGATGCCTTAATGAAGGGAAGATTCCTGAGGATTGGAACAATGATACAATGATCCTGCTACATAAAAAGGGTGATATTGAGGATCTCAAGAACTACAGACCTATCAGTGGTTTACAAAATCTTCACTAAAGTTCTTTCACAACGCTTGAAGGTAACACTGGACATGGCTCAACCGAGAGAACAAGCTGGATTCAGGAGTGGCTACAGCACAATAGATCATTTCCACGTACTGAGAGAACTAATTGAAAGAGCGAAGGAATATGAACTTCCATTGTGCATGGCTTTTATCGATTATGAAAAGGCCTTTGATTCGGTGAAACCATCAGCAGTTACAATGGCTCTGAAATCCTGCGGTATTAAAGATGCATACATTAATATTATTAATAACATCTATTAAAATGCAAGTGCAAAGATTCGGCTGTTTGAAAATACAACACACATAAAAATTGGAAAGTGTGTGAGACAAGGTGACACCATATCTCCGAAGCTCTTTAATGCCCCATTGGAAAATGTCTTTCTATCATTGAACTGGGAAAACAAAGGGATAAAGATTAATGGAGATTATCTAACCCACCTTCGTTTTGCTGATGACGTAGTCATTTTTGCAACTACCCCATCAGAGCTGCAGTGTCTGATCCAGGAACTTGCTGAGAAGAGTAAAGAAGTGGGATTAAAAATGAACTTTTAGAAGACAAAAGTGATGTTCAATGCTTTTACAAGAAATGAAGATTTATCGATTGATGGAGAAAAACTGGAGATAACAGAAACGTACCTTTATCTTGGACAGCAGATATCAAGTGAGGGTCACATTGATGAAGAAATTAATCGGCGTACAAAACTTGCCTGAAGAGCTTTTGGAAGAAACAGCATAATTTTCAAGAGCAATATGCCATTATGTCTTAAAAGAAAAGTGTTTGATCAATGCATCCTTCCAGTGCTTACGTATGGTGCAGAGACGTGGACCTTAACTAAAAGAGACATACAAAGGCTGCAGACAACTCAAAGCAGCATGGAGAGGTGCATGCTTGGTGTAACCAGGAGAGATAAGAAGAGGAACTCGTGGATCCCAAAAATGACAAGAGTGGAAGACATCATGATCAGAGTTAAATCCCTGAAATGGCAATGGGCTGGACATATTGCCAGAAGGATAGACCATCGATGGACAGCCGAAATTTTAGATTGGATTCCAAGGGACAGGAAAAGACCCAGAAGAAGACCACATGGGAGATGGGTGGATGAAATTCGAAAACATGCGGGAGTGACATGGAGGTGACTGGCACAAGACTGACCGTTGTGGAGGAAACTTGGGGAGACCTTCGTCCAGCAGTGGATTGATAATGGTTGACAATGATGATGATGATGATGAAATAATCTGTTCGATTTTGACCTTCTTGAAATGTTTCCTTTGACGACGGAAACCGCATTCAACTGAGGCATTTCCGAGCAGGGATTGGGTTACGATGGTTAATGTATTGAAGAAAACTCATATCTGTTGCATGATATAAATATACTTGTATTTCTAGTGTTGCAAAAGATCTGTTTCAATAATCGATATTTTAAAAATTTGATAGCGTTGTGAAAACACGAATTTGTCCGTGACGGAAATCGAATAGGCCCTCCCTTTCTCCGTAGTGAGTTGCTCTCCCAACTAAGTTACACTGACGAAATGAACCGCAGCAGATTTGTCATCTTGACACATGCTTTATGGCTGTAGACACCATATCTGTGTAACTAACAGTCCGATTTGAAAAATTAATTTTTGCATTGGGAAGCTTAAAATATGTGCATAATGATCCTTCATTTCGTTTTTTTACGCTTTCCAATCGTTGGTTGAAGAAGGGTATATGTTCCAGCTTTGTCTGTCCGTCAGCACGATAACTTGCGTAAAATTATCTATTGATTTTTGGGCTTCTGGTACTTTGTTTGAGTAATCGATCCAATTTCTCACATTTTGTACAGTTTGGAAATAAAATCTCTGTGTTTTTATAAAATCACGGGCTGAAGTGCATTTTTAAAAATATTAGTATTCAGCAAAATAATATTTCTGTTTCCTTGCTCATTTACTGATGAGCAATTGTATTTTACATAAAAATGCATCGGATCACGTACTTTATCATTTTGCCCTTTATTTAAAAATTCCTCGTGACAATCACAGAGACGTGCTACGTCTGATTTCTTCAATATTCTCGCCTCCACCCCAATAATTTGGTGCCCCTGTCCTGCGTCATTTGGAATTCATACTTTGTATATAACATTCATAAGGAATTAAACATGGGTATGTTTTAAGTGTCCGGTATTAGTGAAACTCCAGGAATAGCATCAGAAAGGGTTGATACATTAAAGATGATGTCTATCAGGTACCAAGGGCATTATTTTGTCTTTTGGGCAATTTGGCGGCGTTACAACAATCAAAATACGCGAAATTTAGAAGCGTGATGTTTTCTCTTTAAGTAGAGTTCAGCAGAAGTCTTCTGTCCAAAAGAAGCTTCTTTTTTACCTCTAAAAAAGACCCTGAGGGATAATCTCTCTTTTCATAAGCAGCTAAAGATTAAAAAATGGTGCAGAGACTAACGGTTTAAAATCGTGCTCGTTTCCTGTCTACCGGTTACCTCCAGTTTGCATAAATTATTTCTCGGTGACAACGTATTAAATTCAGCTAAAGAACAGTTTCAGCCCTCTGAGTGAAAGTAAACGTTTGTGCCCCAGAGAGTAACAGTGTTTTTCAATTGTTAAAAACTAACCGCAGATCTAAAGGTTTGTTTTATCAAGACTCAACAGACGGAACTCAACGGACTTTGAGAAAGTATCGAAGGTATTGATTGTTTTTTATTGTAACACTAAAAACGAATGTTTCCCAAATATATATATCTGTATATTGAATAATGTGATTCCATTTTGGATATGTGAAATTGGATAAGGTGAAATTGGATAAGGTGATCCCATTTTAGAAAACCGAACATTTGGACAATGTGATCCCATTTTGGAAAACCGAACATTTGGATAAAGCGACTGCATTTTGAATAATGTGAACATTTGGACAAAGTGAACACTTTATTTTTTTCACTTCACAGTTGCTTTTGAATACTAGTGCAAAGTATTCAAAAGCCAACCGTGAAGTGAAAAATGAAGGTTAAATTGATTGTTTTCATTCGAGCTCTCAAAATAATTAATTTGTGCAGAAAATGTATAATTGCATTCGTTGTGTAGGATTTTTAGCACATTTTTTTGTGAATCAGACCGTGTTTATCTTATCGGTTCGTCCGACGTTGGACACCATATCTCTGGAACTATTAGTCCGATTTAAAAATGTTTTTTTTAATTGGAAAGCTTGAAATTTCCGAATGATAATCCGTTATGTTATATTTTTATATGATGCAAAATTTCGCCCCGAGACGAGTAAACGAAGATGACGTTGAATTCGAAATACATTTCATTTCATATATTAGTTTCTAAACATCCGATTGAAAAAATTATTTTTCCTTTCGATTCAATTTATGTGTCAAAGGGTATTTTAGATATAGTCACTTTTTCAAGTTACGCATATATTTTGGGCTAGGGGACTTAAAGGTAAATTGCGTTTTTCACAGTATCTCTGCTTCTAAATCTCGGAATTGAAAAATTGTTTCAGCAGAGGTTACACAGCTCCTGATGGGATATCGTTTAAATTACTTGCCATTTTTTTTTATAAAAATGGTTTGGCCACCAGGGGGCGTAAGCAATGATTTCTGCTTATGATGCATTTGCAGCAAAATTCGAGCGTTTAAATTCTCGATTAAAGAAATTATTTCGTGGACTGATACCACTCACGTCGATAAACCTTTTCTCGATTGAAGAAATTATTTCGTTGAATACGGAAACCGCATTCAACTTATACGTTTTCGAGCAGAGATTGGGTTACGTTGGTTAATGCATTGAAGAAAACTCATATCTGTTGCATGATATATATGTACTTGTATTTGTAGTGTTGCAAAAATTCTGTTTCAATAATCGGTATTTTTAAAATTTGGTAGCGTTGTGAAAACACGACTTTGTCCGTGACGGGAATCGAATACGCGTCCCCTACCCCCGTAATGAGTTGCTCTCCCAACTAAGCTAAGCCGACGGAAGGTACCTCTGCAGATTTGTCTTCCTGACACGTGCTTTACCTCTGTAGTGCGTCACGTCATCTCCCTCTTATTTTTTTTTATATTGAAGCAAAGTAGGAATTTTTCTTTAACTCCAGACAATGTGTGGAACAAACATCACACATTTTTTGAGGAACCCAATGGCCAGTGCATTCACTTTTACGTTCGGGCGCCAAGGTGAACACAGAAATTTGTCCTGTGTCCCTAACTCAGGAGTAACTGTCTCTCCCAACTAAATTACACGGAGGGAATGAACCGCTGCAAATTTCTCGTCTTAACACATGCTTTACGTCTGTAGTACTTCACACCATCTCTCTCTTATATTTTAGCACATCTTTTGTAACAAAAAGTTCGTGCTTATTTAATCGGTTGGTCCGTCCGTCCGCCTGTAGACACCGTATCTCTGTAAGTAACAGTCCGATTTGAAAAATTTTGTTTTGCATTGGGAAGCTTGAAATATGTGCATAATAATCCTTCATTTCGTTTTTTACGCTTTCCAACCGTAGGTTGAAGAAGCGTATATGCTCCTGCTTTGTCTGTCTGGCCGTCCGCATGATAACTGACGTAAATTGGTTCGATTTCGATGAAATTTTAGTATGTGATGGGGAATCACCTAGGGACGATTCCTGTTAAAAATGGGCGAAATGGGGTCAAAGGTCAGGACATAGGAGTGGGGTCTATTCCATTGCCCTTAGACGTCATCATTTGCGTAAACTTCGTTCGATTTCTACGAAATTTTAATATGTGGTACTAAAAATCCTAATGAAAATGGGCGAAATGATGTAAAAAATTAGGACATAGGAGCGGGATTCATTCCTGGGCTCTTATGCGTCATAATTTACGTAAAAATGCTTCGATTGCAGCAAAACCTTATCAGGTTTTTCCGGAGGCAAACTGATCCAATTCTGTTTAATATCATCCAAATGGGAACAAAGGGTCGGTACACAGGATCGATATTTATTCCACAGCCATTATCCTCATAACTTGAGTAATGATTTCTGGTATGTTGGAAAGCGTATCATAATCAAAGCATTGCATGATTTTACTAACTTGATTTTTTACGAAGTACAGTTTCGCCGCTAGAGGACGTAAATGCAGATGATATTAAATTCAAAATATATTTTCTTCCATATATTTGCTTCTAAACATCCGATTGAAAAAAATTATGTTATCATTCTATTCTATTTATTTCGAATAGTAATGTGGGTATAGTTACTTTTTCAAGTTAGGCATGGTTTTTTCCGCTAGGGGCGTATAACTAAATTACGTTTTCCCGGATATCTCTTCTTCTGAAACTCCAATTTAATTTTTTTTTTTCTTCAGCTGTTACAGCTCCCGATGGAAACTTTTTTTGCATATTATTTCTAATTTTTGGTAAAGAATACTTTGGCCACCAGCGAGCGTAAATATTAATTCCTGCTTCTAGTTTATTTGCCACAAAATCTGAGCTTCAGAAACCTCGATTGAAAATATTCGTTCGTGGACCCATGCCACTCAAGCCTATAATTTTTTTCGAAATGTTTTCTTCTTAAAATATCGCATGGTTTCCCCGCCAGGGGCGCAGATGCATATCGCTTTTTTGTCAATATCTCTACATCTAATTATCCGATTTGAAAAATTCCTTCTTTATTGGATAGAGTTTTCGGTGTGGCAAAATTTTCAAGTACGTTACAAACATTCCTCTAGGGGGCGTTATGATAAAATGCGTGTCCCCCGATATCTCTGCTTTCAAAACTCCGATTTAAAAATTTCTTTCTGCAACCGGATACAGATCCTGATGGGAAATCTTTTGCATACAATTTCAAATTTTTGATAAAAAAAAATGGTCTGGCTACCAGGGGGCATTGATGTATATCATATTTTTATCAATATCTCTACTTCTAAGAATCCGTTTAGAAAATTTTCTTCTTTGTTGGACAGCGTTTCCGCTGCAAAATGGTTTTCAATTGATTTTAGAATTTTCAAGTAACTCATAGACTTTCCGCTAAGGGTCGTTTAGTTAAATCGCGTTTTCCCCGATATTTCTGCTTGTAAAACCTTTATTAGATTTTTTTTATTGGTGGTTTAACGACCACCGTGAGCAACTCATTAGACTACAAGCAGTCAATCGTCTCTAATTTAAAATCACTGTATCCAGGAAAGGGAAAGAGCCACCGCCGAATAACAAACACAATTTCCATGCCTCGCCGCGATTCGAACCCGGACCCATCTCAGAAGAATGATTATAGGCCATCGCTTGAATACTGAGCCACGTGGGCGGCAAAATTCCGATTTGAAAAATTATTCCTGTATCGCATACAATTCCTGATAGGAAATTTTTTTCATATAATTTATAACAATTTGTAAAGAATGGTTCTTCGTAAAGGGCATAAGTTCTCGATTCCGTTTACAGCAATATCTGCGGGATTGAAAACCCGATTGGAAAACTTCTTTCTTAGGTCAGATACTACTTTTTTCCATACCGGTTCCATTGACTTTGAATAGCATTGATAAATTTAATTCGCGTCAGAACGGCTTCAAAAGACATGCTCATTACCCCCGATGATTCCGTGTAACCGTTCATGTTTAACTTTGGAATATAATCTGGACTTCGCGAAGTAATAATGAGTATCATGTTTTTCGTCGCGTAGCTTTTCGTATTTACTCATAGGGAGTGAGCTGCTTATTTCTCCGTAGTAAGGTTATCAAAATAGTGTCGGCAAGGGCTGGAAAACATAATTGCTCTCTCCGAAATTCTTAGCTTAAACATTGTTAGGACGTCTTTTGTAAAGAAAATAAAATGTGCTTATGCTATCTTTTTGTTCGTTTGTTTGTCTATGGACACCATATCCCTCCAAATGTTAGTCCTATTTGAAAAATTATTTTTGCTTTCGGTAGCTTGAAATGCGAGAATGATGATCCATGTATTCCGTTTTTTTTTTTTTTTTGTTTTTTTTTCCGATGCACAACTTTGTCTTTAGAGAGCGTAAATGCAGATGATATCGAATTCAAAATACATTTAATTCCATATATTGGCTTCTAAATATCGAATTCAGAAAATTATTTTTCCTTTTGATGCCACTTGTATCAAAGACTATTTTAGGTAGGCTACAGTCTTTTTCATGTAATGCATAGATTGTTCGCTAGGGGGCGTAAAGGTAAATTATTTTTGCATTAGGAAGCTTGAAATGCGAGAATGATGATCCTTACATTCCGTTTTTTTTTCGATGCACAACTTTGCTGTTAGAGGGCGTAAATGCTGATGATATGGAATTCAAAATACATTTAATTCCATATATTTGCTAGTAAATATCTAATTCAGAAAATCCTTTTTCCTTTCAATGCTATTTGTATCAAAGACTATTTTCGGTATAGTATTTTTCATGTAATGCATAGATTATTCACTAGGGGTCGTAAAGGTAAATCGCATCTACCCCCCCCCGATATCTCTGATTCTAAAACTCCAATTTAAGAACTTCTTCCAGATCTTTTTTTTTTTTTTTTTTTTTATTGTAGGTTTAACGATTACCGTGAGCAACTCAATGGGCTATAAGCAGTTGCCCGTCCCTAATTTAGGGTCACTGGTTCCAGGGAAGGAAGAGAGCCAGTGCCGTAAGACAAACACAACACAACATCCATGCCTGACCGGCATTCGAAACCAGACCCCTTCGGACGAATGATCAGAAGCCATCGCTTAGACCACTGCGCCACCGCCCCGGCTATCCTGATCTGATACAGCTCCCGATGTGAAATGTTTGACATATAATTTCTACTTTTGGTAGAGAATGATTATATAGGCCATCAGGGGATGCAAGTGTTTCTTTCTGCTTCTGGTGTATTTTCATAAAAATCTGAGCTTGTGAAAACTCGATTGAAAAAATTCTTTCGTGGATAGATAGCGCTCACTGCGGAACACATTTTGCAATGCGTTCAGCGCGGAACACATCATACCTACTGCTTAAAATAGTGCATAGGTTTTCCGCCAGGAGGCGTAGCTTTATGGCTTATTTATGTCGATATCTGTTCTTCTAAGAGACCGATTTGAAAAATTATTTCTTTGTTGGAGAGCGCTTTCAGTGCGAAATGTTTCTCATATATTTAAGATTTTTCTTAATGAACAAGTGTGCAATTAGAGTCTGCTAAGATACGTTTCCGTTTTCAGCAATATCTGAGGAGCAAAAAACCCGATTTAAAAAATATTTTTTTCCATCAGTTACTACTAAGAGAAATATGTTTACTTTCTTCCCTAAACAATGCGGAATTTTGCCACCCGGGGCGCTAATGTTCAATCTGTTTTTCTGAATATCTCTACTTCTACATATGCGATTTAAAAACTTCTTTCAACACTGGATGTTATGTACGTGGTGAAACGCTTTATGTTAGTATTTGAGGAGTTTTGCAGTCCACAGTTCTGCCGCTGGGTGGTGTTTATGCACTATGTTTGCAGCCCTGTTTCCCCTCCTAAAAAGCCCTACGGAGAAATTTCTTTCTTACTGTATGCCATTTGCCACAATAGAGATGTGGAGCATTATCCTCTTTAAACACTGCACAGATTTCCAGCTGCGGATCATAAAGGTCAAAAGCTTTTTCTCTTCAAATGTACATTTCATTCAGTAATGGCTTATTTCGATACGCAATCACGTATTTGAATTACCACTTGACATTTTCACATTTTTTGGTGTGATAATATTTTCTTTATTATCTGTCATTTTCACGTTGAATTCATCAGAAAAACATGACTTCCCATTATAAATTTTTAATGAAAAATTCTGTTCTACAGTTGTGCATTCCAAATAAATTTTGTCGCATTACACAATCATTATGCTCATACTTTTTTCTTACCAAAAATAACAATAAAAATTCATTTACAGTTCAAATATTCTACTTATACTACTAGAAATACTGGAATATATAAAATATAATATTTATTCGTTTTATTCTAATATAAATAAAATTTTTGAGCTGTAAATACCTGTTGTCTTTGTTTTATTTGGGGGAAAAAGAACAATTTATAAGCATTGTGATTGTGTAATATGACAGAATTTTATTTGGAAAGAACAATTGTAGAGCAGAGTTTTACATTAAAGTTATATAAGGGGAAGACTTGTATGTTTGCTGAATTCAAGCTGAAAATGCCGAATAATAAAGAAAATAACGCCACACCGCAGTGACGTATTCGAAATAAGAAATTATAATAAAATGTAATAAAAGTGATTATGATAAAACGTAATATAATGTGGCATTACTAAATGACAATGCATATTTTAAATTATTATATGGTGTGTAATATGAAATATGTGTGCCTAGTCAATAGATAGATAGATATATGAAACATTAAGTTTTTTGTCAGTGTCTCTGCTTCCATGAGACGTATTTGAAACGTTTTTTTTTTCTTTCCTTAGTATAACGTTTGCCATGAAGAATACTTTTCGCGAATTTTCAACTTTTCTATTATGCAAAATTCTTCCACTACAAGGCGTACAATTATATCATGATCCCTTCTATATTTCTTCTTTTAACTGTTCAATTTGAAAATCTCTTTATCTCTGATACCTTTCTTCTGTTATGAGAAACTCTTTCGTGCTCCATTTGTTAATTTTCGTAACATCCTAATTAGCCGCTGATGGAAGTAATGAGCTCTTTCCCTTTTTAATTAGCCGCTGGTGGAATAATTTGCTCTTTCTATTTCTAATTAGCCGCTGGTGGAAGTAATTAGCTCTTTCTACCTTTCTACTTCTAATTAGCCGCTGGTGGAAGTAATTAATTCTTTCGATTTCTAATTAGCCGCAGGTGGAAGTAATTAGCTCTTTCTATTTCTAATTAGCCGCAGGTGAAAGTAATAAGCTTTTTCTATTTCTAATTGGCCGCTGGTGGAAGTAATTAGCTATTTCTATTTCTGGATGTTTTTTCGATTGTTGAAACCGGTTGATTATTTTCCTAACCGGTTCCATAGACTTTAAATAACTTTGATAAATTTTGTTCGAGTCGAAAATGTTTCAAAAGTAATGCTCATTACAACCGAAAATTCAGTGTCATCTTTCTTGTTTCATGTTTGTATGGCAAGGGAACAATGAGGAGGGTGGATATGAATTCGCTGAGGGGAAGCATTAATCTTCGCTCTGCTGTTTGTTCTACTAAGTAGGGGATTTCAACACGGAAAGTGTGCAGCCCCGATTGCGTAGTGGTCTAAGCGATGGCTTCTGATCATTCGCCCGAAAGGGATCTGGGTTCGAATCCCGGTGAGGCATGGATGTTGTGTTTGTCTTAAGGCACTGGCTCCTCCCTTCTCTGGAACCAGTAGCCCTAAATTAGAGACGGGCGACTGCTTATAGCCCAATGAGTTGCTCACGGTGGTCGTTAAAACTTCAATAAAAAAAACCCACGGAAAGTGGAGCTAGAGCTAAACCAGCATACTTAAACCTGTACTGGAACAGTGGAGGAACGGGAAGTCGCAGACGACGGCTTTAGGGATGAGAAGTGAAAAGTAAGGTCACTGGTTTGAAGGAAGGGAATCAAGGAGGAGGGAGATATTGTGTCTGCGTGTCACGGCGTTCAAATATGATTTAGGTAAATATGAAGAACGCATTTCTTTTAAGAAATTGCTCCAAATACAGTGCTTTTTTAATAAGAAAAATGAAAATGTGAAAAGACAATTAAGATAATGCTTTCGCAGCAAGAAAAATGTAAAGCAATCTGAACACCATTACATGCTCAGTCGAAATGCGGACCGGCCGCCCCCGTTGCACGGCGGTCTAAGAGATGGCCTCTGACACGGTGGTCTAAGAGATGGCCTCCTCCGAAATGGGTCTGCGTTCGGCGAGGCATGGATGTCGTGCTTGTCTTACGGCACTGGCTCTCTCCCTTCCCTGGAACCAGTGACCCTGAATTAGGGAGTGCGACTGCTTATAGCACATTGAGTTGCTCCAGGTGGTCGTTAAAGCACAAATAAAAAAAATAAATGCGGGCTCCGCAGGGATAGAAAGAACTTTCTCAAAGATTATTAGTGACGGCGTTGTGCGAGCAATCCTGTAAGGATTCAGCAGTCTTTCCCAGCGACAGGCTCGGTCCAAAGACCTACCGGTGTCTGCTGGCACCGTGGGGACGACACTTTTCACCCCTCCGCCATAGTCCGCGTGTGTGGCGCGCCAATGGGCAGGGGCTTCTGCCTGGGGATCTGTCCGCATGCGCGATGGTGTTTTGGGGCCAAGGCTTTTAGAAAAATGTTAAAGGCAACATTCTACTAAAACATACCCCGATAAGCCATTACATTATGATCACCTACCTAATAAGCTGCAGGACCCCATTTATCCCACAAAACAGCACCCACTCGGTGAGGCATCGATTCGATGAGGTGACAATAGGTATCTTGGGGTATCTGGTACCAAAATGTCCACAGCAGGCCTCCAGTTCCCGTAAATTTCGGGGTGGTGGTGATTTAGCGCGAACCCCGTTTTCCAAGTCGAACCACAAATATTCGATTGGGCTCATGTCAGGTGAATTTAGAGGCCACAGAAAGTCACCAGCATGTTCCTCGAACCACTCCTTGACGATTCTGGCAGTGTGGCACGGCGCACTATCCTGTTGGTAATCACCATCACCAGCGAGGAACATAGTTGCCTTGAATGGTAGAACTTGTTCCGCAAAAATTTTCAGATACCTGACAGCTTCCAAGGATTGTGATATTGGGATAATGGGGCCTAAAGTATCCTAAAAATACATCGCCAACAGCATAACACCGGTCTATTTCCGCCCAACAATACATTCATGTTCCATAACCTTCTTTGATAATCGGTGTATCTACGCATGGCCGTCTACGTGACGCACCAGGAATCTTGATCCATCAGACCAGGCCACTTTTTTCCAATCATCCACGGTGCAATCTCGATGAACTTGGGCTCATTTTATGCGTTGTTGGCGGTGACGTGCAGTGAAGGTGGGGGTCTGGCTGAGTCTTCGTCTACACAGGCCTATGCACAGAAAGCTGCGATGAACGGTGTGGTGTCACATATGGCCTTGATCACCACTGTTGTAGCTGTAGCCGATTTGTTGCACTGTGGCCTTGTAGTCGCTGTGAACATTGAGCGACAGTCTCCGCTCTCCTTTGGACACAGTGAGCTGCGGACCACACAGGACTGGACGACGATTCGTCGTTTGGCCATCTGTGTACCACTTTTGATACGTATTCACTACAGAGGTACGTGAACAACCCACAATCACCGCCGTTTTGGAGGCACCATGCCATCACAATTTGTCCTTTATCAAACTGCGATAAATCGGCAGCTTTTCCCATTCTGACTCTGAGAAATCTGCTAACAGAAAACCGGTCCTGAGGTTGTATATATACTGCTCTGTGAACTTCATGTGCGCCACCTTTCGGTCTCCAGTCGCGCTCATTTCCCTAGGCTGGGGATGGTCTGAATATAATGGCTCATCAATGTAATACCTTATTTCAAAAATTATTTCCACGATAAGGTAGGGAATAATTTTGAGTTCGTACTTTGTAAAAATAATAAAGGAAGTAATACGTGCATGTACACTGAGGTGCCAAAAAATCTAGGTTGGGCGCCACCACACCCACGTCGGCAGTGATATGGAGGGCGGTTAGCCGGTAGACTGCCTTTGTTTTGCTCTAGCTTTTACATGTAAATATATATGTTATGTTTATATAATAATGATCTGAAATATACTGTTTCATAAAATACATATTATTTGCCCTTTTCTCTTTGTGAATTAATCGCGTTTGTTTCATCCGTAGCATTACATAAAAGCGAATTCCTAATTGCAATATTTTATAGCAGTTGTCATTCTCTGCCGTTCTTCTAAGCCAGTATATTTAGCCTTTCTCTTTGTGTCTCTTCCTGGACCTGTGACATTACTTGACTAAAGGCTACAGTCATGAATATCTCTCCAAAGTACGATCGTCACTCGCTTCTTGACTAACCCTTTGTTTTGCAAAGCAGGAGGACAGGAGCACAACGGAAACATCCCTAAGCGCTCTCCCCGTTGCCCTACCACCATAGCACGGTATCATTTTCAAAGTGACCGCATCCGCAATTTAATTACACCGTAAAAGGGAGGACGGTACGACAGCTCCGATAGGAATATTCGTTTTCAGAGTGAATATTTGTCTTCCTAGGACCGAGTAGAAAATCAGCATGTTTGGTTGGTACATGTGATTTAGCAATTCTCATTATACCCGTATGAGGTGAAGAGATTGAATACAGGAAATATACTCTAATCATTCAGAGGAAAAAAGAAAATTGGGATTTCAGTAGGGAAGGAAATACTTTTTTTTTTTTTTTCATTTTCGAAGTATTTTGAATTATTTGTTTTAACCTAATTGGTAATGAAATCCAGATTGCTAATATAATAAAAAGAGAAACTAAATAAAAATGCGTACACTACAAAATTCAGCTCACTCCTCAATCCCTGTTTTTTCTTTAGATTCCTTCGTACATGCAGCGCTATTTTAATGCGTTGGTCTCGAGCCTCGCATTAGTCAAGTGACCATAAATTAATGTTTTAATCGAAAGGAAAAAAGAAATTTCCCGAGAACTGTAAAGTGCAAAATCAGTAATTGGGTATTTTCCATGTAAGTTAGTTTGACCCTCCCCTCCACCCGGCTGTATGAAGGAAACATACCCCGTCGTCGTTTTTGATATACATTCCACAGTTGATTTTCACTATTTCATTTTTCTCTTGTCTGTTCTGAAAGTTTTCGGAAGTATTCCCTTAGGTAGTATTTTTTCCTGATGTGTATTTTTACGGGATTCTCCCTCGAAATACAAACTGGCAATTTGTGTAGGCTTTCATTGAATTTTTGGAAGATAGTTCGATAAATAATGCTATCACTATGTGGACTTTTCATTGAATTCATAATAATAATCCATAAATAATGCTATCACTTGTGTAGGTTTTCATTGAATTCTTGGAAGATAGTTCCATAAATAATGCTATCACTATGTGAACTGCGTGCCTCAAGAAAAGGGTATAGGGGTGAGGGGGTGTATGTGTGTAACAAAACATATTAATTTCATCTAAAGGCGGCCAGACCTCCACCTTGCCCACGTACGGACAATATCACGGGCCGACCCTGGGTACGGTCTGGAAACGACGTATATATAGAGGCTGATATCTCCGCAAGCTCACGTAGTAGCATTCGCAGTTCGGATGTCAGCTTATCAGAATTTAAAGGATTTCAAAGGATGTGCGATAGTCAGCGCCCGGGATATTATGGGTCACTCCATCTCTGACATTACCACGAAATTTGGATTTACACGGTAAGCAAATTCAAGGGTGTACCAGAACTACACAAACTCACAGAAAATATGCAGAATGAGAGCACGGTGTGGCCGTAGAATAGCCGTGGACCTCGGCGTATGGCACGCATAGCAACATCCACCCGG
The DNA here is from genome assembly GCA_039090855.1 of Macrothele yani. Taxonomy (NCBI): domain Eukaryota; kingdom Metazoa; phylum Arthropoda; class Arachnida; order Araneae; family Macrothelidae; genus Macrothele; species Macrothele yani. The sequence goes on from CM077031.1 coordinate 46,462,920, forward strand.
GGTGCAACATTGAAGCAGCTGTTCTTTACTAACTAAATATTAATAGGTTTTGCAACATTTATTCAATTTTTTTTATAATTAAAAATATATCTCTCTGTGTGCTTGAAGACACAAATCTATTCCCATTTACGTAGCGAGACGAAGACTGCACTTCTCTTGAATGACTTAGAGCTTAGAGATGTCTCGTGTTCTGTAACTTTGCTCTGACCCTTCCTCTTCCTCCTCTTTCCTGGAAAAGATATTGCGTTCGCCCATAATACTAAGTGTGTAACTCCGTACTCAAGGGGCTTAAAAATAGATGCACAACATGGGAAAAAATTGGTTGAAAATTATAACGGAAAAAAGGAAGTTTTACACCAGTATTTTTAACACGTCTTTTTATACAAAAAGATCGTGCTTATGTTACCGATCCGTCTGTGAACGCAGGGGCTTAAAGATAGCCCCCGCAACCCCTGCGTCGCGGGAGGGGGGGGCGTTAATTTTACGGGGCCCAGATCCCAGATCTATGTATGTATTTTTTTTATTTTAGCAATGTAATTTTAGACAAGAGGTTTTCTACTTGCTCTGAAAAATTTTGTCATAATTTTTCTGTCTTTTGAATACGAAAGTTTTTGAACTAATGGGCCCCATTGACACAGACTTTATCTGCGCGCCGATTAGAGATCAGATCAGATCATGCGTAGAGGATTTTAGGAAGGGAGTGTCTGACCACTGGTCATAAACAACCCTTAGAAATGGGAAACTAGGAGATTTGGGCTAGAGTGCCGGATAGGAAAGTGACACGGAAGCGAGGTAAAAAGGGGGAGGAAGACGCCCTTTTTTATTACCGGGGGCCAGCACGCGGAGTCCGACTGCTTAACGTGCCCAGCCGACGCACAGCGGATAGTTAGTGGTTTGAGCGTTCGTACCGGCCTGGGATCGAACCTGAGGTTTATACCTTCGGTCATCGCACACTCAAAGTAAACTTGATGGACTTGCGGTGAATAAGCAATAAAAATGACCGAGCCAGAAAACTAGACGTGAGGAATTTGATTGAAATATTCGCAAAAAAGAACAATAGAAGGGAATCCAGATTTTAGTTACGTAAGTTCTTTATTTTGTAAAGTATGCTTGCTTCTTGAATTTAAAGGACAAGACACTAAACAGAAACAATATGGCTGAAGTATTTAAAACTAGAAAAATGTAAGCGCACTTGTTTTTCCTGTTTCTCAAGAATTATTGTATTAAGGAATTAAAGAGTTTTAAAGAAAGTTTGAAACCAGACACTCGAAGATCAGTATTTGTTTTGACTTGATTTGATATCGTCAACATTTGTCATTTCAAGATTTGGCACTTCTTCCCCTGAGTACTAAATTTATCGAGGATACTTAACGGATTAAGTGCTCGCATAATTAAAACCTATACATAAGTGATCATAGAATCAATATCTGGAAAATATATTTTTACTTTGGCGAGTTAAATATTGACCTTCATATTCTGCATTAATGTCGGGGACCTGTGAGGGAAATTTCGCGGGGGTGGGGGGAAGAGATGTTGTTACGTCACTGTGTGGACACCAGATCTCTGAAACTATTCGTCCCATTTCAAAAATTTGTTTTCAATTTCGAAACTTGAAATGTGCGAATCATGATCCTTTATTTCTATATATTTTTTTTATTTCGATGCACAATTTCGCCGCAAGAGGGCGTACATGCAGATTATATCGAATTCAAAATATATTTTATTTAATAAATTTGCTTCTAAACATCCGATATAAAAAAATGTTTTACCTTTCGATTCCATTTATGTCGAAGACTATTTTAGGTATAGTCACTTACGACTATACCTTAAATAGTTACGCATAGATTTCCCCCTAGGGGGCGTAAAAGTAAATTGCGTTTTCTCCTATATCTCTGCTTCTAAAACTCAAATTTGAAAAATTGTTTCTGCATCGGATACAACTCCTGATTGGAAATCTTTTGCATGCAATATCTAATTTTTGGTAATGAATGATTTGGCCACCAGGGGTTGTAAGTCTTAATTTCCGCTTTTGATGGATTTGCTGCAAAATCTGAGATTCTAAAATCTCCATTGAAAGAAAAATTCTTTCGTGGACTTATATGACGCACGTCATATACCTTTTCGAAATATTTTCTTCTTAAAATAATGAATGGTTTCTCCGCCTGGAGGCGTAGATATGCATCTTATTTTTTGGCAAAATCTCTGCTTCTAAAAATCCGATTTGAAAAATTCTTTCATCGTTGGAGATGGAGAGCGTTTCAGCTGGGAAATGTTTCTCATATAATTTCAAATTTTTCTTAAAGCAGAAGTCTGTCACCAGAGGGCGTAAGATCACGTTTCCGTTTACAGCAATACCTGCAGGATTAAAAACCCGATTGAAAAACTTCTTTCTTCGGTCAGATACCACTGTTTTCATACAAGTTCGATTAACTATGAATATCCTTGATAAATTTAATTTGCATCTGAACGGATTCAAAAGACGTGCTCATTATACCGAATATTCGGCGTCATCTTTCTTGTTCTTTTTCTAACCGTATACAGTATCCCGCGCTGAAAACCTCAGTACAGAGTGACCTATTCTGTGAAGTGTGGTTCCCTCACATACATGAAAAGAATTGTCTGAAACAACGAACAGGTGTATATACAACAATATGTGGATGTGCCTAACCTCCGTGACTTTTCCCAATACGCTGTAGGAGGGATAGATTTAAAGGAAATTCTCCGAAGCCAAAACACGGCTCCCAGTGATTCTGGGACTCCCTCAGATTGAGATTATTTCTTATTGTGCTTTTTATTAATAAAAGGAAAATGCAAAGAAAATGGGAAATTCGCCGTTACGGCTTTTTTGAACATGGTGAGCTCGAAGAATGTCATCTACTGGAAGTGGCTCATTGGCCCACCAAGACATTTCCCGTTGGACCACTCGAGGAATGGCCCACTTTCTTAATTATTTCGTGTGGATTGGCCCACCGGGACATTCCCGCTGGACCACTCCAGGACTGGCCCACTTTCTTTTGTTACTTTTTCTTTCTTGTGCATTGGGCCACCGGGACATTTCCCGTTGGACGTCTCGAGGAATGGCCCATTTTCTAAATTCTTTCGTCTGTATTGGGCCACTGCGACAATACCCGTTGGACGACTCGAGGAATGTCCGACTTTCTTAATGTTTTGGTCTGGTTTGGCCCACCGACACATTTACCGCCGGATCATTCGAGGAATGGCTCACTTTATTAATTATTTCGACTCGATTGGCCCACCGGGACATTTCTCCTTGGACCACTCGTGCAATGGCTCACTTTCTTAATTCTTTCGACTGGATTGGCCCACCGGGTCATTTCTAATTGGACCACTCGTTCGATGCCCGACTTTCTTAATTTTTTCGTCTGGATTGGCCCACCGGAACATTTCCCGCTGGATCATTCGAAGAATGGCACCTTAATTCTTTTGTCTGGATTGGCCCACCAGGTAAATTTCCAGCTGGACCACTCGTACAATGGCTCACTTTCTTAACTCTTTCGTCTGGATTGGCCCATCGGAACATTTCCCTCTGGATCATTCGAGGAATGGCACACTTTCTTAATTCCTTTGTCTATATTGGCTGACCGGGACATTTCCCGTTGGACCAAACGTGCAATCGGTCACTTTTTTAATTATTTCGTCTGGATTGGCCCATCGTGACATTTCCCGCTGGACCACTCGAAAAATGGCCCACTATCTTAATTTTTTCGTCTAGATTTTTTTTTCTGGAACAACCGAATAATTATTTTTTACTTATAAATAATACTCATTTACTTCATTTAAGTTTTATATCTCCCTGGTCTTTTTTTTTTAATGATATAAAAGCATTCCTTCAGTGTATACGCCATTGAGCCATTACATTATGACAACCTACCGAATGAGCTGTAGGACCCCTTTCAGTTCACGCAAAACTTTTAGTGATGCACAATTTCCAAACTTGGGAAGTATGCAGGTTTATTGTGGAAAGTGAACTAAAATGCCACTTCATTTGTGTAAAGTGCTGTAGTTAGGTATATTTGTAGTTTTAGTAGTGCAGTTGTATTTTTACTAAACATCCCCAATCAAGCCTTACCGGCATCATTCAACTTGTAATAGAAGAAAATAAATACTGATTATAGAGCAATGAACACATGTGCATATGCCGGGGGAGGGGGAGGCGCCATTTCAAGCTAGCCCCGATGGGGGAGGAATGCTATAGAGGATGAGTAACTCTACCAGCATGTGAAATATGAACGACTCTGTCAGTTAATGAAAAATCTATGACCACTTTTACATTACTTTTGGTACAGCCCTCCTGTTCATGTGAAGAAAAATGCCGGTACGTTAAAAGAGAAACCCTAGTGTCGGATTATTTAAAAAATTCGTACTGCATATACTTCCTAATGTTTCATATAGAGGTACTGTGCTTTTACACATTTACTGTATTTCTGTTTTATACATACGTATTTTACATTTTTATCGTACAAGGGTTGTCCTAAACAAGTCAGAATGTATTTTTTAGAAAAACATGCCTATCTTAATTATCAAGGAAGTGGTCATCTTTTCGAAATATTGTCCATTGGATCGAATACAGGTGTTCCAACATTCCGCCCACTTTTTGAACGTGTTCTGGAATTCTGAAAAGCCATTGAAGCGCCTCAAAGTAGCTGTAATAAGTTGTTTTTCAGTCTCAAATTGTAGTCTTCGTAATGTCTTCTTTAATAACCTTTTAAGCGGCAGATGTACCTGATCCAAAAAATTGCTCAAATTCTCCAGCGCTCCTCAAACAGAAGCGTTCCCATAGTGACCGGGTTATACCAATCAACGGCAAAACAATTTTCCTTCTTTGATCACAGGAGTGAGGACAATAATTCTGTCGCTTATTGTAATTGCTCCCTTACAGTTCTTAGCTTTACACAATGTAGTTCGATTCCCTTATAGTCGTTTATTCTCTGTTGCATTACCCAAGGAATGATTCGAAAGTCGTAGTCCCCCGGATACAGACATCATGCCACTATGTGGAAGCAACTTGCTCAAATATCTTTTCTCTTTCGTAAGTTCGTCGCTTATATCTTAGCATCCTTAGCGGAAACGATAATCAGACAGGAAGGATTAATGAAAATTATAAACCCCCAAATGACCACTTAGAATGATAAACGTAAGGTAAATGCGCAGGTTCACTCGTTCCTGTCGCGTTCGGGCCACTTCTCAGACATCAAATATATTCGTTCGAGCCACTTCTCAGACATCGAATATATTCGTTCGAGCCGCTTCTCAGACATCGAATATATTCGTTCGAGCGGATTTCAGATTATTTTGTTAACCCCGAGTTAATTCGTTCCACCCGGATAAAGGGTTAAAATGGGGAACAACCCGAAGTCACATGGTGACAAGTTAGGACTATATACAGCTTGGGGCATCGACTTAATAATTATTTTCTCCAAATACGAAACGATAGAACTGGCATGAAAAGAAATGATGAACCCAACACACAGCAACCGAAAAATAGATATTCGGCCACTGCTGCGGAATAGAATCCCAGATCTCTCAATATCTAGCCGAGTGCGTGTTAGCCTTAAACCATTGTGGCCAACAATCCATGGCGTTATGTGTGTTTTTCTGTCAGCTTCTGACATCATAAATCCGTAAGATGGGCTCAGCTACTCAGACGTCTCCATCTGTTGGGCATTAACGACACTGGCTATATATTAATTATAGCAGTTAAATCCAAACGGTGAGATCCAAAGTTAAAAATCCTCCAAATACGTGGCGTTAGTGAATAAACAAAGACATCGTTCTTTCCACGTTTTAAAACGTGGAAAGAGTGATGTCTTGTTTATTCACTGACGCCACGTATTTGAAGAATCTCCACTTTGGTGAACCCAAGTTCAACGAACTCGTTACATGCTCAAATGCACGATTTAAATTGTGTGAATTGATGATTTTGAAATGTGAACCATACCTTCGATATCTCTAGTTGATAGGAGCCTGTCTTCCCGTATGATAACACCTACTGTATTGGTGTTTACCTTTTTAACGCTCGTTGAAAGTCTTTCTCCATGCGCGATTAAAGCCGCCGACTCACGACCATTCATAAATTCTTTATGCTTTTCTAAATTGTTAATTTCCCCAGACATTCATCTTTCTAAGCCTCTTCCGTAAGACGGAAAGTCTCTCCGACAGACATCCTAAGTCCACAGCAAAATTTAATGGGGCATCTTTGTTCCTCTTTCACACCCATTTTCCCGAAAAATCACAGCTCGAAAACACTAAGGTTTCACGAAACACCGCTTTTTAAACTGCGCACTACTAACGACGCATACGCGATAAACAGGTGCGGTCGGTTGCTATCGTTACTACAGGGACTACAGTTTTCTTCGAGACTTGTGCCAAGGTCGAACGCAGTATTGCACATTTTTGATAAAACCATTCTGAGTTGTTTTGGGGCAAGATCTGCATTTGAGATTTACTGTCATCTACGTAACAACCCATGCATATGAGATTTACAGTTATCTACGTAACAACATATGCATATGAGATTTACTGTCATCTACAGAACAAGGAAAGCATTTGAGATTTACTGTCATCTACGTAATAAGCTATGCATTTGAGATTTACTGTCATCTGCGTAACAACCCATGCATATGAGATTTACTGTCATCTACTTAACAAGCTATGCATTTGAGATTTACTGTCAACTACGTGACAACCAATGCATTTGAGATTTACTGTCATCTACGTAACAACCCATGCATATGAGATTTACTGTCATCTACATACCAAGCAATGCATTTGAGATTTACTGTCATCTACGTAAGAAGCTCTGCACTTGAGATTTACTGTCATCTACGTAACAACCCATGCATATGAGATTTACTGTCATCTACATAACAAGCAATGCATTTGAAATTTACTGTCATCTACGTAACAAGCTTCGCATTTAAGATTTACTGTCATCTACGTAACAAGCTATGCTTTTGCGATTTACTGTCATCTACATACCAAGCAACGCATTTGAGATTTACTTTGATCTACGTAACAAGCTATGCATTTGTAATTTACTGTCATCTGCGTAACAAGCTATGCATTTGAGATTTACTGTCATCTGCGTAACAAACAAGCTGTGCATTTGAGATTTACTGACATCTTCGTAACACGCTATGCATTTGAGATTTACACTCATCTACGTAAAAAAATTACATTCGATATTAAAATGAAATGCCTATTACGAATTTATGCAATACGAATTTCGTTAGGAATATCTCAATAAGGGACACTTCTATTTAAAGGACAATATGCCCTGTCCCATGTGTGTCTCATATTGAGAGGTACTAATGCACTTGCAGTGGACCTTAGCACTAAAGTGACCAGCCTGGTTTTGTGAAGGCAATCCGTCCCTTTCTACAAGTTCTAGTTTCCCATTTTTAAATATATTTATCAGAAACTTTAGTTATGACCCTGGTTTATTTTATTAGAAACTTTAGTTAGTACCCTCGTATATATTAGAAACTTTAGTAATGACCCTCGTATATTTAATTAGAAACTTTAGTTATGACCCTCATACATCTTTATTGGAAACTTTAGTTATGACACTCGTATATCTTTATTAGAAACTTTATCTATGAATCTCGTATATCTTTATTAGAAACTTTAGTAATGACCCTCGTATATTTCATTAGAAACTACTCCAAATCCTCTACTTTACACATTCATTTAATGTTGCTCAGACTCCCTGTCAGTGTTGCCAAATTCCAAAAGCTGCTCGGGAAAGTAATGTTCCGTTGAGTTAGCAAAAATTTAACCAAGAAGTATCCAAATATCTATAAGAAAACTGAAACTCAAAAGGAAGGTGAAATTCAGTTAAACGTCAAAAGTGTTTAGAAAAAATTTCTTTTGTTTTGGTTATACTTCGCTATATACATTATTGTTCTTAACGCATAGGTCTACGGCATGTTTTAGTAAACAACGTTTTCTTCATTATTTACCAATTGTACAAATCTGATTGAAAAAATTCATTTTGTAACTAGATCCGTCTACGGTGTAAAGCACTTCGCGTTTGAAATATTACTCATTTTTTTTCGCTAGGTGGCGCAGGGTATTATATTTTTGGCTGTTTTATTTTCGTTCCTGATAATCTGCTTTGAATTTTTATTTTTGTGCCGGAGTGGATTTGTAAGAATGTTCTCACTGCACTCGAGAATTCGGTGTATTCTAATTTTATACACACTGCGTTCAATGTATTGATTACCTTCATGAACTTATCATTTTACTTTTAAATAAACCTTTTCTTTTACTACAGTTCGACAGAGTTACGCCGGAAGTGGTTCCTAAAAGGCCCGTCTGACGTTAATCGGTTTGAAGAAACGATTGTAATCTGTCTCGGAATTTTCTTCGTCGAAGTCATGGACCCCATTGAAGGCACATCTACAGAACAGTCTGATCTCCGCATACACAGCGAGGAGATGGACAGTGAATCTTTGGTAGATCACCCACGACGTCGGGGGCCGCCCTTCGAGTGTGAAACATGCCATAAATGTTTTACAAAGAGCAGCAACTTAAAAGCTCACGAAAATATTCACGCAGGAGTGAAGCCCTACGCATGCGAAGTATGCGCGAAGAGCTTCACTCAAAAGTCAGCTCTGACTTTTCATTACCGCACACACACCAAAGAGCAGCCCTACGAATGCGAAATATGCCGTAAAGGTTTCAGCGTGAAATCGAATCTCAACGTGCATTTACGCACACACAACAACATAAAGGCACACAAATGCCACCTGTGCCCAAAGCAGTTTACCCAGAAAACTAATTTAAAGGCTCATTTGCTTATCCACACCGAGGAGAAGCCACATGAGTGTGAGATCTGCCAAAAGAAATTCTCCCAGGTGGGAAATTTCCGTCGGCATTGTGCCAATCATACGCAAGAGAAGTTATTTGAGTGCCCTGCGTGTCATAAAAGATTCAAGTTTCAGTATAACATGAAGAGCCATTTGCTTGTGCATACTGGTGAAAAACCGTATGCATGTGACATATGTGGGAAGAAATATTCCCATAGAAATTCTTTGAGAAAGCATGTAAGATCAACTTGTTCCAGTACTCGCTGAGAAAGAAAATGAAGAGGAAATTGTGATCTGAAGGGCTTATGCACGGTTTAAGGACGGTATCTTTTCTTTTTTTTTTTTGTATATATATTTTGTATGCTTTTCTATATATCATCATTATCATTGTCAACCATTATCAATCCACTGCTGGACGAAGGTCCCTCCAATCCTCTTCCACAACGGTCTGTCTTGTGCCAGTCTCCTCCATGTTACACCCGCATACTTTCGAATTTCATCCACCCTTATCCCAAGTGGTCTTCTTATGGGTCTTTTCCTGTCCCTTGGAATGCAATCTAAAATTTCGGCTGTCCATCGATGGTCTGTCCTTCTGGCAGTATGTCCAGCCCATTGCCATTTCAGGGATTTAACTCTGATCATGATGTCTTCCACTCTTGCCCTTTTTCTGATCCATGAGTTCCTCTTCTTATCTCTCCTGGTTAGACCAAGCATGCACCTCTCCATACTACTTTGAGTTGTCTGCTGCCTTTGTATGTCTCTTTTAGTTAAGGTCCACGTCTTTGCACCATACGTAAGCACTGGGAGGATGCATTGTTCAATAACTTTTCTTTTAAGACATAATGGCATATTGTTCTTGAAAATTATGCTGTTTCTTCCGAAAGCTCTATAGGCAAATTTTATACGCCGAATAATTTCTTCATCAATGTGACCCTTACTTGATATCTGCTGTACAAGGTAAACGTACGCATCTGTGATCTAAAGCTTTTCTCCATCATTCGATAAATCTATATCCCTTTCGTTTCCCAGTCCTGTGATTGAAAGACATTTTTCAACGTGGCATTAAAGAGCTTGGGAGACATGGTGTCACCTTGTCTCACTCCCTTTTAAATTTTTATGTGTGCTGTATTCTCAACAGACGAATCTTTGCACTTTCATTTTCATAGATGTCTTTAATAATATTAATGTATGCATCATCAACACCGCAGAATTTCAAATCCATTGTAACTCCTGATGGTTTCACTGAATCAAAGGCATTTTCATATTCGATAAAAGCCATGCACAATGGAAGTTCATATTCCCTCGCTCTTTCAATTAGTTCTCTCAGTACGTGGATATGATCTATTGTGCTGTAGCCACTTCTGAATCAGGCTTGTTCTCTCAGTTGAGCCATGTCCAGTGTTGCCTCAAGCGGTGTGAAAGAACTTTAGTGAAGATTTTTTAAACCACTAATAGGGGGCTGATAGGTCTGTAGTTAATGAGATCCTTAATGCCCCTTTTTTATGTAGTAATATCATTGTAGCGTAGTTCCAATCCTCAGGTATCTTTCCTTCGTTAAGGCATCGAGTGAAAACTTGGGTGAGTACTGTTTCAATTTCTCCACTTGCTTCTTGTATGATGTCTACAGTAATTCCATGTTCTCCTGAAGCTGTTCCCCGCTTTATGTTCTTGATTGCATATGCAACTTCTGCTGGGAGGACTGGAAGAACTCTGGTACTGGTACCTTTCATGATGTCTGGAGTACATGTATCATCCCTTTCATATAATTTGGAGTGGAAATCTTTTACTCTTGTCAAATTTTCGTCTCTTATTTCTTGATACAGAACCATCTTCTTCTCTCAGTGCCACAATCTGTTTTCTTAACTTATTGAGATGCCCCTTTGCTATCTTTAGGCTTTGGTTGTTTTCAATTGCTTTCCTCACTAGTGCACAGTTGAATTTCCTTACGACCTTAGTGATACTTTTTCGTACTGTCTTGCATAGCTCTATATATTCCACTTTGGAAGTCACATCGTCTTTAGTTGTCCTCATCTCTCTTTTTGATTGCATCAACATTTTGGTGTTTCCTGATAATTTGTTCACATGCAATTTGTTCTTAGATCCAGCTAATCTTGTTGCTGTTTCCATAAGAGCTTTGGTTACTTTTCTGTTAACTTCAGATATGTCCACTTCTTCTAATGTTAGATGTTCTAGAGCGGAGAATCTGTTCCTCAGTTCCAATTTGAAGGTATTATGATGCTATTTAAGGTTGGTCATGTCAATTCACTTTGTTTTATGAGCTTTTCTATATATACACATTATGTTTTTATATTTTCACGTGTACTTACTGTTTGTTTCTGTTTTGCAAAATGTCGATGAAAAAGCACGACCCAGGGTTATTTTCTTTATTTCACTTAGGCAATTTGATAGAATGTTCCGGTATAGTTCTCTACGCTAATCGCCTAAATAAAGTAAAGAAATAGCACTCGGTCAAGCGATATGATAGTAATAATATGCGCTTATGTATTACCTTAGCATAGTATAGTCGTCTTTACAATTAGCATAGTTCTTCTCTAGAGATATCATGCGGAACAGAAATGTGCTAAAATGCAGTCGCCATTTTTTGTAACGATCTGCTCCCATCGTCTGGGCAGCTGTTGCATATCGTCCCGGAAGAATTACGGCGGCAAGAGACATCTTCCCGGTAGAATTGTGGCGGCAAGCGCCATCGACCCGGTTGATGAGACGCTGTCCGTCCGGCAAATGCTACAACAACCGGAAAAGGTGGAAGTCGCTTGGGCCAATGCCCGGGGAATAGGCTGGGTGCAGCACCATCTCCTAGCCTCCCTCCATGATCTTGTAACAGGTCACCCGTCCTGTGTGAGGTCTCGCTCCATTCAGCTGCAGAAGGACGCACTTGAGTTTCAGTCGTGCTTGTTGCTGCGGCGTGAGCTATGCGTGCAGATTGTCGAGCTGACCGCTGTGATATTAGTGTTGTCCGAGAACAGCCCAAAAAACACGACACCCTGAGAGATTCCACCAAATAGAGAGCAGGTCTTTACGTGGGTTAATGCCGGGTTTGTTTGTCGGCATGGGCTTTTTTTTTTAGTCGAAACACTGCTATCGGGCGCTGACATTGTCATACAGCACCCATTTCTCGGTACCTAATGCGATCCAAGAACGGTTTAACTTGGTCACGTGACAGCAGAGAAGCACATGCCCTCACAGGGACTCCAACTGCAACTGATTTTCCGTAGTCACTATGGTAATCGTTGGTCCGTTACGGATTACGGAAATCACCGGATGCACAACGGAAATTGAAAATCTAAGTTAAAAGTCCTTTCTAAGGATATGCGTAAAGTATATTATCCTGTTTTCTAGATTTTAACATTCATTAAACGCGTTGGAGAGTGTTTCTTGGATGTTTTCAATATCGTTGCATTATCACGCCCCAGGGAATCCCTAAGACGTCCTCAAGTTTTAGCTCTCTCTCTCCAGATCTTGGAAAGTCCTTAATTTTTTATTATTTTTGCGTAAAGTCGTAAGTAATAACATAATTGTTTCCTGCAATGAACAATTTTTCTTTGTTCATTGCAGGGGAAGAAATCCCAGGAAATAAAAACTACTTTTTTTTTCATTCTTTTCGGGATTTGAAGCCGGCGATAAACAACTTCTTGTCTGTGTAGGTGCTTAATATGTTTACTGTAAGGTTCGCATTGGAACATACATTAATTTTTGCGATAACTCAAGAGAAAAAATGGAAAAAAAAATATTGTAGACATTTGGTGTTTCTCGCGAAATATTTTCAATTTACGGAAAATTTTGTAAGCAAAAATTATCTTTTTTTCAGTGAATTTACAGTCATTTTCATGCTTTGACAATTTGTTTTTTTATCGAGTATGTGGTACAATTTTATTCATTACCATTGAAAAAAGCCGAAAACTACGGATTTTTTAAGCGTTTACTACTGAATTTTTTCAATCAGAATTGGAGTCTCTGCACTAATTCAATTTGCTTCCTGCTGATCTGTGAGTTGATGGAGTGCCCCAAGCTCCCCTCTTATGCACCTTCCCAAGTTGAGGCAGGTGTGTGATAATGTTCGTGCTGGTAGTCCCCAGTTGAGCTGAGATAGGGTGAAATTTTTGCAGCTCGAGGACGTCCGTGGTATATCAGCCCGATACCACCCGAGCTCAAATTGTATATTGCAAGATAAAGCTCGGGCCTGAACTAGCCCGAAAATTGGCTAACCTGTTCAACCATTAATAAGAAACATCCCCTTTTCCACACTTCCACTCTCTCCTCCTCCTGCAATTAACCAAAGTATTTCTCAAATGAAGAGTGGGAAAGGGACCTCTATCCATTTTTATAGTGAACTCTATGATTTTCTTCGACTGTTTGTTTCCATCTGAAGTGCTTCGGGAAACCGGCATCCAAAATGATCGGGCGATGCTTAAGTTTTATGTTTCTCAAATAATGCTAATATTATATAGCAATAATGCGCTGCAATTATGTACGTTGCTAAATATGGTTAGCTGGGAGCTACTGCGTGGAGATTGGGGATAAATTATCGTCGGCATGTTATCAACTATCCAATATCTATAGTTCTTGAAAAGGCCTTTTCTTCTCTGCACTGGTCTATGGCATTTTCTACCCAAGCCCGAAATAAATTGCCGTTTCGGATGCCAGCTCCCCAACCAGAACCAATTCCCGAAGAATTCCCTTTAACAACTAGAAATTGTCTCATTTGCTAAATCATATAAAATCGCATTTATTTACACTGGTGTGCCAAAGATAAGGACGAAGAGGAGAAATTAGCATAACAGCGGAACGAGCAAGCAGAACGGACCGAAAGACCATTCAGGAGATAGACTAGGGTCCGGTACGGTAGGGAATGCGAAAAAATGCAGCATGGCGTAGGGGGAGGAGGGAGTGTCGGAAGGGTATAAATCACACGGGCGGTGTACGCTCAGCAATTTGGTGAAAGCTATTGCACGCTGTACATTGGTTTGAACGACGTCGAGTTGCTGCCACCGTGTGATATAGTAGACGACATCTGGATGACTTTACCCAAGGTCGCGTCTTTGGGAAGTTGGAAGAAGTTCTAAGAGTGACTAGTGTGTCTGATGAATTCGGGATCGCTCACAGCATCGTTTCACAAGGCCGCGGGTGGCCTAGTGGGCAACATTGGTGACTGCCACGGAAAGGACCTCAGGTTCGATCGCGGCAGGTACGAAAGCTCGATTCATTAAATATCTGCCGTGCGTCCGATGGGCACGTTAAGCCGTCGGACCCAGGGTACTGGTCCCCCGATAATAAATAAGGGCGTATTCCTTCCCCTTTCTCCTTCACTTCCGTGTCACTTTCCTATAGGGCACTGTAGCCCAAATCTCCTAGCTTCCTATTTCTAAGGGTTGTTTTTAAGACCTGGGGGTCAGACACTCCCTTCCTAAAATCCTCTACATATGCTCATTTTATGATCATCGTTTCACGAGCTAGGAGAGCATTTCAAACGACAGGAACAGCTGTCCGAGAGTTTAGCAGTGGTCGTCCACGAGCAACCACTGCGGCGGACGAACGGTATATCGTCTTACAGGCGAGAAGAGACAGACGGCAGAGAGCAGGAAAAATCGCAAGGCACTTGCAACAGACAACTGGACGTCCGTTATCGCCTTTTACCGTAGCCAGTATGATGCACAAAGGTGGTCTATTTGCAGGACGACCAGTACGGTGTGTGCCATTAACGCCTGCTCATCGGAGACGGCGGTACCCGAGGTGTCAGGAACATAAGAACTGGACACATCAGCAATGGGGTCGAGTTCTCTTTACGGATGAAAGCCGATTTAGTCTGACGAGCTATTCCGGACGTACGAACATCTGAAGAAAGCAGGGGACACGCAATCACACCTCCAACATCATCGAAAGGGACCGGGTTGGAGGTGGCGGAGTTCTCGTTTGGGGCGGTATCGTGCTTGGTAGCCGTACTGACCTCCACATCTTCCAAGGAGGTTCAGTCACTGGTGTCGGCTATTGAACCGAGGTTCTCCTGTCTCACGTGCGTCTGTTTAGAGGTGCTGTGGGTCCTGAGTTTCTCTTCATGGATGACAACGCTACACCTCAACGTACAATGGCTGTCGCAGAGCTGTTGGAGAGTGAAGATATTCGACGCATGGATGGTACCGCAAGGTCCCCGGACCTAAATCCAATCGATCACGCATTGGACCTTTTCGGGAGACGCTTGGCAGCACGTCACCAGCCGCCAGCAACGATTCCGCAGCTGCGATTGGCGCTACAAGAGGAATGGGCTGCGATGCCTCAAAAGTTCCTTGACAACCTCGTCCTCAGCATGGCCAGACGTTGTAAATCCGGCAACGCAGTCAGGGTAATCATATTCCCTACTAAAGACTGGATTTTTCTTGGCAGCCGCTTGTCACATGGACGTTTGTCTTCCGTCCAGTTGTGCTCGAAACTACCTTTTCAATAAGTGCGTTTGTATCCTTTGGATTCCTTGTTTGGACTGTTTTGCTCACTTGTCCCATATTCTTACATATTGGGGATCTTATGGTATGATTTGTGTCGATGTGGAGCACTTCTGCATGACGTTACATTTGAAAAACCGTCTCGTACTTAATTTTTGCACGCCAGTGTATAAAAAATATCTCGCTCTCTCTCTCTCTCCCTCTTTCTCTGTCTCTAAGAACCCGAGCCTGAACCACAGTAAATATTCTACAGCCCGAGCCCGATTCAGGCCCGGGCTTTGCTTCGGGCTTTCGGGCTCGGGCTCAGCCCGTCTCAGCTCTGCTCCCCAGCTGTTCAGCCAACTCCCGCGAATTCACAGTGGGTCGGTTTCCACTAAGGTCTTCAGCATGTCCATATCTACTGTTGCGGGTCTTCCAGTTTTGGGATGGTCTGACAGGTCAAAATTACCCTATCGAAACCGTTCGAACCAACGATGTGATATGACATTGGGTTGCACACTGGTAATGTTACTTACAGCACTTGCTGGGAAACTATGGCGACAACGAAACTCGTACAACCTGCGATAGCGGATGTGCTCCTTGTCCACTTCCATGTTGGCTGGCACTTTCACTCCACTCCTTTTGACGGCTAACTGCCATATACTTAAGCCACGTACTTACTTATGTCAGCCGATGTGCTGCACTCTCTCAGTGTCTAATGTGCGCCGTGGAAGGGGCTTCATTATCGGGTACCATGTCATCGTGCATTATTTTCTTTCAAACCCAGTACTAGAGACATTACGTACATATCTAGACGGCAATTATTAGTTATAATCATTGTCGGTGTAGCTTAATTAGGAAAGCATTCGGCTGCCCAGGAGCCGAATGCGGTTCAAGCTCCCCCACCAGTAAATTTGTGTTTTCATACCATCCGCCGAAAAAAGCGTACAAGGTATATCGTACCTTGATCCCTGATCTGCTCCGTTTTTTCTATTATTAGTTTTATCCATCTTTTTACTACTGCTATTTTTGTTTTATAAATTACTGTTCTTAACGAGGTGTGATCAAAAACGTGCACCCTGGATTTCTTTAAAAAAGTACGACTTACAGATTTGAAGCTTAATCGCCTCCGAAGTATTTCGCTTCCGAAGCAGCAGATTTGGCCGAGCGCTCTTCCCACTTCTAGAAGCAACTTTTTTTATTTTTTTTATTGGAGATTTAACGACCACCGTGAGCAACTCAGTGGGCTATAAGCTGTCGCCCTTCCCTAATTTAAGGTTACTGGTTCCAGGGAAAGGATAGGGCCAGCTCCGTAAGACAAACCCAACATCGATGCCTCACCGGGATTCGAAACCGGGCCCATCTCGGACGAATGATCAGAAGCCATCGCTTAGACCACTGCGCCACCGGAGTGCCAAAGTCATCTTCTGACATAGCGAACTGCTGCTTCGTCGCATTCTGTTGTACCACCTCAATATCAATTAATTTAAACAGCAAATACCACTTGAATGGAAAATGATGTAAATTTAAAAAAACAAATACCACTTGAAAGGAGAAAGATTTCAAGATATTGAGGAAGTACATACAACAGAATGCGACGAAGCTACTGTTCACTATTTCAGAAGATGACTTAAAAAAATGCTTTTAAATGTGGAAACAGCGCTGGACTAAGTGCGTGGCTTTTGAAGGGGACTTCTTCGAAGGCAATTAAGTTTCGAATTTGTAAGTCTGTTCACTATTTCAGAAGATTACTTCAAAAATGCTTCGACCAGTGGAAACAGCGCTGGGCTAAGTGCGTGGCTTCGGAAGGGGACTATTTCGAAGGCAATTAAGTTTCAATTCTTTAAGTCATACTTTTTGTTTAAAAAATGCAGTGTGAACTTTGTGGAGAAAGTCACAGGGAGCGAGGTCTGACGAACAGGGTGGCTGTCGCACATGTGCAATGCTGCACTTAGCAAGAAGCTGCTGCACAAGTTCCGATGTCTGGGCAGATGTGACGTTACGGTGATGTAGCCACTATTAGCTGTAATGCAACTCAGTCCTTTTACGACGAAATGCCTCTTACAAATACCGCACAACTTGACAGTAGAACTGGTTGTTGACTGTCTGTCCTGATGGAGGGTATTCATGATGCAGAATTCTCTCACGATTGAAAAAAGCAGTCGGCGTCCTCTTGACATTGCTGCAACTCAGTTTTGCTTTTTTGGGCCTGGCGGAGGTTGAGGTCTTTCGAGTATGAAGACTAGGCCTTAGTTTCGAGGTCATACCAATAAACCCACGATTCATCACCAATTATCATATTTTTTAAAAAGGTTTTCGTCGTTGTCGACTTACTGAAGCAGGTTCCTTGCAGCTGAGACACAGGCCTCTGTTAAGGTCTTCCAAGTATGAAGACTGGGCCTTAGTTTCGGGCTCATATTCATAAACCCACACTTCATGATTAGTTGTAATAGTTTTTAAAACGTTATCGTCGTTGTCGACTCACTGAAGCAGGTTCCTAGCAGTTGAAACACAGGATTCTGTTAAGGTCTTCCAAGTATGAAGACTAAGCCTTAGTTTCGGGGTCATACTCATAAATCCACGATTCATCACCAGTTGTGATAATTTTCTAAAAGTTTTCGTTGTTATCGACTCACTGAAGCAGGTTCCTAGCAGCGGAAACACAGGTTTGTTTTAGCTCAAATTTGTCTGAGACGCTTACCATACCCAAATCGTACGTAAGAATCGATTGAAATGAAACGAAACTATTGTTGGAGTCTTCAGGTAACGCACGAATAGTGATTCGGCGACTTTCACAAGTAGAACGAGTTTGGCTACTTTTTCATCACACGTCGTATTCTTGTTTTGTGTAGAAGCCCTTTGATTACCAGGGAAAGTCGGCAGAAGAAATCGAACCGCGTGTACTGGTCAGTCTTCTTTCACTTTTAGTTCGTACTATTCGGATATGTACCGTGTTTATATGTTTTTTTTTTTTTTCAAAAATACGTTTTGACGAATATTTCATTAAATCATCAATGACGTTACTGGAAACTTTGAAAATAAGTGTTACAAATATTGAAATATCAAAATATACAATTTTTTGTTGACTGAAAGAAGCGCAAATGCCATATAATTTTGTTTCAGCTAATGATAACAAAATTTTGTTTCAGCAAATGCAATATAATTTTGTGTCAGCAAATTAAATATAATTTTGTTTAAACAAATGCATAAAAATTTAGTTTCAGCAAATGCAATATAACTTTGTTTCAGCAAATGCAATATAACTTTGTTTCAGCAAATGCTATGTACACCACTTTTTTCATAGAAAAACATCACCATCACTTTCCCAGCGGAGCGAGTTCTTTTCAACTTTTCTGTCGAGGTGAAGGTGTCCGGTGGCATTCCATTGACGCACGTTTTATTTCTGGGTCATGAATGACCACCCAGGTTTCATCCCCCGTCACAACATTAGAGGAAAACATCTCACCCTACCTCTCATAACAGTCCAAGAGGCTCAAGTACATGTCTCCCCTTTAATCGTATTATTCACGGGTTAGGTTTCTTGGGATCCACTTTGAACACATTTTTCTGTAACTCAGGTGCCTAATTAGTATTTGCATAGCACTATGACCACAATCAATTGCATTACACAACTCCTGGATGGTGACAGGACGATCAGCTGTGATGAGGTCTTTCACTCGTTGCCTGTTGACATCTGTCACTGCGGTTGCTGGTCTTTCACTCCGTTGTTTTTCCGACACTGAACTTTCTCCTTCTTGAAACTTCTTCATCCATCTTCGGACATTACTGATATCGATTGTGGCAGATCCATATACCGCCAGGAGTTTTCTATTGACTCTAGAGCCTCACGCCCCTCTTTTTCCAAGAATTCAATTACGGTTCGCTGCTTTTCTCTGTCATTCGTGATCTTTATTTCCGATTCTTAAAAAAATTGCCTTCCGCATTTTTAACACATCGTATTGCATGTCAGTGTAGTTTTATTAAAATCACTTCAAAATTTCAAAAGTTATTAAGGAAGAGGCATTACTTTCAGGATGCCCCTTGTATTTTTATTTCACCAAACGCTATATATATTTTCGTTTCAGCAAATGTTATATAATTTGTTTTAGCACATGCTACAGGATTTAGCGAGTACTGATTGATTTCCCTTATTTTATACACTGAGTGGCCACTTTATTATCACCACACCCTCAGTACTTCGTTGGGCCACCTTTTACCTTTAATACTACGTCGATTCTTCGTGGCATGGACTCCACGACATGTTGATAGGTGGTTTGTGGAATCTGAGACCATGCTTGATGAATAGCACTTTCCAAGAGTGTGAGATTGCAGGGTTGTGGATCCAGCTGTCTGATGGCTCGTTCAACTTGATCCCACAAAATCTCAATGGGGTTGAGATCTGGAGATTGTGGAGTTAACCTAAGCAAAGTAAACCCACATGTTCCTGAAACCAATCCTGTACAATACGAGCACTATGGTGGGACGCATAATCTTGTTGAAAGTGGCCATCGCCATTGGGATAAGCCACCCACATGACAGGATGCACTTGATCCGCAACGATGTTTAGATATGATGTGCCAGTCAGACGTTCATCAACACGAATTAAAGTGCCCAAAGCATGTCAGGAAAACATTCCCAAAACCATAACGTTGCCTCCATCAGCTTGAAGGTTTGTAGCAATGCATTTGGGGCCCCTGCTTTCGTGCTGTTTCCGCCAAATCCTCACTCGGCCGTCGGCATGGTGCAACTGAAAACGTGATACATCGGACCACATAATTTGTTTTCAATCATCGACTGTCCAATCCTTGTGCTCCTGTACGAACTGGAGAAGGTTTCTCTTGTTAACTGCAGACAGTAAAGGTGTTCGAACGGGCCTTCGGTTGCCATATCTCATCCGATGCAGTGTACGGCGAACAGTGCGTGCAGAGATCATTTAAGGAAATCCTTGGTTAAGATGGTCTGTAATTTGCTGCACTGTTGCCCTCCTGTTATCTGTTACCAGACTGAACACTCTCCTTTCCACCCGAGCAGTCACTAGTCGATAACGACTACACGTTGCACGTAGAGACCCAGTTATTTGGCTGACAGTCCAGTCTTTAAACACTTTAACCACAGCTGCTCTAGAACAGGTAATGCAAAGTAAACTGGCAGGTATATTCGATGAAGGTAATGCAAAGTAAACTTTTCACTAAATTTCTGTAGCACTGTCGTAATCTTTACTTCTGATGGGTTCCGTTTTTTTTTAATGTTTTTATCCTTCTTTTAGCATACATATTTTTTCTTTGTCATTTACTATTCTTATTCTTGTTTAGGGTAAAAATACTTATTGCTTAGCTACGAATGTGAGATGGGGAAACCTAACCACGTGTAAAGGTTAGCTTTTCTTTTCTTTCATTTTTTAGTTCTCATTTTTCAGTGAAGTATTTGATTATCAATTGCATTAAAAAATATATTCTCATGAAAGCTTCCTTAAATCATAGATGAACTTTCTGGAAACTTTGGCAGTAAGCTAAACACATACTGAGATATATAAAAATCCAATTTTCGGTTGATAAAAATAGGAACTCTAATCTTTTTTAAGAACTTCAAATTAAAAATAGAACCCTGATTAATTTCTTTCCTTTTATAAGAGGTTTTGAAAACATGAAAATATGAAAATGTGTATTCCCTTATGACTAACATATTTTATTTTTGTGTGTGTGCGCGCGCGTGCGTGCGAAAAAGTGCTTTTTGTTTATGTAAATTTGTTTCTTTCAGATATTTCTGTTAGCAGGTATATTTGATAAAGGTAACTTAAGGTAAATTTTCACTAAATTTCTGTAGCACTGTCGTAACGTTGTATGTATTGGCGTTGTATGTAACGTTGTATGTTTTTGCGTGGTATGTAACGTTATATGCATTTGCGTGTATGTAACATTATATGTATTTGTATTCCCTTTGATATGCGAGATTTGAAAAGAACTTTCATCAAAACATACAGGGGTTGGTCAGACTAATATGAACACCACGCTTAGAGACGTAACTTTTAGTGAAGCTGCGTAGGTCGCAATACGCAAAGGTCTCCACTACGTTCTGATTGTAATAGGTTTGTTTACAACATCAATGTCCTGTTTAAGTGCATTTAAGGTCTTGTTAGAAAATTTCTTTCAGGGTGATAACAAAATAAGCGACCTAACGAGCTTCGAAAGAGGGCTAATTGTTGGTGGCCGGCTAGTTGGAGTCTTCCTGACAACAGTCGCCAGAATAGTGGGGTTATCGAGAGCTACTGTGTCTAGCGTCAATACAGCATACCGTTTTCGTTAGGAAACCTCGTCTGCGAAACACAAGAGCGCCCTGAAAATGACCCTGCTTGATACAGAAAGGAGAACATTAAAGAGGATTGTTACCCGTAACCGGACCACTGGGTCGAAAATTAGTGCGAAGCTCAATCTGCATCTCCATACCCCAGTATAAACGAAAACAGTGCGCAGGGAACTGAAAAAACCAGATATTCGTGACTGCTATTGCAAAACCTCTGGTGGCCTGGGTGAATGCACTACGGCCACGACAGTGGTGCCAGGAGCATACAACGTGAGCTGCCAATGCATAGCAGCGTGTAATGTCGTCGGATGAATCCACATTCACACTATTCCCCTCGGCAGGACGTGTTTAGGTGTGAAGAACATCGTCAGAAGAGTAAAACCTAGACTGTCTGCTCCCAGCAGCTCATCACGGTGATCGTCCTGTCGTGTTCTGGGCGGTCATGTCGTGGTTTTTGGAAGGTCCCCTGATCACCATGAAAAGACGGATGACTGGCAGGGCATATGAAACCATTTTGGTCGACCAAGTCCACCCAGTGGTCAAGGCATTGACTCCTGCAGGGGATGCCATCAATCACAATGACAACATCGCAATTCACGGAGCTCAGAATGTCCAATCATGGTTTGAGGAACATGAGAACGAACTTTCACACCTTCCTTGACCTCCCCAATCACCCAACTTAAACATTATCGGGACACTGTGGTCTGTGTTGGAAAACATAGTAAGATCCCGTTATCCTCTTCCTGCATCTGTCAAGGACCTGGAGCAATTTCTGCATGAAGACAGGTGTAACATCCCACTAACCACCATCAGGGATTTGTATGCGTCCATTCCAAGGAGGATTCAGGCGGTTTTGAATGCCAAAGGGGGTCTCACACCCTACTAGGTATGTAAAACCTATTTTGTTCTGCATGAAGAATGGTGTAACATTTTACTAACCACCATCAGGGATTTGTATGCGTCCATTCCAAGGAGGATTCAGGCGGTTTTGAATGCCAAAGGTAGTCTCACACGCTACTAGGTACGTAAAACCTTCTTTGTTCTACATGAAGAATGGTGTAACATTCCACTAACCACCATCAGGGATTTGTATGCGTCCATTCCGAGGAGGATTCAGGCGGGTTTGAATGCCAAAGGTGGTCTCACACCCTACTAGGTACGTAAAACCTTTTTGTTCTGCATGAAGAATGGTGTAACAGTTTACTAACCACCATCAGGGATTTGTATGCGTCCATTCCAAGGAGGATTCAGGCGGGTTTGAATGCCAAAGGTGGTCTCACACCCTACTAGGTACGTAAAACCTTTTTTTTCTGCATGAACAATGGTGTAACATTTTACTAACCACCATCCAGGATTTGTATGCGTCCATTCCAAGGAGGATTCAGGTGGTTTTGAATGCCAATGGTAGTCCCACAGCCTATTAGGTACGTAAAACCTTCTTTACCGATGTGTTCACATTATTCTGTCCAAACCCTGTATGTACTTTAATTACAAGGAAGATTTAGTACTGTTTCAGTCGCTCTTGATAACCTTGACTACAAGTTTGTGTTTGCTAATGTCGGTTGTAATGGCCGGATTTCGGATGAGGGTGTGTTCGATTACACAGGTCTTCGCGAGAGGCTCGGAAGCAGTAACATGAAGCTACCTCAACCAAGATTATTCTCTGAAAGACGTGATCTGGTACCATCTGTGATTGTTGCTGATGATGTTTTTGCCTAATCGGCAAACATAACGAAACCATATCCTGGGCAGCTAGACTCAATGTTAGCAGAGATAATATTTACATAGAGATTGAGCAAGGCACGCTGTTTGGCGGAAAACGTCTTTGGAGCGTTGTCTGTGAAATTTCGACTTCTTTTAACTACAATAGCATTGCAGCAAAACAAAATGAAGAGTATTGCAATGGTCCGCATTTACCTACACAATTTTCTTCGTCGAGACACGGCATCTAGAAGCATGTACTCTGCTCAAGATATATTTGGCACTTAGGATCTTGAAGCAGGCAACATTGTTCCAGGGACATGTAGAGCAGAAATAGCAAACAATAAGGGAATTCTTTATCAGCAAGTGTTGCCAGGCAGAAGAGTGAAGACACTGCAAAGAACTAGGAATGAGTTTAAGAACTACTTCAACTCAAATGAAGGAAGTGTTCCTTGCAAGAAGCAATATACTTAAAGTTTGTATCGGGAAAAAACAATACATTTTATGAAAATTCTGTAGCACTCGGTAACCAAGTTCATATTCCCTTCGATATAAGGGATTTGGGAAGAGCTTTCATCAAATCACATATGGACTGCATTATGTACTACTAACTTCGGTAAGAAAACAATATGAAGGCTTTGCTGTGCGTTACTTAACGTGGAAAGAGCGATGGATTTTTTAATTAACTGACGCCACGTATTTAGATGATCTTAACCACTTTTGAAATGTATTTTCGATAGTGTGTGTGTGTGTGTGTGTGCATAAATACACATTTTGCTCTTGTCAGTTCATTTCTTTCAGATATTTCTGTAAGCAAGTATATCTGATGAAAAAACTACAAAGTAAATGTCATCAGGGAATTTTTGTAGTACGGCTGTAAGAGTGTGTATATTCGTATTCCCTTCGGTATAAGGGATTTGAAAAGAGCTTACATCAAAACATATATACTGACTGTGTTTCACCAACTTCAGTAAAAATAAGAAAAATGAAGCACCCAACCTTATCTTATGAGCCATTTCGATAGCGCATGTGTCTGTGCAAAATGTTCAGTTTTGTTCGTGTAAATTTGTTTCTTTCAGATACTGCTGTGAAAAAAACATGTGATGAAAAATAAAAAAATAACTGTTATATCAGGAAATGTCTGTAGCACCTTGGTATGTGATCGTATAAAATTTATATCCTGTGTTTTAGCAAATTGTTCTGATTTTATGAAATATATTCCAGGAAAATAAAATTTGTGTTCTCTTATTTTTGCCTCCTTTTCTTGCCAATTTAAGCCTTAATTCATTTGCATTTTTTTATGGAAGTTTAACGACCACCGTGAGCAACTCTATGGGCTATTAGCAGCCGCCTGTCCCTAATTTAGGGCCACTGGCTCCAGTGAAACGACAGAGCCAGTACCGTAAGACAAACAACATCCATGCCTCACGGGATTCGAACCTAGACTCTTCTCGGACGAATGATCAGAAGCCATCGCTTAGACCACTGCGCCACAGGGGCAGCCCACCATTTTGAAATTGGTGAATGTGGAGTGAAGGGGGAGCTTGGTGGATCTGCATACGGGCGAACGACCACAGATGTGGAGGACACAATAGGGGATGTGAAGCAGCGGTTATTGGCATCCACACGAAAATATTTTCGTCGGCTGTTTGGAGAGACTGGATGACCGTATTCGACAAGTCAAACAGCAACCAAACAGGCGAATATAAAGCCATACCGTATCACGTCCGTGAAGAAGTTACAGCCACCAGATTTTGCAAAGCGAGTTGCATATTGTTAAAGACTTGCAAATGTTTCGCCGAAAACCCCGCCCTGTTGAACAAAGCGCGGTTTACTGATGAATCATGGTTCCATTTATCCGGCTGTGTAAACTCGCAAAATACTCTGGTCTGGGGCAGTGATAATTCCCACTCCATCCATGAAGAGCCATTGCATCCAATGAAAATCTGTCTGTTGTGCGATGTCCCGACGCCGGACTAATCTCTTTTAAAGAACCAATGAATGTTTTACAGGGATCAAGGTATGTTTTACATTAAATCCATTCAAATGTGCCTTTGTAATCGTACGTTTATTTTTAAAAAGTGTTCAATCCCGAGTGAATCACCCTGTAGAAGGCGGAGGGGAAGACTAAAGCATTGAAAACAAAATCAGCATCGGAAGCAAAAAATGGGAGAAAACAGTAAAAGGAAACCCTCCGCCGCGGACTGAGAAGGTTTAGAAGGGTGAAATCGCTAATAATTCCGGAGAGTGAAATGAAGAAAATATGAAAATCGTGTGCAAGAGTCTGTACTTGACGGAGGTTAGCAAAGATGGAAGATCGGGGAGAATGGCAGGTCGAACCCTTGAGCGAAGTAGTCGAACGCGATTGCACACAGTTAATCAGGGTCCGAAGCAGAGTTGAAAGCGTGTCAAATATTTTGGACCAGAACGTCACATAATTCGACGGGACATCAACCTGCAAGTGACCCAAAGAAATCTGCTTTTAACTATAATATATACACTGTATTGACAAAAGTAGTCGGACACCCTTCAAAAGCAAATGAACGGATCTGCTGCGTTGTTAAAATGCATGGTACAGCTGCAAATGGTATAAAGACAAGCTTGCAGCTCACCGCGATCATATCTCACTCTAAGGTTGAGCGAAAATCACGGGGGGAGAGAGAACTGACTTTGAGAAAGGAAAGATTGTTGGTTGTTATATTAGTGGGTTGTCCATAAGAGAAACCGAGAGGCGTTCAAATATATCCAAGTCAACTGTTTTGGATGTACTGAATAAGTGCAAAGACACATTGTGTGCTTAAAGCAGCAAAACGTACCGGCAGACCAAAGAAAATTAGTGATAGAGGACGTGGACGCCTCAAGAGTCGTTACAACTAATCGACGGAGTACTGCACAAGACCTCAGTGCACAGGCGAGTAAAAATGCTGGAACTTCGGTATGTGCACTACCATTAGTAGAGAACTTCATTCTATGGGTTACCATTGTCGTGAGGATGCTGATAAGCGTTTCATCTCCACTCGGAATACTGCTTGTCGTTTAGAATGGTGTAAATAACATTTATCGTGAACCGTAGATTAATGGAAACTGGTATTATGGACTGACGAATCCACATACACGATCCATCAGTCTGATGGCAGTGTGTGCGTATGGCGGCTGCCGGGTGAACGCTCTTTACCACAGTGTTCTGTTCCTGGTGTCTAGGTTGGAGCTGGCAGTGTACTCGTGTTTTTCGCAGTCTCGACCCATTTGTTATTGTGGACAAACCTGTTAACTAGCAAGTCTACCTCGATATTATGAACAACTATGCCCTACCAACTCTGTGGCAGTACTATGGAACCGAGCGTTGATGGTACCAGCAGGATAATGCACCGAGCCATAAAGCAAGGTTTCAAAATCGCTTTATTATTATTCATTATAAAAAAACATAAGAGGGAGTCGTACAGCGTTGGGCGTCTCACTGGGAAATAATACAAACTGTTAAAACATGATGGTATATACACTGCAATGCCAATGGAGATGAATAACAGATACTGCAAGCAAAGCGTATTGCATAAAAATTGCAGAAGTGACAGAGAGAAACACATCGTGTCACATGACATTGGCTGGGCACGATTTACAGGATAACACACGCGAAACAATAGCACACAATTAGAAAAAGAACAGCACAAACACCGCCGTGAAGGTAAAACATTACATGCATGAGATAAAAACACAGCGTGCACAATTGTGCAAGTTATTTAACGAGGGCAACAAAGCAACATAATACAGGCGGGGTGAAGGTAATTAATGTACACGAGTAAGCATGAAAATACGCTGAGATGACATTAGCATTCATAATTCAATGGTAGCGTGGATTGCACAAATAAAAATGCAGAAGGAACAGTAAGATCACAGAGCAAAACTAGGAATGCACACTGGGATGACAAGAGGAATTAGCGCAAAATGAAAGCACTGTACGACGCAATAGATGTAACTGGTACATTAATAAGACATGATGAACCATATTATACACAGGGATGGCCAAATAAAGTACACAATGTGAAGACACGATACAACGCAAGAAATGTTATAAGTACAGTAAAAAGCACACGATAAACCATGAGTGCACTCTGGAATGTTATGAGTGTATGCATAAAGTGAAAGCACAGGACAAGCCATGGGTTCTGACAGATGACAGAAATTATCATAAATTTGTACGTGCACGATCAAAGCATTAACACAATGTGAAATCATGATAATATTATGTACACAATTTGGAAGTATAAAACTGTACAAAAATCAAACAGGTGCAATGAAAATGGCTAAACACTAAGAAGGTGTGTGAGTGCGGCAAATAAAACAAATGAGAGATAGAGACGTACACCACATGGCATCTCAAAGTAAAACACACTACAGGAACATGGTGTAATACACTAGGTGCACAGACAGAAAGCATTTAAGGTGACCAGGGTACAGCCCCAAGTACATAAAAGTGACGGAAGGTCACGGAATCAGAGGGCACACTGATAACAATGTAAATATGGTAAAGCATAGTATGACACAAAGAACAACAATTCAAATGACAAGATTACAAGGTGTCACGTCAATTCGTCGCCTGCATCAATTCGTCGCATGCGTCAATTCGTCGACTACGACAATTCGTCGATCATGACGATTCGTCAAGCGTCAATTCGTCGCGGACAAATTCGTCGACTACGTCAATTCGTCGCGTTGACAGATTTTGGTTACATACAAAACGAATGCAGGTAAATTTATAAACTTTGGACACTCAGACAAGATAGGAATATTACGCTTTTTCTTTGGCACTAAAAATATTAGACGGTAGACGGTTTTCGGAACGGGTCAAGTCTCGGGGGAGAATAGCCCCCATAAAAAATTTGCGCACAATGTATTATTTTTAAATCAGAACCACTAAATTTGGTGTCATGAAACTCTAACATAGACGGGAGACGGTTTTTGGAAAGGGTCGGGGCCGGGGGTCAGAGCCCCCCCACTCCATACAAAACTTTCGTAAAATATACAGTTTTCAATTTAGAACCACCAAATTTGGTATATTATCCATGGTATTCTAACTTAGACTGTATACGATTTTTGGAAAGGGTCGGAGCATGGGGTTCAGAGCCCCCCCCCCCAAACAAAATTTCGTAAAATCTAGTTTTTAATTTAGAACCACCAAATTCGGTATATTATCCATGGTATTCTAACTTAGACTGTATACGATTTTTGGAAAGGGTTGGAGCCCGGGGTTCAGAGCCCCCCCCCCCTCCCCAAACAAAATTTCGTAAAATCTAGTTTTTAATTTAGAACCACCAAATTTGGTACACTATATCATGGTACTCTAACTTAGACGGTAACCGGTTTTTGGAACAGGTCGGGGCCCGGGTTTCAGAGCCCCCCTACAAAATTTTCGTAAAATCTACAGTTTTAAATTTCAGAACCACCAAATCTGGTATACTATCTCGTGGTATTCTAACTTAGACTGTAGACGGTTTTTGGAAGCGGTTGGAGCACGGGGGTCAGTGCCCCTCGTGCTCCAACCGCTTCCCTCCCCCACAAAACTGCCGTAAAATCTAGTTTTAAATTTAGACCCACCATTTGGTGTCATGAAACTCTAACTTAGCGGAAGACTGGTTTTGGAACGGATCGGGGCCCGGGAGGTCAGACCCCCCCATCCCGGACAAAATTATCGTAAAATCTACAGTTTCAATTTAGAACCACCAAATTTGGTATACTATTTCATGGTATTCTAACTTAGACTGTAGACGGTTTTGGGAAATGGGTCGGAGCCCGGTGTTCAGAACCCGGAGGGTTAAGCCCCCTCCCCCCTACAAAATTTCGTAAAATCTAGTTTTCAATTTAGAAACACAAAATTTCGTATACTATCTCACGAAACTCTAACTTAGACTGTAGACGGTTTTTGGAAGCGGTTGGAGCCAGGGGGGTCAGAGCCACCCGCCCCCATGTAAAATTTTCGTAAAATCTACAGTTTTCAATTTAGAACCACCAAATTTGGTATACTATCTCACGGTACTCCAACTAAGACGTAGACGGTTTTTGGATAGGTCAAGGCGCGGGGGTTAAGAGCCCCCACATACAAAATGTTCGTAAGATCTACAGTTTACAATTTAGAACCACCAAATTTGGTATCATGAAACTCTAACTTAGGCGGGAGACGGCTTTCGGAACGAGTCGTGGCGTGGTGGGTCACAGCCCGCCCCCCCCCCCCCCACAAAATTTTCGTTAAATATACCGTTTTTAATTTAGCACCACCAAATTTGGTATACTATCTCATGGTATTCTAACTTAGACTGTAGACAGTTTTTTCTAAAGGGTCGGAGCCCGGGGTTAGAGCCGCCCCCATAAAAAAATTTCGTGAAATCTACAGTTTTCAATTTCGAACCACCAAATTTGGTATACCATATCATGGTACTCTAACTTAGACGGTAGACGGGTTTTCAGAACGGGTTAAAGGCCCGGGGGTAAGAGCCCCCATACAAAATTTTCTTAAAATCTACATTTTTCAATTCAGAACCACCAAATTTGGTGTCATGAAATTCTAACTTAGCGGGAGGCGGTTTTTGGAACGGGTCGGGGTCCGGGGGTCAGAGCCTCCCCCGTACAAAAAGTACGTAAAATATACAGTTTTCAATTTAGAACCACCAAATTTGGTATACTATCTCACGAAAATCTATTAGACTTTAGACGGTTTTTGGAAGCGGTTGGAGCCAGGGTTGTCAGAGCCACCCCCTTCCATACGAAAATTTTCGTTCAATTTAGAACCACCAAATTTGGTATACTCTCTCATGGTACTCTAACTTAGACGGTAGACGGTTTTTGGAATAGGTGAAGGCTCGGGGGTAAGAGCCCCCACATACAAAATTTTCGTGAAATCTATAATTTTCAATTTAGAACCACCAAATTTGGTATCATGAAACTCTAACTTAGACGGCAGACGGTTTTTGGAATGGGTCGGGGCCGGGGGTCGGAGCCCCCCCGTACAGAAATTTCGTAAAATATACCGTTTTTAATTTAGAACTACCAAATTTGCTATGCTATCTCATGGTATTTTAACTACGACTGTAGATGGTTTTTTGGAAAGGGTCGGAGCCCGGGGTTCAAAGCCCCTCCCCCTGAATAAAAAATTTCGTGAAATCTACAGTTTTCAATTTAAAACCACTAAATTTGGTATACTATATCATGGTACTCTAACTTAGACGGTAGACGTTTTTTGGAATAGTTCAAGGGGCGGGGGTTATGAGCCCCCACATGCAAAATGTTCGCAAAATCTATAGTTTCCAATTTAGAACCACTAAATTTGGTATACTATGTCAGGGTACTCTAACTTAAACGGTAGACGGTTTTTGGAACGGGTCAAAGCCCGGGGGGTAAGTGGCACACATACAAAATTTTTCTTGACAAGTGGTCAGAAGCCAGCCCCTAGATCACTCCGCCGCCGTAGCGGTACACGTTGAAATGTATTTTTCATACGGCCCCAAACGCTCTTATGGACATACTAGATTGAACTGGACGCAAATAAATCATTAATATAATTTGTACTAGCAGGGATACCAGTTATTTGCCAGCTACATATTACTATTTGTGGAATCACCAAGTTCAGCGGGTGAAAGTTAATGAATGAAGAAGATATTCCTGCAATTTTCCAGTAAACTTATTTTAAATTTTTTCATTTAGTTAATTTAATTTTGCGAAACAAAAAAGAAACAAAAAGGAATGGGAATACTTACCTTCTAGGAGACATCTATAGAGCTGCCGTACATCTGGCGTGTGCTTCTGTGAATCCCGCAACACAGAAATGCAATGCACCTATGTGATGTCGAATGCGTACGACTTCACATTGGCATTGATCATCTTTTTCTTACCGTTTTGAATTTTGAATATCTGGAACTCTCTGTTTACATTACATTATATTTCTTTCTGATAAGCCGTTCGTCGGTAGTGAAAGCTAAACTATATTGATTTGTGTTTTTAATACACCATTAAACGTATATTAGGTTGGTTAGTTGGTTGGTTGGTTTATGTTGTGCAAGGCCCTCAAAGGGCCAAAGAGCGCCTTAGAACGTAGATAGGGTATTCTTAAGAGTAAAAAACGGACCTTTTTACGAACATTTTGTATGGGGCTCCCTTGACCCTGGCCCCGACCCCTTCCCAAAACCGTCTACCGTCTAAGTTAGATAAACATGAGATAGTATACCAAATTTTGTTGTTCTAAATTGAAAATTGCAGATTTTACGAAATTTTTATGAGGAGGTAGGGCTGTCACCCCCCGGGTTCCAACCCCTTCCAAAGTCCGTCTAGCGTCTAAGTTAGAGTTTTATGATACCAGATTTGGTGGTTCTGAATTGAAAACTGTAGTTTTTAAGAAAATGTTGTATGTGTGTGTGTGTGTGTGGGGGGGTCTGACCTCCCGGGCCTTGACCCGTTCCAAAAACCGTCGACCGTCTAAGTTAGAGTACCACGAGATAGTATATCAAATTTGGTGGTTCTAAATTGAAAACTGTAGATGTCACGAAATTTTTTATGGGGGAGGGGGGCTTTGAACCCCGAGCTCCAACCCCTTAAAAAAGCCGTCTATCATCTAAGTTAGAGTACTATGAGATAGCATACCAGATTTCGTGGTTCTAAATTGAAAACTGTAGATTTTACGAAAATTTTGGGTGTGGGGGCTCTAACCCCCCGTGCCCCGACCTGTTCTGAAAACCGTCTACCATCTAAGTTAGAGTACCATGAGATAGTATACCAAATTTAGTGGTTCTAAATTGAAAACTGTAGATTTTACGACATTTTTATGTGGGGGGGGGTCTTACCCTGGGCACCAACCCCTTCTAAAAACCTTCTAGCGTCTAAGTTAGAGTACCATGAGATAGCATACTAGATTTGGTGGTTCTGAACTGAAAACAGTAGTTTTTAAGAAAGTTTTGTAAGTGGGGGCTCTGACCGCCTGGGCCTTGACCCGTTCCAAAAACGGTCTACCGTCTAAGTTAGAGTACCACGAGATAGTATAACAAATCTGGTGATTCTAAACTGAAAACTGTAGATTTTACGAAATTTTTTATAAGGGGGGCTCTGACCCCCCGGCCTCCAACCCCTTACAAAAACCGTCTAGCGTCAAAGTAGGAGTGTCATGATACCAAATTTGATGGTTCTGAAATGAAAAATAGATTTTACGAAAATTTTGTATGTGGGTGGGGGTTAGAACTCGGAACCCCGGTCCTTGACCCGTTCCAAAAACCGACAACCGTCTAAGTTAGAGTGCCATGAGATAGTATACCAGATTTGGTGGTTCTGAATTGAAAACTGCAGATTTTAAGAAAAAATTTATATGGGGGGCTCTCACCAACCGGGCCCTGACCCCTTCCAAAAACCGTCTACCGTCTAATATGTTTAGTGCCCAAGAGAAAGCGTAATATTCCTATCCTGTCTGAGTGTCCAAACCTTATAAATTTGATCAGGGCTATAGTCGTACGTTTTCATGCATTCGTTTTTTATGTAACCAAAATCTGCAAACGCGACGAATTGACGTAGTCGACGAATTGACGCAGTCGACGAATTGACGTAGTCGAAGAATTGTCGCACGCGACGAATTGACGTATAACCAGATCACAATGATATGCACACCGAAAACGAGAAAACAAAACTTGGGTATTACAGCACAGGCTGTAGCACGCTCACGTGATATACATCGAGACGAGTCGTAGAGTGAAGGAGGGGCACCAGGAGGCCACGGAACTCAGCAAAGGAGATGTAGAATGTCCTAGGGCACTGATATGTGTAGCAGTCCAGAATCAACCACAAACCATGGAGCGACCGGCGTCCAGGTAGCATAGAAGGTGGCTTCTCGACGACTGGAAGAAGCCGACTGGTACTCCAGGCCGAGTCGAGAAAGCAATCGATCTCGGAAATGGCACAAAAGTGCTGCGCTGACCTGATGTAAAGAGACCGGCGAGGAAACGCTGCGGAGTTGTTGAAGGTATACGTAAATAACGTGTTTAACCAGCACGAAAAGACAGTCACATACTGACGGAAGAGGCGTAGGTGGATGAGCCCGCAGAAGAAGATGTCTGTAGGCAGTGAACGGAAGATCTTGAGAACAAGAGCGACTGGCAATCCGGAAAGCCTGGTGGAGGAGAGGCATCAAAATGGGACAGTAAAGGTAGACGTGAGAAATGTCTGCCTCCTGTGCGCAGAAGGAGTAGAGAGGGGAGGAGAGAAGGGACATGCGAAAGAGAAAATACGGAACAGGGAGGCGATTATGCAAAAAGAGCCAGTGGGTATTAATTTCAAGAGGGGCGGATAAGGGTGAGCGGGCAGCGGCCCAGACAAGAGGAAGAGAAGTAGGGGGAACCTCGAGAATAGAAA
Source organism: Macrothele yani (assembly GCA_039090855.1). NCBI lineage: Eukaryota > Metazoa > Arthropoda > Arachnida > Araneae > Macrothelidae > Macrothele > Macrothele yani. The sequence goes on from CM077031.1 coordinate 46,496,563, forward strand.
GCGGTGAAGGGGTAGTAAGGTGCACTAGAAAACGATAAAGAGATTTAGAGGAGTGAGAGGAGAGAGGAAGAACCGAGTCTGAGAGTCGGAGGAAAAACGGCAGCGGAAGAGGGGCAGAAAAGACAGAGACGAGACCGGTGGGGGAGACAAGATCAGGGAAAAGCAAAAGAAGTGCCGTAAGCAGGGAGTCGTAGACCAAATGGGCTGATGGGGACGAGAGAATAGCAGGGGGAGGCCAGAGAAAAGGCGCCAGGATAGATCCGATTTAGTGAGGTCTTGTACGGTTACTACACCTGCTCGGAGCCAAGAGGGGAATGAAAAGCAGGGGAGATGGGGGATGAGCAAGGGAGTTGAAAAAGCGGGGTTCAGAAAGAAGCTCTAGAGTTGAAGAGGGAGGGGAGCGAATGAGGGGGAGAGAGCGAAGGTGAGTGAGTGCTTCAGAATATGCAGATGGGAGTTTGGAGTAGGGGAAAGGACAGCAATCCATGAGAACTAAAGAATGAAAGGAAAAATGTGGGTCACGCAAGGAGGCAAGAACGTCACGTACCTGAACTGCGGAAGCCACTGGGGCCGTGAAAAGGTGAATGAAGTTGATCACTCGGCTTGCTTTGTAGCACAGCGGGACATTAGGTAGGCCAGCACAATCATAGGAGGGAGGAGCACAGAGCTTGTGGACGTTAATCCAGTGATTACCTGCTCACATTACTCGAGTAAGGCATCGTGTAACCTCCTGGAGACAGAAAAGCGGGGTCGTAGATGCAATCCAAGAATGCTTGCAGATGGACAGAAGGTATGTCCTGGTGAGATTTGCACGCTGGTAATAGGACGTACAGAACTGCGCACGACACCAGAACGCAGCTGTGCGGAGGAGGCGAGGATGGAGTTCCGTGCGAGTTGCACTGGATGTAGCTTGTGTTGCGCCTAAGTGCACACCCAGGAAGCGTTGGGTGGTTGATGACCATGCGGCCCCCATGGAGCATCCATGCGATTGGACCACGACCCGCACCACAATCCAGTGCTCTTAGACGTATTCATTTCAGCTGCAGAACATGAAGCATATGCGGAGAACAAACAACGAAACATTTGGAACTGTGAGTCGCTACAAATGCAGACGGTAATGTCATCTGCATAGGCAGAGTAAATGACTGAGTGATGCCGTGAGCTGGCAACTGGTTGTGGAAGTTGTGCTAGGAGAGATGTTTGCAGAGAGCGTAGAAAGGGCTCAACGGCAATCGCAAACAGTTGACCAGAAAGCGGGCAGCCCTGACGAACTCCCCGCTTGAAGGGAACATGTGCTGTGAGAAAAGATGCCGTCTTGACATGGAAAAAGGCGTCCCGGTTGAGGGAGAGAAGAACGAAGACAAAAATGGAGGAAAGCCAAAGTGTAGCAGGGTTTGTGTTAAATAGGTGTGTGAGATATTATCGAAAGCGGAACGGAGGTCTAAGGAACTGAGAGCAAGAGGTTCAGAATGAGTCCTGGCAAGATGAATGAGATCGCGAAGAAGTTGAACATTGGTGGTAAGAGAACGGCCAGGAACAGTATAGGTTTGGGAGTCAGCAAGGATATGAGGAAGGACAGAGTTCCGTCCCATCTGGGCGCCAATTTCACAAGTCAAGAGGGTCACCCTTCTTGGGAAATAGGACCGTATGTGCGTCCGTGAATCTCCTCGGGAGGGGGAGCAGTTAAATGCAGCAGAAAAAGCGGAGAGGAGAAAAGGTCACAGAAGAGGCAAGAACGCACGATAAAAAGGAAAAGAGAGGCGGTCCGGACCCGGAGCGGCTTGGGGTTTAAGGGAAGAGAAGGTGTCGGACACCTCCGTGGATGTGGGTGAGAGAGACAGGCTGTGAGCAAGATGAGACGGAACTTGAGGCAGGTTATTGAGAAGATGGGGGAGAGCAGAGGGAGAAGGGGGAGGAGTTTCACTGAACTTGGTGGTATAGAACTGACGAACGTGAGAGCTAATCGCTGCCGAATCGGACGTGATTTCGCCAGAGGGGAGGCGAAGATGACGAAGCGAGGTAGAAGACTTACGTGCAGATTCCATTGATGTTAGAAAATCATAGGTGCATTCCTCCGGATTGAGATGTTTAAATCAGCAGACGTAAAAGTGCTTGCTGCGCAAGAGGTTTCAGCAAAGCCTGGAGCTCAGCCTGATCTGCTGGAAACAGCGGATCTGACAACCCAATCAGTGCGAGCATCTGCCTGGCGTGATCGAGGCGCATCTGATTAGAAGTCGTCATGGTGAAGGAAAGTTGCTTGATATGTAAGAGGAGCTGATGCTTGACATGAAGCCAAAACGTCAAGGTACAGGGTGAGGAATGCAACCCTGCGCGACGAGCAGCGAGGAAAGAACGGACAGAGGCACAAAAGTCAAGATCAGTGAAGAGATTGGAGTCAAACGTCCACGGCCGTACAATCCGAGGGAGTGACGTCCGTGGACGTTTCAACAAACAGTGACGCCGCAACAAACACTGTGAGGGTGACTGTGCAGTGGTCTGAGGAAGGAGTAGGTTGATGTCGCAACTCGGTAATAGACGCAAGTAGCGTTGTGGAAACGTAAACCCGATTCAAGCGTGCAGTCGATGGAAGCTGACTCCCAGACGAGCGCCACGTGTTTGACGTCTCTTGTGGATGTAGGCGCCTATAAGCATCGGTGAAGGAGAAATCAGCAACAAGGTCATGGAGTAGTGCGACGAGATCCGTCCAACGCTCTCGTGACGAAGGAGAGCGATCCAGTGCCGGGTCAAGGGTGCAATTGAAGTCTCCACACAAGAGCACACGATCCGAAAGCGAGAATTTCGAGAGAGCTTGACGGAGTTCGGTGAACAAGATGGATAAATGAATAGAGGTGCACGGAATATACACATTAAAGATGTGAAATCGAGCTTCGCCAACTGTGAAGGAGACTTGCTGGAGTAAATCCTGGCATACGTTTGGCACTGAGAGTGCAGTGAGGGTGGATCGGAACTGCTGATGTATTCCGATAGCAAGCCCACCATGAGATGAATAGCGAAATGCATGATGGAACACATAATCGCTAGCACGCCAGCGAGTAAACAGTGTGGAGGAATGGCAGTTTGTTTCTTGTAGTAGTAACAGATCGGCCCCGAATGGCGAGAGGTCTTCCATTACAAGAGCATTCGCTAGGGGCTAGCGAACCCTCTACAATTAAGGGTCGTGACCTTGAATGGACTGGTCAGTCGTTGATTAGAGGAGTCGCGGAGCAACTGTCAGGAGTTGTTGTAATCGGTTTACGCAGCCAAGGGTCCATGAGTGGTGCAGGGGGTCACGTACAAACCCACGCAGGTACTTAGCAATGCATCCGGCTTGCAGGAGCAGCGCGGGAAGAATGTCTTCGCGCTCTCGGAGGTAGTCATACGTCGACTCCAGGTTCGTGGTGTGGGTGCAAAACTGTTAGTAATCTCCAAGATTGAGAAGTTCTGAAGGAGCACCACATTTGGAGAGTACACTTGAAAAAACCTCAAACGAAGGCGGAGACGCATCATCATCAGTGTCCCTTTCAATTTCTGTTGGCGCAGGAGAGGGAGAAAATTCTCCAGAGGATTTGGTAGCACGGAACGGTTGCCCATCCGCAGAGGAAGATTTCTTCTTCTTCTTGCGTCGGGTACCTGTACGAGTGCCAGAAATGCGTTTTCCAGGAGCGACGATGCTCGGAAAGCAGACGCACAGTCAGAGGAGTTATCGGCGCCGCCGTCACACTTGGAGACACCAACAGTGAATACTGGTGGGAAACAAGCGGCGAGGTCTCCCGATGTTGCCATGTGATCAGGAGTAAAAAATACTGATTTCTTTGTCCCGTTCCGCCAATATGTCTTGGCTCCACGGGGACTTATTGAGCACCTTGGATGTTATTTTGACATGTTGCGACAATTATCCTGCCTTGAGACGCCGGTTCGGACCCTGGCCACCCCAGTGGTCTAGAGACCAGCCCGCGGTGACGTGCTGGCAGGCGACCTAGTATACCTTGTCTGGGTTCCCGCTCTGTCTGGCGGGATAGGTCGTTCATTACTTTATCGTTGACTGGAAGATTCCTTGCCCTCGAACTTTTTTTGGGGAATAATTTCCCTTTATTTTCTTTTTCAAAACATCTACACACATGTATACACTGTCCTCATGCTTAGGACTCACAACATCAAGAGATAGCAAAATATTTTATTTACAGAGTATTTACATTGGTAGTCTCTTCGTCTGCTTACCCGCAGACTTTCGCCCTCATTCATCATCCGAATCGCTTTCGGTGTGCACGTTCACCTCCTGCGTTTCGGTCCCCGTTTGATTAAGGAAGATGGTATGTTGCTGGAGGGTTAGCCTCTCAACCAAGGCTATTATTCCCCTCCTGTTAACGGAAGACTGGATAAGCAGATCCAATCTTCGCGTTCTTTGCACACCTGGGATCAGTGTGTTTCTCCATTCGGCGAAGCCACTGCATTCAAGCACGCAGTGTTCTATGCTTGCCGTTCTATTTCCACAGGGACAAGTGCAGTTCCTGATGGCAAATCTGCCCAGGTATTCAGGGCTGATGCCATGGCCACTGAGTACCTGATTCAGGAGCTTGTTTGTTTGTGCACGTTTGGTCGAGACCTTTGGAAACACTCTGTGTGTCTTCCAGCCTGTCTCTCCCGTGTCATATCTGACCTGCCGTTCGGTCATGGTCTGTCGTGCTAATGCTGCGCGAAAACTCCTTCGCGGCGTTCTGCATTGCACGTCAACCGTCTCTTTCAGCGTGGCTGCCTTCGCCAGCTGGTCCGCCCTTTCGTTTCCCTGGGTTCCGACATGGATTCGTACCCAGTGGAAACTGACTGCCCCATCTCCCTCTGCCCTCAAGAGGGTTTTGATCCTCTGGACGATGGGGTTTCTTCCCCTGAATCTACTCAGAGCCTGCAGTGCTGCCTCACTGTCCGAGTAGAGTTTTATCCTTTCGTCACTACGCCTGGGGAGTGCCCAGGTGAGTGCCTTCTCGATCGCCAGAAGTTCTGCCTGGAAGACAGAAGCGTTCTGCGATAATTTCACGCTTCCTGCAGTGGCTTCGTTCCCATCCGAGAACGCACAGAAGCCTGCCCCCACTTGTCCCTTCCACTTGGAGCCGTCCGTGAACAGCTCGTGCCCAACTCCCGTGGGTTTCTCCTTGTCCCACGGTGGGCAAATCTCCTCGGCCGGGTGGATTCCAGCTCCATGTTGGAGGTTCGATGTGGCACACCGAGTAGGTAGGCGTGCTCGCCTGACCTTAGGCAGTGCATTGCTGCCTCCCTTTCCACTACCAGGTCTGCCGGCTCGCACCCCGCCAGCACTTGGAGTGCTAGGGTCGACGTTGTGCGAAAACAACCGGTGATCCCTAGTAGGGCCAACCTTTGGATTTGGTTTATCCCCTTCTTCATTCTGACTGTGGGAGTCCACCATGCTCCACTTGCATACGTCAGAATTCTTTCAATTCCTCTCTGATAGATGGCCTTCTTGGTTTTGCCCGATAACCTCATGCCATTCAATCTATTGAGAATCACCGTGCACCTTGTTCTAAGGTGCCTCAGGTGTGGCAGCCCTGATAGACTCTGATCCAGGACCACACCCAAGTACTTCATTTCACGCACCGCCTTGATAGTGCACCCTTGGAATTTGCACTTAGGTGGTGTTTTCATTACTCCACTCTTAGCTATTGCTAGCAGAGTGGTCTTCTCAGGAGCAAAGCAAAGTTTATTTTCTTTGCTCCAATTGTCTAGCACATCCAAGGCGCTATGTGCTTCTCTTTCGATCACGTGTCTCCCTGAGGCGGAGACCACGAGAACGAAATCGTCCGCATAGGCTTGTATTTCCACTGCCGGACCCAGGTCTAGATTCAGAGCTGCGTCTGCCACTATATTAAACCAAAGTGGTCCGGAGTTGGATCCTTGCGGACACCCTCTGTGGTACGAGCGCGAGGCTTGTCCATTCCCAGCTTCGAACTCGACCCTTCTATCAGACAGGTAGCTGCTGATCAACGAGAACAAGTTCCTTGGACAGCCAAGTTCTTTCAGTCTGGTTAAAACCATTGGCCACCAGACACTGTTGAATGTCCCCCTCACGTCTAGTGAGATGAAGCAGGTATGGAGCCCTCTCCGCTTTGTTCCTCTCTGCCCTCTCTCTGAGGCTGCGGATTGCCTGCGTTGCGCAACGCCCCGGAAGGAAACCAAACTGGTTCCTGTTTAGCTTTCCCTGCTCCATGAGAAAGCTAAGCGCTCTGTTCGTTATGAGCTTGTCCAGCACCTTGCTCCACGCTGAGAGGAGACAGATAGGCCTGTAGGCTGCGGGATCATTTTTGTTCTTTTCGGTCTTGTTGAAAAGAACTAGCACCGCTGTTTTCCACAAGTCTGGGAAGATTCCCCTCCCGAGGCATTCGTTTAGGAGCGCCACAAAATACCCGGGATTTGCATAGTAGATTTCTCTGACTATGCTGAGGTCGAACCCGTCCTTGCCTGGTGCTTTGCCAGTGTTAAGACTGGAGAGGGCGTTCTCCACTTCCTCTCTTGTGAAGGGGGGTCCTCACCAGTGTCCGGTGGGATCCGACATTCATCCCTTATTTCTTTTTGTCGTGGGGAGTCCCCTTCTCCCTCGTCTCCTTGGAAGTGGTAATCCAAGAGACTCTCTATGGTACTATCAAGAGTCTTTGATAGGCTACCGTCTGCCCTTTCGACCGCTGCCAGTTTTAGCGGTTCGGTGATGGATCCCCTCGAGATCTTATAGGGGATCCCGAAAGGGTCTGCCGGTGTTTGGAACTCACACAGTTTTCTCCAGTAAGAGATTTTCGAGAGATTCAGTTCTCTCCTATATGCTGAACGAGCCTTTTTATGCACTTCTGTGCTTTCCCTGTCTTGCGGTGTAGCTTTCGCTCTTTGCAGAGCTTTTCTACTCCGCCTAGCTCTCGCCCTTAGAGCTTTTAGTTTCTCCGACCACCAGGGGTGGGGATCCTTGGCTGTCCTTTTATTTCTCCTGCTACTCTCGCATAGCGCTGTGACTTCACTGGTAAGTTCTTCAAAGAGAGAGTTGAGGTCCGATGTTTCTCCGGCCTCTTCTGCCCTCCTACCCCCCAACAGGGTAGTTAGTTTGGCTTTAAAAGCCCACGAGTCGAGATTCTTTATGAAGAACCTTTTGCGCTTGGGTCGGATGGGCTTTTCCGATCCCAAAACGAAAGATAGGGCTAGGCGGTCACTGCAGCTTTCATCGTCCAGTACCTGCCAATCCTGGACGAAGCTGCGCTGTGAGACTCTGACGAGAGTCACGTCGATCCAAGAGGAGCCCCTCTCCCCTTGGAAGGTCGGGGTGCTCTCTGGATCGTTCAAGACCCTCAAGTCTGCCGCGTTGGCAAAGTCCACTAGTAGCTGGCCGCGTTCATCCTCCTCTTGTTGGCCCCAGAGAGGACTCTTCGCGTTGAAATCGCCTGCTATTATTATCTCATGACTGGGGAATTCCCCTAATAGAGCCATTAGCTCATTCAGCGTTTCTCTCAAATCGCCTGCTGGAGAACTATATACGTTCACCATTAAGAATTTCTCGACTCCACATTTCACCCCCAGGGCGACCACGTTCTCGGAGCATTTTACCTCGAGGACCGCTAGGGACGGGTCTTTCACAACCGTGGCCACCCTGGGTTTCTCCACCCTAGGGTGGTAGATCCGGTAGGAGTTAGGGAAGCCCACCACTCTTCCCCCTGTCCAAACGGTTCCTGCAGAAGCAGTAGAGGAGCTTTTTGCTCAGTGGCTGTCACCAGGGCCTGTGTTGTTGCTGCCCTTGCATGGTGCAGATTGATTTGCAGCACCTTAACGCCTCTCTTTGGTCTTTTATCCATAGTGAGTGCGTTCTTTTATTAGAGCCAGTTCTCTGACAAGGCTTGGGCATTCCTTGTCGAGGCTCGAGTGGCCTATATCCACTCGACGCCTAAATTTCTTGTTGCTTGCCAGGCAGTTAGTGCAGACCGGGCTGTTGCTGCACTCCTGGCGCTTGTGCCCGGTTTCCCCACACCGGGCACACCTATCCTGCTCTTCGGGACACCTTGCCTTAAAGTGCCCGAACCCGTTACAGCTGTAGCAACGGACCTCCCTCAAGTATTCCCTTACTGAGTGGACGGACCATTCCACCCCGAGCTTGCCGAGCTTCATTACTTTTTTGAAGGTGAGTGGGGCCGCCTCTACTACCCAGTGGCGTTTCCCACCCTTCACCTTCAAAGAGAACTTGAGTTGGAGGCTGCTCTCCTCCAGCTCTGGGTTCTGTTCTACGAGACATTGCTCGACCTGTTGCCTTGACAGGTTTTCATTAATCCCATAGATTATGAACCTCGGATTTCTCTTCGCTGGCAACCGCGACCGAAGGTTTTCCTTGGTCACTTCGTTGCTCTTAAGCTCCGAGTCCAATTTCTCTACGTCGCGGGCGGAGGAGCACTCCACCATCACTCCTCCCCCGTTCACTTTCCTGACACTTTTCACTCCAATTTGGAGTTTGGCGGGGCAAATCTGTGTTTGCAGTGCCACCTTGACCTCCTCAGACGAGGGAGAGCCCTTGTCTGATACCGGGTACACAAGAAGTACGTGCTTCTTCTCGTGCTTCTTCCCGGCTGGCTTCTTAGCCATTTTTTGCCTTGGGGCCGTGCTCCCCTTAATAGGCTTAGCTCGTACCGCATCTGCGTACGATTTTGGAGCCGCGCTAGCGCTCTCCCTTCTCTCCTGGAGTCTCCCTTGGGCGAGACTCATCTCTATTACTTGCTTGGTGCAAGCCTCTTGTAGCGCGTTCGCTACCTTTTTAATCTTGGTCCTGGTGTTAACCAGAACCTTGTTTGCTGGATATTCTCTATAATCCTCTCCAACTCTTGGAAGAAGGAGTTGACTGCGCTTGCGAATTCCGACGGATTTGCCAAGCCGCAGTCTGCCTCAACGGGCTCACTTGGACCGGTGGTATGAGACCCCGCGTCCTCTGCCATCTCTCTACTTGGGTTGCTAACCGAGTGCAAGTCCTGGGACCTGTGTCCCTGGTCGGTCAGACTTACTACGTTCGAAAGTCAGGTGCTCAGCGGTACCCTGGGGTTCTTCCGCTGTAACCTGCACGTGACCCTGGTTGAGTGCGGGATTTGGACTGATCCGTAGGTCAGTGGGACCAGCACGACGACGACGTACCCGCTCGTATGTCAGAATTGCGCACCGTGCTTTGACCGCAGCTTGGACTTTGCCCTTACAAGGACAGTTTTTCTAAGTCCAAACTGACTGCACCAAAACACTTTTTTCAAATTAATGAAAAAAAAAATTTTCTTCCCTTCGTTTTGAAAAACGAAAGAGAAGAAAAATCAAGTTGTTGAGGGGAGAAACAACTCCCCTCGCTCTGCTAGCAGAGTCTATCTGAACAGCAGTCGATTTGATTCGCAATCAATAGCACAGTACTCACTCAACCAGCCTCTGACAAACGGCCGGTCGTGATCAATAGTAATATATACTGATTTCATTGTCCCGTTCCGCCAATCTGTCTTGGCTCCACGGGGACTTATTGAGCACCTTGGATGTTATTTTGACATGTTGCGACAATTATCCTGCCTTGAGACACTGGTTCGGACCCTGGCCACCCCAATGGACTAGAGACCAGCCCGTGGTGACGTGCTGGCAGGCGACCTAGAATACCTTGTCTGGGTTCCCGCTCTGTCTGGCGGGATAGGTCGTTTCTTACTTTATCGTTGACTGGAAGATTCCTTGCCCTCGAACTTTTTTTGGGGAAAAATTTCCCTTTATTTTCTTTTTCAAAACATCTACACACATGTATACACTTGTCCTCATGCTTAGGACTCACAACATCAAGAGATAGCAAAAAATTTATTTTACAAAATATTTACATTGGTGGTCTCTTCGTCTGCTTGCCTACAGACTTTCGCCCTCATTGATCTTCCGAATCGCTTTCGGTGTGCACGTTCACCTCCTGCGTTTCGGTCCCCATTTGATTGGGGAAGATCGTATGTTGCTGGAGGGTCAGCCTCTCAACCAAGGCTATTATCCCCCTCCTGTTAACGGAGGATTGGATGAGCAGATCCAATCTTCGCGTTCTTTGCACACCTGGGATCAGTGTGTTTCTCCATTCGGCGAAGCCACTGCATTCGAGCACGCAGTGTTCTATGCTTGCCGCTCTATTTCCACAGGGACATGTGCAGTTCCTGATGGCAAATCTGCCCAGGTATTCAGGGCTGATGCCATGGCCACTGAGTACCTGATTCAGGAGCTTGTTTGTTTGTGCACGTTTGGTCGAGACCTTTGGAAACACTCTGTGTGTCTTCCGGCCTGTCTCTCCCGTGTCCCATCTGACCTGCCATTCGGTCATGGTCTGTCGTGCTAATGCTGCGCGAAAACTCCTTCGCGGCGTTCTGCATTGCACGTCAACCGTCTCTTTCAGCGTGGCTGCCCTCGCCAGCTGATCCGCCCTTTCGTTTCCCTGGGTTCCGACATGGCTTCGTACCCAGTGGAAACTGACCGCCCCATCTCCCTGTGCCCTCAAGAGGGATTTGATCCTCTGGACGATGGGGTTTTTTCCCCTGAATCTACTCAGAGCCTGCAGTGCTGCCTCACTGTCCGAGTAGAGTTTTATCCTTTCGTCACTACGCCTGGGGAGTGCCCAGGTGAGTGCCTTTTCGATCGCCAGAAGTTCTGCCTGGAAGAACTTCTGGCGATCGAAAAGGCAAGCGTTCTGCGATAATTTCACGCATCTTGCAGTGGCTTCGTTCCCATCCGAGAACGCACAGAAGCCTGCCCCCATTTGTCCCTTCCACTTTGAGCCGTCCGTGAACAGCTCGTGCCCAACTCCCGTGGGTTTCTCCTTGTCCCACGGTGGGCAAATCTCCTCGGCCGGGTGGATCTGCCAATCCACACTTTCCAGCTCCATGTTGGAGGCTCGATGTGGGTCACCGAGTAGGTAGGCGTCCTCGCCTGACCTAAGGCAGTGCATTGCTGCCTCCCTTTCCACTACCAGGTCTGCCGGCTCGCACCCCGCCAGCACTTGGAGTGCCAGGGTCGACGTTGTGCGAAAACAACCGGTTATCCCTAGTAGCGCCAACCTTTGGATTTGGTTTATCCCCTTCTTCATTCTGACTGTGGGAGTCCACCATGCTCCACTTGCATACGTCAGAACTCTTTCAATTCCTCTCTGATAGATGGCCTTCTTGGTTTTGCCCGATAACCTCATGCCATTCAATCTGTTGAGAATCACCGTGCACCTTGTTCTAAGATGCCTCAGGTGTGGCAACTCTGATAGACTCTGATCCAGGACCACACCCAAGTACTTCATTTCACGCACCGCTTTGATAGTGCACCCTTGGAATTTGCACTTAGGTGGTGTTTTCATTACTCCACTCTTAGCTATTGCTAGCAGAGTGGTCTTCTCAGGAGCGAAGCAAAGTTTATCTTCTTTGCTCCAGTTGTCTAGCACATCCAAGGCGCTATGTGCTTCTCTTTCGATCACGTGTCTCCCTGAGGCGGAGACCACGAGAACGAAATCGTCCGCATAGGCTTGAATTTCCACTGCCGGACCCAGGTCTAGATTCAGAGCTGCGTCTGCCACTATATTCCACCAAATGGGTCCGGAGTTGGATCCTTGCGGACACCCTCTGTGGTACGAGCGCGAGGTTTGCCCATTCCCCGCTTCGAACTCGACCCTTCTATCAGACAGGTAGCTGCTGATCAACGAGAACAAGTTCCTTGGACAGCCAAGTTCTTTTAGTCTGGTTAAAACCATTGGCCACCAGACACTGTTGAATGCCCCCTCACGTCTAGTGAGAAGAAGCAGGTGTGGAGCCCCACCGCTTTGTTCCTCTCTGCCCTCTCTCTGAGGCTGCGAATTGCCTGCGTTGCGCAACGCCCCGGAAGGAAACCAAACTGGTTCCTGTTTAGCTTTCCCTGCTCCATGAGGAAGCTAAGCGCTCTGTTCGTTATGAGCTTGTCCAGTACCTTGCTCCACGCTGAGAGGAGACAGATAGGCCTGTAGGCTGCGGGATCATTTTTGTCCTTTTCGGTCTTGTTGAAAAGAACTAGCACCGCTGTTTTCCACAAGTCTGGGAAGATTCCCCTCCCGAGGCATTCGTTTAGGAGCGCCACAAAATACCCGGGATTTGCATAGTAGATTTCTCTGACTATGCTGAGGTCGAACCCGTCCTTGCCTGGTGCTTTGCCAGTGTTAAGACTGGAGAGGGCGTTCTCCACTTCCTCTCTTGTGAAGGGGGGTCCTCACCAGTGTCCGGTGGGATCCGACATTCATCCCTTATTTCTTTTTGTCGTGGGGAGTCCCCTTCTCCCTCGTCTCCTTGGAAGTGGTAATCCAAGAGACTCTCTATGGTACTATCAAGAGTCTTTGATAGGCTACCGTCTGCCCTTTCGACCGCTGCCAGTTTTAGCGGTTCGGTGATGGATCCCCTCGAGATCTTATAGGGGATCCCGAAAGGGTCTGCCGGAGTTTGGAACTCACACAGTTTTCTCCAGTAAGAGATTTTCGAGAGATTCAATTCCCTCCTATATGCTGAACGAGCCTTTTTGTGCACTTCTGTGCACTCCCTGTCTTGCGGTGTAGCTTTCGCTCTTTGCAGAGCTTTCCTACTCCGCCTAGCTCTCGCCCTTAGAGCTTTTAGTTTCTCCGACCACCAGGGGTGGGGATCCTTGGCTCCCCTTTTGTTCCCCTGCTACTCTCGCATAGCGCTGTGACTTCACTGGTAAGTTCTTCAAAGAGGGAGTTGAGGTCCGATGTTTCTCCGGCCTCTTCTGCCCTCCTACCCCCCAACAGGGTAGTTAGTTTGGCTTTAAAAGCCCACCAGTCGAGGTTCTTCATTAGGAACCTTTTGCGCTTGGGTCGGATGGGCTTTTCCGATCCCAAAACGAAAGATAGTGCTAGATGGTCACTGCAGCTTTCATCGTCCAGTACTTGCCAATCCTTAACGAGGCTGCGCTGCGAGACTCTGACGAGAGTCACGTCGATCCAAGAGGAGCCCCTCGCCCCTTGGAAGGTCGGGGTGCTCTCTGGATCGTTCAAGACCCTCAGGTCTGCCGCGTTGGCAAAGTCCACTAGTAGCTGGCCGCGTTCATCCTCCTCTTGTTGGCCCCAGAGAGGACTCTTCGCGTTGAAATCGCCTGCTATTATTATCTCATGACTGGGGAATTCCCCTAATAGAGCCATTAGCTCATTCAGCGTTTCTCTCAAATCGCCTGCTGGAGAACTATATACGTTCACCATTAAGAATTTCTCGACTCCACATTCCACCCCCAGGGCGACCACGTTCTCGGAGCTTTTAACCTCGAGAACCGCTAGGGACGGGTCTTTCACAACCGTGGCCACTCTGGGTTTCTCCACCCTGGGGTGGTAGATCCGGTAGGAGTTAGGGAAGCCCACCACTCTTTCCCCCTGTCCAAACGGTTCCTGCAGAAGCAGTAGATGAGCTTTTTGCTCAGTGGCTGTCACCAGGGCCCGTGTTGTTGCTGCCCTTGCATGGTGCAGATTGATTTGCAGCACCTTAACGCCTCTCTTTGGTTTTTTATCCATAGTGAGTGCGTTCTTTTATTAGAGCCAGTTCTCTGACAAGGCTTGGGCATTCCTTGTCGAGGCTCGAGTGGCCTATATTCACTCGACGCCTAAATTTCTTGTTGTTTGCCAGGCAGTTAGTGCAGACCGGGCTGTTGCTGCAATCCTGGCGCTTGTGCCCGGTTTCCCCACACCGGGCACACCTATCCTGCTCTTCGGTACACCTTGCCTTAAAGTGCCCGAACCCGTTGCACCTGTAGCAACGGACCTCCCTCAAGTATTCCCTTACTGAGTGGACGGACCATTCCACCCCGAGCTTGCCGAGCTTCATTACTTTTTTGAAGGTTAGTGGGTCCGCCTCTACTACCCAGTGGCGTTTCCCACCCTTCACCTTCAAAGAGAACTTGAGTTGGAGGCTGCTTTCCTCCAGCTCTGGGTTCTGTTCTACGAGACATTGCTCGACCTGTTGCCTTGACAGGTTTTCATTAACCCCATAGATTATGAACCTCGGGTTTCTCTTCGCTGGCAACCGCGACCGAAGGTTTTCCTTGGTCACTTCGTTGCTCTTAAGCTCCGAGTCCAATTTCTCTATGTCTCGGGCGGAGGAGCACTCCACCATCACTCCTCCCCCGTTCACCTTCCTGACACTTTTCACTCCAATTTGGAGTTTGGCGGGGCAAATCTGTGTTTGCAGTGCCACCTTGACCTCCTCAGACGTGGGAGAGCCCTTGTCTGATACCGGGTACACGAGAAGTACGTGCTTCTTCTCGTGCTTCTTCCCGGCTGGCTTCTTAGCCACTTTTTGCCTTGGGGCCTTGCTCCCCTTAGTAGGCTGTGCTCGTACTGCATCTGCGTACGATTTTGGAGCCGCGCTAGCGCTCTCCCTTCTCTCCTGGAGTCTCCCTTGGGCGAGACTCATTTCTATCACTTGCTTGGTGCAAGCCTCTTGTAGCGAGTTCGCTACCTTTCTAATCTTGGTCCTGGTGTTAACCAGAACCTTATTAGCTTAATTTTCAATAATCCTCTCCAACTCTTGGAAGAAGGAGTTGACTGCGCTTGCGAATTCCGACGGAATTGCCAAGCCGCAGTCTGCCTCAACGGGCTCACTTGGACCGGGGGTTTGAGCCCCTGCGTCCTCTGCCATCTCTCTACTCGGGTTGCTAACCGAGTGCAAGCCCTGGGACCTGTGTCCCTGGTCGGTTAGACTTAGTACGTTCTACAGTCAAGTGCTCAGCGGTACCCTAGGGTTCTTCCGCTATAACCTGCACTTGACCCTGGTTGAGTGCGGGATTTGGCCTGATCCGTAGATCAGTGGGACCAGCACGACGACGACGTACCCGCTCGTGTGTCAGAGTTGCGCACCGTGCTTTGACCGCAGCCCGGACTTTGCCCTTACAAGGACAGTTTTTCTAAGTCCGAACTGACTGCACCAAAACACTTTTTCAAATTAATGAAAAAAAAAATTTTTTTTCTTCCCTTCGTTTTGAAAAACGAAAGAGAAGAAAAATCAAGTTTTTGAGGGGAGAAAACAACTCCCCTCGCTCTGCTAACAAAGTCTATTGGAACGGCAGTCGATTTGATTCGCAATCAATCACACAGTACTCACTCAACCAGCCTCTGACAACGGCCGGTCGTGATCAATAGTAACGACTAGCTGACGACCATTATCCTGTACCGTCCAAATGCGGACTCCACAGGGTTAGGAGAACTCTCTCGATAGATTTTTGGTGACGGCGTTGCGAGTAATCCTGCCCGGATCCGACAATCCTCCATCCGGACAGGATCGGTCTGTGGACCTGCAGTGCGCTGCTACCCCCGTTGCCGGCACTTCCCACCTCTCCTTTATGACCCGGGTGTGCGTGCCATTTGGGCAGGGGCTAGAAATTTTTCCTCTCTGCCCCTGACTGGGAGAACAATTGCTGGCGCGAACTGTTTGGGGCATCTGCCCTTTATTTAAACAAACAGGATACAAACATTGTTACTTACACTGAGGAACCCATCTTCGCTTAGGAAACGAGTCCTTTGCTCAATGGGCCCTCTCACATTGAAATATTTACAGTATTTACATTACCACAGGACTAGGGTAGGTTCTGTGGTGACGACTCTGGGCTCGAGTCATCTGTTCCCCGTCTTCGGTTCTTCATTCATCTTCTTTTCTTCTTTCTTCTTCCTTCTTCGGTTCTTCTATCCTCTTCTTTTCTTCTTTCTTCTTCCTTCTTCGCTCTTCTTCGGTCACCCCTCTACTAGGTAGACCGCCTGTTCCTCCTTGAGGTACTTGACCATCTCGATGAGCCCCTGTCTCGCTCTTGGGTATGCGAGCAGGATCGAGAGGTCTCTCGTCTTTGCCAATTCTGGCACTAACGTTGCTCTCTTCCCTGCCAGAGAAGCACATTCTAGAATCATGTGTGCGACATCTGCAGTCTGGGCACCACACATGCACACTCGCTCCCTAACCGCAAATCTGCGGAAGTACTCCGGCGACACTCCGTGCCCGGTTAGTACTTGGTTGAGGAAGCCATTACTCTCAATGCGCCTTATCGAGATTCGGGGGAAGATACGGTATGTCCTTCTACCCGTATCCCCTTCATCCCATCTCTGCTGCCACTCCACCAATGTGGCTGATTTCAGTTGCGTCCGCACACTTTGCAGCGGCGTTCGCATCTGAAAATCTATCTCCTCTTTACCAGTAGCTTCCTTCGCTAGCTGGTCTGCCCGTTCATTTCCAACCGTACCGACATGACTTCGGATCCAGTGGAAGGTAACCCTCCTACTCTCCAATGAATTATATAGCACTTTTATCTCCCTGACAAGGGGAGTCTTACTCCCGAACTGGCCAAGCGCTTTCAGGGCCGCTTGGCTGTCAGAGTGTATGCTATATGCCCCTTCTCCATTCATAGCAAGCACCAAGCGAAGTGCTTCTCTGATCGCCAATAACTCTGCTTGAAACACCGAGGAATTAGACGAGAGTTTCATTCGTTTCGCTTGCATCTCGTTGCCATCCGAGATCACGCAGAAACCTGCGCCGACACTACTTCCTATTTTAGAACCGTCCGTGTACAGTTCCATCCCCTGCCCTGTGGGGAGGGCTTTATCCCAACTCAGACAAAGCTCATTGGCTGGATGGCAAGTCCAGTCCATCCTCAGCAGTTCCACCTCGGACGACCGATACTGGTGTCCCAGGAAGGAAACATCTTCCCCATAGCGTAGGGTCTGCATTGCTGCTTCCCTCGCTACGACCAGGTCCGCCGGTTCGCACCCAGCCAGCACTTGAAGCGCTGCTGTGGAGGTCGTTCGGAAGCACCTGGTCATGCCCAATAGCGCCCTGCGCTGAATTTGGTTAATACCGTTTCTCATCCTGACCGTATCTGACCACCAGGCGGGACACGCATATGTTAATATGCGCTCCACCCCTCGCTTATAGAGCACCTTTTTGGCTGTCCCAGGCAGCCGCATTCCGTTGATCTTATTTAGAATGCTGGTGCATCTGTCCTTCAAGAAGCGAAGATGCGGTAGCCCTGACAATCTGGTGTCAAGGATGACCCCTAGGTACCGCATCTCTCTCACCGCTTTAATAGTATGCCCATTGAAGCGACACTTTGGTGGAGTGACCAGTTCCCCCTTCTTTGCTATTAGCATTAGTGTCGTCTTTTCGGGAGCGAAGCAGAGCTTACACTCCTTGCTCCAACTATTTAGCTGTGAGAGAGCGGTGTGTACCTTCCGCTCAATCACGTGCCTACCAGATGCTGACACTATTAGCATTAGGTCATCTGCGTAGGCTTGCAGCTGCACCCCGTCTTCCAGAGGAAGCGCAAGTGCTGTATCTGCAACCACATTCCACCACAGGGGGCCCGAGCATGAGCCCTGCGGACACCCCTTGGTGTATTCCCTGCTAAAGGTCTTGTCTCCGACCTCGAACTCTACTCTTCTATGCGAGAGAAAATCGCTTATTAACAGGAACAGATTCCTGGGGATGCCAAGTCTTTTCAGACGGTCCAGGACCAGTGGCCACCAGACATTGTTGAAAGCGCCCCGCACATCCAAAGAAACGAGACAGGTGTGCTTTCCCTGTACACGGTTTTGCTTTACCTGCTGAGTAAGGCTGACCAGTGCTTGACTGGTACACTTCTCCGGTGTAAAACCGAATTGGCGGCTGGAGAGCTTACCTAGGCCGACTAGGTAGTGGGTTGCTCGGGTCACGAGGACCTTTTCCAGCACCTTACTCCACGCTGTCAACAGGCAAATCGGCCTATAAGCTGCGGGATCTGCTCGGCTCTTGTTTTCTTTGCTGAAGAGGACAAGCAGCGCAGTTTTCCACATTGATGGGAAGCAACCTCTTTCCAGGCATTTATTAAACAGGGCAGCGAAGTACCCAGGGTTGGATAGAAACACCTCTCTGATGATCGAGAGGTCCAACCCATCTATGCCTGGCGCCTTGCCTTTGTTCAGGCTATTGATTGCAGCACCTATCTCCGCCTCCGTGAAGGGCGGGTCGTCAACCGTGTCTGGCGGTTCTCTACAATGCTCTCTGATCGATGTTTGATCCGGGGAGTCTCCCGTCTCCTGATCGGAAGGGAAGTGGTGGTTTAAGAGTACCTCCACTGTGTCTTCCAGGGTGGCGGTGTTGGTGCCACTCTCTGTTCTGACGGAAGCCAGTAACAGTGGGCCGGTGATCGAGCCCTTCGCCACCTTGTACGGTACCCCAAAGGGGTTGCCGACAGGGGTGGTCTCACACAACTGTCTCCAGTGCTCTCTCTTCGATGTTATCATTGCTTTGCGATACATTGCATTGTGGAGATTATATTCCCTTTTCAGGCGCTCCCTCCTGTCTGGGTCAAATCTCTCACGTTGCATTCTCCGTCTGCTGCGTCTGGCCTTCCCTCGCAGAAGACTCAGATTTTCCGACCACCAGGGGAGCAGGGGTCTTGCCCTTCCCCTGCTTTCCTGCAACCTTCACAGGTCTCTACTATCTCTTTGGTAAAATTACCAAGGTGTTGATTGAGATCTACATCATCAAGATCTGCTGCTCTTCGTTCTTTTAGCAGATCTGATAGTCGGCCTTGGAGTTCCGACCACTTGAGGTTCCGGGCGTCGAACCTGGACCTGGGTTTTTTCCCACTTTTCTCAAACCCTGTCGTGAAGGTTATAGCTAGATGGTCGCTGCAGCTCACATCGTCCAGTACCTGCCAGTTCTGGAGGAGGTTGAGGACTGATGTCCTCGTGAGGGTGAGGTCGACCCACGACGTCCCAGTGGCAGCTTGGAACGTGGGAACGCTGTCGGGGTCGTTCCTGATCGTCAGATCTGAGGAAATGACGAAGTCAAGGAATTCGCTACCTCGCCCATCTTCTTCTTGGTCGCCCCAGAGGGGACTCTTCGCGTTAAAATCGCCTGCAATGATTGTCTCGTGTTGCGGGTGGGAATCCAGCAGCCGCGAGACAGTGTTTAGCACGTCCGAGAGAGCACCTGACGGCGAACAGTATGCGTTGACAAGCAAAATTTTTCTGTTACTGTTCTCGATGCCCAATGCCACCACATTGGATGTGCATTCCAGCTCCAGAGCTCCCAGGTCCGGATCAAGAACGACTGTGGCTACCATTGGTTTTTCGCATCGAGAGTAGTACCTCCGTGTGGAGTTGGGAAACCCCGCTACCCTACCATGGGAGTGGTACGGTTCCTGTATCAACAGGATTTTGGCTGCAACTTCGCTGGCAGTTTTAAGAATCTGCCCTGTAGCGGCTCTCGCGTGGTGAGCGTTGAGCTGGAGTACTCTAAGACCGGTGCTTGTCCTTGGCCGATCAACCATAATTGGTTCGGCTTCTCTGCTGCTCCAACTCCCTCAATAGGGAGGGACAAGTCTTACTGAAGCTAGAATGGGCGGTTTCCAGCTTCAGTTTAAACCGCTTATTCGCGGATGTGCAGTTATTGCACTTCGGAGCAGCGGTGCAATCCTTGTGCCGGTGACCTGTCTCACCGCACTGCCCGCACTTGTCCTCTGCTTCCTTGCAACCATTCCTAAAATGGACGAAGCCGTTGCACCGGAAGCATCGGACTTCTCTCACAAACTCTTTCAAGCGAAGGATCGACCATCCCAAGTTTAGTCGACCTCGCTTGATTAATAGTCTGTAGGCCAGGGGTTCGGCTTCCACCACCCAGTGGACCTTACCCTCTTTGGCCTTAATGGCGAAGTTCGCCTTAAATTCCCCTTCGAGGTCCGGGTTTTGCTCTTTAATCCCGGCCTCGAATTCCTCTCGCGAGATCTCCCCGTCGACGCCGTAAACAATCAGACGCGGGAGTCGCTTTTGGGGCGATTTCGAGTGGGTGCAATCCTTGGTCAGGGGATTGCTCCGCAGCTCGCCTTCTAGCTTGGCGATATCGTCGCTCTTCGAGCACTCTACCGCCACCCCTCCGTTCCGCACCTTGCGGACACCTTTGACTCCTATCTGCAGTTTCGTTGGCTGCACTGCGGATAGGAGAGTAGCCTTCACGTCGTCCGACGTTTTGCCCTCATCGGTGGGATAGATAAGGAGCACGTGTCTCCTATCTGGCACCACCTTCTTCCCTGCTTTCATCTTGGGTGCCGGCACAGACCTTTGCGCCTTCGTGGCACCCAACTTGGCTACGGCGGCGTAGGACTTAGGTCCTACTGAGGGGGCCCTGCCGCTCCACCCTCTCCTCGAGCTTGCCCTCCAGCTTCGAGGTCCGCAACCCTTGCTGATTGCAGGCGTCTTGAATCTTATCCAAGGCCGCCTCAATCTTTCCCACCGTAGCCTTGCTTGTCGTCTTGGGAAGGGTGCCCAAGGCAACTTTAACATCTGAGACCCATCCCCCACCAGGGATAGGAACTCTTTGGTGGCCTCTGTTAGGGGAGTCTCATCCCCCGTTTGGCCTTCGGAGTGGGCTCCGAGGTCACCATCGGTGAGGCCGTTGGTGACTTGGAGGTACCGGGCTTAGGAGAGGGTGTCTCCGCCGCCTGGACCTCCGAGGGTTTCACCCTGGTAGGTAAGGCTGAGCCTTGCTTTGTCTTCAAAGCATTTTTGGGGGAACCCCCTTCAACATCGCTCCCTTGTGGGAGGTTTGCATCTCTGTGAGAGAGATGCAAAGATTTTTTCTGAGTCTTGAGTGGGCACCCTGGGGTTCTCCCACCCAAGGTAACGCTCAGAAAACCCGGGCGCGCGGGCTTCAGCCCAGTGACGGATCAAACAGTCCTGTCACTGACCGAACCGGCACGGCGTCGACGTACCCGCTATTCGTCACAAACGAGTCTTGCGGTCAATTGGGACTTCGCCCTGACAAGGGCGTTTTTATTCTAAGTCCCTAATCTAACTGACTGCACCGAAACACTTTCAGTTTGTAAAAAAAAAAAAAAAAAAAAAAAAAAAAACAATTCTTTTCTTCTTTCCCCTTCTGCTTTTCTTACGAGGGAGGAAGGAATCCTCTCTCGCAAGATGAGCGGTGCTCTTAAACACTCAAGCGCAACGAACTGAAAATCGCAATCAAACTCACAAAACTCGCTCCCCGGCTCGATGACGAATCGGCCGGTCTGATCAATAGTAGTAGGTCAGGCAAGAACTAGAAAGTGAAGGTGGGAGGTGCGGTCAGCATCAAAAGACGCTCGTTAACAAGAGGCTTTAGTTCTTTGCAA
Organism: Macrothele yani; assembly: GCA_039090855.1. NCBI lineage: Eukaryota > Metazoa > Arthropoda > Arachnida > Araneae > Macrothelidae > Macrothele > Macrothele yani. The sequence continues at coordinate 46,517,719 of CM077031.1, forward strand.
TTAGCACAGTGTTCTGATGTTACCATGTCAATTCTGTAGGAGGGCTGCCCACATCGGTCATTTAGGATCAGTGGGAACTTACGGATATGCTCCTCTGATGGAAAGATGAGTCGAACACTCCGGCGAAAACTACGAACATTCTTATTTGCAGAATCCTTGGGCGCAGCTGAATGTGTAATAACAGGACCAACAATGTTACCACACTTACTAAGTGCAGTACATATCATCGCATCCAAGATTTCGGGGGCACCGGATGCAAGGAGACCTGAACAGGGCGCCTGGCGATCGGTTCAGCTTCAAGGTGGTGATCTCCCAGGTCAAGACCAAAGTTTAGAAGCGTGTCTGCATGCTCTTTGGATGTGAAATAAACAATCACCGTCCGCGGCCGGCGGGTGAGGTGAATAATGGCTCCGGCTGGAGAAAAGCAAGGAGCGTATCACAATAGACCTTCAGCGGTGTATTCGGAAGAGCATCCAGCCACACTTCCAACTCGCGGGTGGAGTGAAGTTCCTGCGCAGCCGGTGAGAAGTGCGGAACGTCCAATGGAAGTGAGTCACCATGTATCTGGACATGGGCATCCGCAAGGGGAAGGCGAGTCGCTTGTGTCGGTGGGTACGCATCTGAGGTAACACTAGAATAAGAGCGGGAAGGCAATCCTCCACTGAAAGGCAGAGGTGCAGCGCTTTATGGAGCTGATACAACGATGGGCAAGGCTACCGAGGGCAGAGAAGCAACGCCCTCAGAGATATCCATTACGTCATCGGCAGCATCAGAAGCGAACGACGTAGCATCACCACCAGGAGGGGTGGAGTCAGATAGTCGAAGAGTAGAAGAAGAAGAGCAATAGGCAACAGGAGGAGGACGATATTCCTTGTCATTAAGGACGGACGCTGATTGGTTTGCTCCGTCAGAGATAAGGATCGACGTAGTAGGAGAAGCTGTGACGAGAGCGGGAACGTTGCTCTTATCAGCAGTCGACATCGCCGATGGCGAGGCCTAATTTAATAAACACGACCAACTGGTCGAGAAAATAAAATACTGATAGCTAACTGAAAATAGTACTCACCGACTCGGGAGATGTCTTAAATGAAAGATACAACCTTCGTCTTGAAGGCACGCAGAAAAGTTAAATGACAGAGCACACAAAATACACTCAATAGACGGCGAAACACGGAACTCAAAACAGACACGACTTACGTCCCATAAAGCAAGGACTGTTACGGCGCGATTTGACGATAACTCCGTATCGTGTTTGGACATGGCTAGCACAGAGCCCCGATCTTAATCCCATAAAGCACCTTTGGAATGAATTAGAGCGCCGCATAAGTTTGGAACCCAGGCCTACTACTATGCAACAGTTAGCGGCAGCGTTATATGCTGAATGGGAGCTAATACCTATTGCTGTGTTCTGAAACTTTGTCGAAAGCATGTCTCGAAGTGTTAGTGCATGCATTAAGCCCAAAGGTGAACCCACACCGTATTAATGTATGTCAATACATGCTATGTTGTGTTTCCCTTCTAGCTGTCCGGTGATTTTTGTCAATATAGTGTATGTATAGGAGCGTTCAAAAAGTTTCTCCGCAGTGGGTGTCATAGGTTATATGGAAATCAAAACAAATCTGTTATAGGAGCGTATAGTTTTTTTTTGTTTTTTTATTTTTTATTATAATTGGAGATTTAACCACCACCGTGAGCAACTCAATGGACTATAAGCAGTCGCCAGTCCCTAATTAAGGGCCACTGGCGTAATTCATCCATCCATGCCTGACGGGATTCGAACGCGGACTCTTCTCGGACGAATGAACAAAATCCATCGTTTAGTCCACTGCGCCGCCGGGGCGACATGTATAGTTTATTCACTTACAGTAAGTATTGAAACTGTCGCTCTTTGTTTGTAAGATATATGTTTTTCACATGTTTTCACACACATCTGTGAGAGTCAAAAGGTTCCTCCGCAATAATGTTAAGGTTGTTCCACCTAATTTTGATGTCGCTACAGTCAATTTTATATATATTTTTTTTGTATGTTTAATTTCAGCTTTTGCTGTTTTCTTGATAACATATCAAGCTTCAGAATATGATTCACAGCAACACAAATTTTCACAAGTTTATGATAACTTTAGTTTCCAAAATGTGGATGTTGTTTTCATCATTGTCCTTAACAAAGGACGCCTTTCCTTCTGCAGACAGTTTTCCTTCATATCGCGTAACAATTCTTTTAGTCCGTGGACACCAGTATCTAGCACAGAATTCCACCGAGCGCATTTTTCTATGAAATTTTATTGTTTTGTTTGCTTTTCCAAAATTAAACAAAACCGGGTCAAGAACACCTTGACCCAACCCATTTGACCCGCTAGAAAATGTCAACCCGCTTAGCCGTTTCAAAGTTATTGTACGTCGGTACGTTGTAACTTAGTGATACTGTGTCACCCGCCGGGATCCCCCCCCCCCATTGATGTTAGACTAGAAGGTTAATTCGTTGCATTTTCAGATGGGTTAGTGCGCTTTGGGCTGCCGGAAGTAATCGCTTGAGTTGGGCTGCGAGAATTTCGTTTTCAATTGCAGTCAGGTATGTATTCACGCATCTATGCCTGCCCCCTCCGAAAATCTAGAAATGCCCCAGTAGGTAGTTGGCAATCTCTGCTTACGATTAGTTTGTGGTCGTTTATAGCTGAATATTTGGAGAAATGAATTTAAAAAAAACTTTAGAAAATGAAGGAAAATATTAAATTAAAAACATACATCCACATGGACTTCCACCAGAAATTTGTATCATGCTTTAATACTAAATCTAAAGGGGCTGAAACCAAATGGTAGGGGAATGGTTTACACCATACGTTTTCAAGTAACAGTAATGATTATCACTGTGTTCCATAATCACAAACACGCTTGTAGTAAGGAGAGGACATGTTTACCTCTCCTGTTTTTTTTTTTTTTGGAAGGGGGCCCTTTCTCCAGCACAACGTTATCTCACTAGCATCCTCAATGTTTTTCACCACAACCATGGTGAAATGCGTGGTAAATTACTGAATTAAAGCAAAGGTACAAAACATTTTTATATTTTATATCAGTTATATAGTAGCAAACAAAAGTATTTGGCGAAACACTTTTTCGACCATAATATTTTTTCTGCTGGACCAAATCGTGTCATTTTGGGATACGATATGTGTTATTCAGTTGTAAACATGACCCATATGCAGATGGATCGGAAACCTTAACACAGATCAGATACCGAGCTTAATCGCAAAGATCATACAAATTGACCAACAAAGTAGGTGTGTATCACATTCATTTAATGCAACGATAACAGAAAACAAGAACAAGAAAACGACCAAAAATAACTTATACTTAGGGGGATAATCACGAGACTTAATAACAGCTGCACAACGGGACGGCATCGAGCCCACTAGCTTCTCAACGGTGACCTGCGGAATTCGCGCCCATTCTACAGACAGCTAGTCAAACTTCTGGGCCCTATTCCGGCAGGTTTTCTTCGCACATCGTCTCTCCAGCTCCTCCCTCATGTTCTCGATGGGGTTGAGGTCTGGAGATTGGCTTGACCAGTCTAGAAGTGTGACCTGTTGCTGCTGGAAGGCTGCCTTCGCTACTCTGGAGATGTGCTTTGGGTCGATGTTTTGCTGCATGATCCATCCTGGTGGCATGTTCTGGTTTGCCCATGAGAAGACATCGGTGATGGGCATGTTCGTGTAGCTCTGGTCGGTCATTATTCCGTCAATCGTGATGATGGGGCCCATTCCATTAAGAGAGAAGGCGCCGAAAACCATGTGTGATCCTCCTCCGTGCTGGACAGTCGGCTGAGGGAACTGTGGGTTGAATCTCTGTCCACAAGGACGTCATACGTATCGCATGCCATCATTTCCGATCAAGTTGAACTTGCTCTCGTCGACGAAAAGCACTTTACTCCAGTTCGCCGCGGTCCATTGTCGATGACGTCGCGCGAACGCGACTCTGGTTTGTCGATTCTTGACTCCGATGAGTGGTTTCTTGGCGGGGCGTCTTCCATTCAATCCACCAGCAATGAGACGACGGGAGATGGTCATTCGGCTGACGTTCAGGTCGTCGCTCTCACGGAATTCGGTGGCAATGTCCACAGCAGTCAAGGTGGGATCAGCACAAGATCGACGGAGGATGCGTCTATCCTGACGCAACGTAGTGGAACGAGGCCTACCACATCGCGGACTGTTCTCGACCGTCCCAGGCTTCTTATAACGTTGCAGGATAGCTGAAATGGACTGGTGTCGGATCTTCAGGGCCCTCGCTATGTCGGTGACGCGCATTCCGGACTCCATCATGTTCACGGCCACCTGGCATGCTCCAACAAGGATCTCCGCCTTTTTACCAATTTCTGAAAACCTAAAATTGACTTATTATCACACTACACATCACAAAACCCGTAAAAATCACAAGAAAAACATTAATGCATGCAGCAAACAAATGGGTAATAATTGGCGACTCTTGAATATGGCCCATTTCGAACGACAAATTCGCTCTGAGCGAAATACAAACTACGCGGTATTGTAACCCACCAATCAACTCATATCATACCCCAAACTGACCCGATTTGGTCGAAAAAGTGTTTCGCCAAATACTTTTGTTCGCTACTATAAGTGTAGATTCCTTAAAATTTGCAATATACAAGCAAATATTTTTATACATATTAATGAAAATGAATAACAAAGTTCTTATTATATGTATGTAATCAGTCAACAAGTTCCAGGCCCCCTCAAAATTTGTAATTGCCCTCCTACCCCCAGAAAAAAATCTGAATGTAACGCTGACTGCAGTGAAATATTGTAGATAATTTAACGCAGTCTGGCTGTTGCGTCGATGTTATGATTGGCTGACTAAAGAAAACCCGGCGGGTAACAGTGATACTATGAAAAGTGAGGTTGGTTACTAATTATTATTTTTTTCTTTGCTGATGAAAAACTTTAAGAACCGTGTTTTTAAACTGTTCAACTAAATGTATCTCCAATGAAAAAAAGGCGCTTGTGCTAGTGGACATTGACGAAGTGCACCAAAAGAAAACTACTCAGTATCTTAAGTTATCCACTGTTGTTTACCCCCCGAACAACCCCAAAAGAGAAAAAGTAAATTCCGAAGGTTATATCCTAAGAAATTCCCATTAAATGGAAGGAAATTCCACCACCGACGAAAGAGAATTACAAGGAACACAATGACTTGCTCAAGCACATATTCCAAGTTAACTTAAGATTTATTTGTGTACATTCAGGCACTTCGAGAGCCCTTCAATTTACAAAGGAGCCTCTTAGTGGGCGATTTTTCTTTAGCTAGCTAGGCCAAAATAAATATTAAAACATGATATGGTGTTTAGAGTCCAGAGTATGTTTAACAGTCCTAAATAATTCCTTTCAGAAATCTTGGTCTGCAAACCAAGTAGTTTTCACCTGTAAAGTTTTAAAATTAGGTAGGTAAGTGGCAAAATTTATTTTATGGCCTGCTTTACATATTATCACAGGACCTGACAGTTCACTCAATGTCACTGCCAGTACTCCCATATTACTAAATCAGAAAAAAGTGTTCCCAACAATAGCCAAAATTAGTACTCTTTAATTAATTTCTTTTTCGTAAGGCTATCACTGGCAGCAACTAGACATTCATAGAAGAAGTAGCATGCAGCCCTTCGTAGGACTGCTATTTTTCAGCTTTATATATACATTTATAGGGGGATGTCGACTATATGCTTTTGGGCGGAGGGGGGCACATCTCTTTTCATACGAAATTTCGTTCACTTTGACATCTCAAAATCAGTTTTATTGTAGGTTACCGCATTTAGATAAATCGATATTTTGCAAAATGTATAATGTAATCAGCACTAAACTCAAAGTTAAATTAAAAAAATTGAAGCGTGAAAATTGATATTGGGATTGCGCTGCACTAAATTAATATACAAACTCAACTATCTACGATATTAAGATTTCAATTTGAATTTTGTAGATCGGATAAATAGAACTAGTCAATGATAATCAAATGTTTTTAAATTAGTACGCGATCGCATTGACTTTAGAATGCGTGCTACTATATAGCAGGCCATCACTTTGACATCAGGAGAGCACACGAATTGATCAATGCGTGATGGCCCAACAACGCAGACGTTGCTGTGACGTCACAGACCGTTGTTCAAGTACGTGCGGGTTGCCGTAGGTCAAGTCATTTTTCTCAGTAACTTTATTTCACGTATTTCTCTTTGATTTAACGTATCGTGCGATGCCAGTGAGCTTAGTAAACATTTCGGCCACCTGATTAAAGCAGATAGCGCTGCAAGTACTGAATGACGTCAGAGCGTTAGGGGCAGACGCATCCTATTATACGTATAAGTTTTATAAACAATGACATTTTCAGTACTGTTTGAGATTCTGACCAGCAACCCCACACAAATTTACATATTCTTTGCTTTCCTCTTGTAAAAAAAAAAAAAAAAAAAACTTCTCAAATGAACTTTCATCCCCGCCTTTTTTTTTGTTTGGAACACTTAGCTCCCCTCTCAAATTTTTTTTGTACCATTACCCAAGGAATTTTTGTATGCCAAATCATAATTTCCTAAGAACACATTTTAGACATTCTTTAATTAGGTGGACACCAGACACTTTTTGTGCTCTGGTGTTCAGGTTTCTCTTCCTGAAAGGTAGTTTGGAGGTCATAGCCTAAGTAGTCATACAGATGTTAGCCGCTGTGTGGCGCCTGATGTAGGCATTTTTAGTTATTTTTTTATTTATTGGAGGTTTGAGGACCACTGTGAGCAACTCAACGGGCTATAAGCAGTCGCCCCTGCCTAATTTAAGCACTCTGGTTCCAGGGAAGGGAGAGCCAGTGCCAAAAGACAAACACAACATCCATGCCTCACCGGGATTCAAACCTGGACATCTTTCGGACGAATGATCAGAGGCTATCGCTTAGACCACTGCGCCACAGGGCGGCATAGGCATGTTGCCATCGACGACATGATACGGGATAATAGGGGTATCAAATACAAAAAAATTGCCAGTACGTTATTTTTTTCTTTTTTAATTGAAGCTTTAAATGATTTATTGGACGTAGTGGTATAGACATGAAAAACATGATACAAATAATTCACAGGATACAAAGATTACACAGCAACAAGTACAAATCATACATGGTTTACAGCATGCCAAATGATCAATGTACACAGATATAGACAGTGTTGATCACCGAACACATTGCGAACAAGGATACATCAAACGGATTTTACAGTTTGCCAAATGACCAATGTACACAGATAACCAGTGTTAAATAAGTAACATATGGAGAGCCAGCACCAAAAGACAAACACGAACATCCATGCCTCACCGAGATTCGAAACTGGACATCTTTCGGACGAATGATCAGAGGCTATCGCTTAGACCACTGCACCACAGGGCGGCATAGGCATGTTGCCATCGACGACATGATACGGGATAATAGGGGTATCAAATACAAAAAAATTGCCAGTACGTTATTTTTTTCTTTTTTAATTGAAGCTTTAAATGATTTATTGGACGTAGTGGTATAGACATGAAAAACATGATACAAATAATTCACAGGATACAAAGATTACACAGCAACAAGTACAAATCACGCATGGTTTACAGCATGCCAAATGATCAATGTACACAGATATAGACAGTGTTGATCACCGAACACATTGCGAACAAGGATACATCAAACGGATTTTACAGTTTGCCAAATGACCAATGTACAAAGATAACCAGTGTTAAATAAGTAACATATGGAGAGCCTGCGCCAAAAGACAAACACAAGCATACATGCCTCATCGAGATTCGAACTTGGACCCAACTAGGGCGACTTATCAGAAGCGGGCGACTTAGGTATGTTGCCACCGTCGACGACATGATACGACATAATAGGGGTATCAAATACAAGATAATTGCCAGTACTTTTTTTGCTTTATTGGACCTGGTGGTACAGTGGGGGGTACAAGACAGACAGACAAACAGGATACAGATATTTGACAGAAAGAAGTACATATCATACACGGTTTACAGCATGCCAAATGATCAATTTACTTACAAATAACCAGCGTTGGGCACGTAACACATTGTTAACGAGTATACATCAAACATTGATTTGACAGTACGCTAAATGACCAATGTACACAAATAACCAGTGTTGGGCACGTGACACATTATGAACAAGTATACAACAAACACTGATTTTTACAGTATGCTAAATGATCAATTTTCACAGAAATATCAAGTAACACATTGTGAACAAGTACACATCAAACATTGTTTTGACAGTTGCTAAATGAGCAATGTACACAAACAGCCAGTGTTGGACAATTAACATATTGAGAGCCAGTGCTCACCGGGATTATTAAGCACCCATGCCTCACCGGGATTCGAACCCGGACCCAACTGGTGACTTGAAGCCAGAGACGTAGACCTCAGAAGCCAGATAATTAGACCACGGAGCCACCGTGGCGGCTTATACACGTTGACACCACCGACATTGTAAGGTGACGAAATCAGGCCCCACTAATTATTTCCATGTAGTAATATTTTATGTAATTATTACTTATTTTTGTGCTCTGGTTAATAATCTAAATTCAAACGCACATGTTGGCACCATTTCGTTTGTAAGCTGGATTATGTAACCGAACGAAGCTGGTGACTAGCGGCATCCGTTGAATTCCAACTGGTCGATGGATTCTGATGTATAGGTCAAAGGTCACCACTTCCGTTGAACGGCTAACTCCACACCAAGAGGATTTCCAGAGGCAGAAAGGAGTTGGGGAGGGATGAGAAAATTCAGGATATAAAAGGAAGCGACACGTTCGCTAGAGAGGCTTAGCGAAGCAGAAAAGGGGAGTCTTCATCCTCCTTTCCACTTCGCTTCCGTGTCACTTTCCTATCAGGCATTCCAGGCCAAATCTCCTAGCTTCCTATTTCTAAGGATTGTTTAAGACCTGGGGTCAGGCACTCCCTTCCTAAAATGCGTTACATATGTTCATTTATGATCAGCAGCAACTAGAGAAACTTTCGCGTTTCACCTTCCACGGAGTAAGAAGTATTTTACAGAGAAAGTGTTGGTTAGACCTCTCAGGGTTTTTCGTTTTCCACTGACGGAGGAGTCAGGGTTTTTGTTTCGGCAATAAGAGATCGGCCGGGATTTTTGACGGAACGACTCAAGTTCACGTGGCTGAGGGTCTTCCGGGATATCGGCGAGATAGTGAAGTGTTCGTTACCTGGAAACCTGTTGGCATGTGGAGATAGCCAATCAAACGCAACTTCTTCTTGCATCTATTAAAATTTGTTCGTCTAACCAAGTAATTGTTATTGGAGTTCCTCATTATCGTAGAACTTAAGAATCGCTGACTACACGTTCCAACATTTCAACGACCGAATTTAACTCGACGGCAGTCAAAAGAACCTACGTAAGGCCCGTTTGAGAGATTCGGATTCAATATGGCCTGGAGGCAGATCGAACTCAGCGGGACCTGACATGGGATAATAGGGGTATCAAATACAAAAAAATTGTGCGTTTATATAAAAAAATTAGTACAATATACAAAAGAACAGTACTTTTTTGGGGGGGGATTGAAGGTTTAACGACCACAATGAGCAACTCAATAGGCTATAAGCAGTCGCCCGTCCCTAATTTAGGGTCACTGGTTCCAGGGAAGTAACACAGCCAGTGCCGTAAGACAAACATCTATGCCTCACGGGATTCGAACCCGGACCCTTCTCGTACAAACTGTCATAAGCCAGCGCTTAGACCACTGCGCCACCGGGGCGGCGCCGGTACGTTAGACTGAAATTGTGTGCGAGATGAGTACCACATTGACCAAACTGGAGACCTGTACAGAAATGCAAATTTTAATCACGCGTTCCGATAAATGTTTACAGTCCTTAGGAGACTACGTCGAAAAATGAATAAGTGTTTTACCTTTAACGACCATGACCCAAAAATCTTGTATTGCTCTAAATACCATAACGCCCGAAACTGTCTCATGTCTCATTTCTTTGTGTAATAACACCAATAGTGACTGAGGGTGATTCCTCCTGATCCCTCATAGGTCCAGAAAATTTGAAGAACAAGTAGGGGTAAGGAATCTGATCCTCTCTAGACATGCGTTTGGAGCGGCTATTGCCGTTTGTACGTACGGGCGTTATGGTCGTTAAAGGGTTAAACCAACATGAATAAAAAAATACTCAGATGATGCAACAGTAACTAACTTTCTGATCGGCCCTCGTAAAATAAAGTTTACCATTGAAACTAATGTTAGCGTAAATAATGAAGTCATTGGGCATTAAATGTACGAGGGCAACAACAAAGGTTCTGCACACATTAATCTAAAACAGAAAGCCGATGATGCAATCTGGAAAATCATTGAGTCATGTCAAGGTCAGACTCAGCAACGCAGTGATGTCAGAAGTACGCGTTATCATTTGCTGTGTGGACGTCGGAGGGTTTGGAAATTTAAGCGTGCAGCTCCTCAGGTAGAGTCACGGGGTTTAACAGCACTCCTGCAGGAAAATGGAAACCGGAAGGGGAAAGGGAGGGGGGGGCGTCCGACACAGATCCTCACTGCCTTGCAAGAAGTTTGTGTGTAGAAGAAACTTTAGTGAAGCACAATTTCTCGCCGGGCATCGCGCTTTCGGGAGGACTGAAGCAGCATCGAAGATGATCACCGCTCAGGCAGACCTCAAACTGCGACAGAAAGAATCTGTCACCATTGTTGCAACGCTTCTCGATGAGAAGCGCAGTTTGACAGTAGAGGAGATTGCTCATCAGGAAAATTTGTCCACCATGTCTGTTTACCGGATTCTGCCTGACCCACCAGGGGGGGGTCGCTGCGCGTTGTATGCCCCCAATCAACTTATCCCCGAGTTGAAGAAAACCAGAATGACCATCTCATATGATCCCCTCTACATATTCGAAAAGCAAGGAGGCGCCTTTTTGAACAAAATTGTCGCAATTGATGAGACTTGGACCCGTGAGTTTGAGCCGAAACTGAAGTCACTCAGTTGAATGGAGGCATCCAAGCTCCCCAGTCCCCACGCCTATCGAAGTGTCGTCGGCAACAATTCAAAGTGAAGCACATGATCTTTGCGTATGATGACCAAGGTGTTGTAGTCTGAGTGTCGGTACGACAAAATGTCAACGCACAATATTATCGGGACTTTCAGAAGAAAAAATGGAGACCGAAAATGCGTCAAAATCGCCCCCAACAGTTTGGAAGGGGTTTGGCTCATTTGCCCGACGTTTACTTCACCGAAGGGTCACTTGATCGAAAAGTTCATTTCACCGAATCAGTTTATCGAAAACTTTATATTTCATTACAGGATCTGTTGAAGCATGGTGCAAGTTCGGGTGACAGAACATCGAAACGTTTTGAATCATACTCCAATTGCACTTTTAATTTCTCTGTGTTCCAGAGAACGCATAGATTTAGTTTTAAGACAAAAAATAATTACATTTAAGTCCCTAGGCCTCCGCTTAGGCCTTTCTAGCAAATTTTAATGTTTTTTATAAGGTGTACATAAAAGTCATGTTCAGAGCTCATATTCATAAGGTTTACATAAATAGTAAAGTTAATAACATTGCAAATTTTTTTCAGGCAAAAATAAAAATAAATTTTAGGTCCCTGGGATTTTTCAACTAATTTTAATCGTGCGAGCTCTTATTCATAAGAGGGCCCAGGCATGTTGCTTTATAATTAAATGTTTTATGCCTGTGTAAAAGCGCAAAATTATTAACTCGACTTCGTGTACTTAACTAATATGAGCACCCATGACTAAAATTGCAAAATTACTAACTTCAGTATGTGGGTAATTAGTATGAGCATACATGACTGACATTTGCAAACAAGGCCTAAGCTGAGGCCTTTTTAGCAAATGTCAGTCATATCAATTTTAGGTTTGGCCTTTTATCAAAAACCTAAAATTGATTTTTATATCTTAGTAAATGTGGAACATTATTCACTTGACCCCATATGTAAACCTTATGAATAATGACGTGGGGTGACTAAAATTTGCTAAAAAGGCCTAAACTGAAGCATAAGGACTTAAAATTATTTCTTTGTGTATGAGTAAATAAATGCATGAAATTATAAACTTTGTTTGCTATATAACCCAAATGAATATGACCACTGTAGCTTAAAATTTGCTAAAAGGGCCCAAATCTATTCCTATAATCCCTTAAAATTGATGTTTTAGGTTTGAGCAAAAGTGCAACATATTTTACTTTACATTTTATGTAATGTTAGTGAATATGAGCTCGGAGGATTAAAATTTAACAAACATGCACATATCGAGCCTTATAATTAATGTTATATTAAAAAAAACTACTCATGGGGAGGTGCTTCATAGAAATTAAAAGTATTTATTATACAATCCGATAATGTTTAGGTGGCCAGTTTTTAAAAAACCCGCACCACGCTTCAACACATCTCTAACAAAAAAATTCTAAGTTTTCGATAAACTGACCATTCGGTGAAATGATCTTTCGATATAATGAACTTTTAGGTGAAGTGACCTTTCGGTGAAATGTACTTTTTCGATCAAATGTACCTTTTCGATTAAAGGATCTTCGGCGAAGCGGTTTTCGGTCAAGTGACTTTTCGATCAAGTGAACGATACCCGGTTGGAAGCGGAAGCGATTCTGCTGCATAAAAACGCATCGTGTCATGGTGCAGCGTAGGTACTGGGACTTTCGGCTGGAAAACTTTGTGCCACCATACAGCCCTGATCTCAGTTCACCAGACTTTGTTCTTTTCCCAAAGTTAAAACGGCTTCGTGGAATCCGCTACGAATTTCTGGACGAACTCTAATTGGACTTGACCCTACGTTGGAATAAACACAGAAATACTTTCGCATGAATTATCAAGAAATATTGGACTCATTAGTAAATTATTAACAACTCTCAGTTAAAACGCTACTTCTCCTGTATCACTCATTAATTCAGACTCACATTAACTATTGCTTTTTAACCTCGGGTCAAATAACTAAAACAAACTTAAATAAATTACAGGTATTACGAAATAAATACATTAAATTAATAAACCTACTTACAAAACGAAGTACTGCTATGACAACACACATACATTCATATTTACACCCTCCAGTTCATCCTAATGATTTCCGAATCTTAATAGATCAACTTTTCTATTACAAGCTAAGTAAATTTATGTTTTAAATACTCAAGGTTAATCTGCATGTAGACTTAATTGAAATTAACTGCAACAGACATAACTACTAAACAAAAAATACTAAACAAAACTACTAAACAAAAAATAGATTACCGCTTTCCCCAATACAGCCTAAAACCCAGCCATTAAAACAAAGCTTGAATTACTCTGGACCGGATTACTGGAATTCATTACCTGTGCACTTAATATCAATGACCAAAATCTCTTGAAAGAAACACTTAAACACTGAGTTAGAAAATAAGAAATACTTTACGTAATTTATTCAAACACCAATACTAATTAATTACTAAAAACAAAATGTTATTTCTACATTTATTATTCTGAATTGGATTCATCTACTAAGGCGAAACTTGCTTGTCTTACAATTTGAAGGAGCGAAGGGCTTGTCAGGACTCCTAAAGGGCATTTTTCCCTTTGCTGTTCAATTAATAGCCTTTGTATGCATAATTTATTGCAAATTAAAATTGTCATGTAACAGCATAAATAAAATTATTACATTAATATGACAGCTGAACAAAGATGGCGTACTACGGGGCTTCCAGGACCTACCTCACCGCTGGCAAGTTGTCATTAGCAGCTGAGAGCCGTAACATCGAACAACAATAAGGTGCGTTTTCTCAGTTACTTTACACTTTTTTCAAAAATGGACAGTGTGCAGAAGTTGTGGTAGAACCCCGTTATTACTTTATCGGTCCTACTGTTTTCTTCCTAAAACCAAATATTTGTAAACTTATTACTAAGTGATATCCAGGTATTCCCGAAGCTGTTAGTGGAGACAGTTTCGCAAGCGAGCTTTGTCGATTGAATCTGTAGATTGTGAGTACTAAAAGGATGCATACAATCTTGGACAGCATATCCTTGAGTGTGTTACATAAAACACATACTGGAGATGTACTCTTTGACAGCTTTGTTACTTACATAGGTGACTTGCCTGGTTATCTATCTACTACTGGCCCAAAAGACTTACTTCTGCCCAGATTCGGCAGTATGTAAGAACTGACAGATACACACGTATCTTTCTGTGCATTTTTTCATTCCTATCGGACGCCATAGTCCGAATCTCCTAGATTTCTAAAGGTTAAGATATTGGTTCAGAAAATCCCGTTCTAAATTCCTATCGAACAGCATTCATTCATTCATCGTTTAGTTTTAATCTTTTTTCACAAAAATATTTCGCTGAAGTAACTCAAGCTTTTTAACTTTTCTATTGCATTCGATAGAAGAAGGCATAACCAGCTGCATGAAAAATTGTTACATAACATTAAAATCAGGAGGTGCAACATACAAATTTTAGTTTAAAGAAAAAAATTTAAAACATTTGGTATCAAGCCTAAAAATTCGGCATGACAGAAAATTTAGGAGGCGGCCTTAAAACAGGAAAATCAGTAGATTATGAAACTCTAGCAGTAGACAGGAGTCAAAATCAGATCTGATAAATCAGTAAAATGGCAGTTAAAAATTGTTTTCAGTAGATTAGGAAAATCTCAGTAGTCGGGAGTTCGAAATCAGTAGATCCAATAAATACGTAAAATGGCAACACTGGTCTAAAAGCTCCCAGTACACTTAAGGTGGATCCACCTAAAATCTTTGCGTTGTATTTCCAATGGGCAAACTTATGTAGCCATTTTCTTCACCATTTTCATGCGATTCCAAGGATAAGAATTTGAACATCGATAAACATAACTTCACATTATAGCCTAGTATACTTAATATTTTCTAAAATTTGACCATAATTAAGGAATCCAACATTTGTTTGTCTACTGACGTCATCAATGTACAGTTTGCGCCATCTATTTTCTGGTCTCAACACCAAAGGAAAAGTTACTGATTTTTAATATAATTATAGTTAAGTTTTAGAAAATATTAAGTATACTATGCTATAATGAGAATTAATTTTTATCAATGTTTAAATTCTCATCCTTGGAAACGCATTAATTGTGAAGAAAATGGCTACAGAAGTTTGCCCATTGGAAATACAACGCAAAGAATTTAGGTGGATCCACCTTAATGAACAAACAGTTACAGATACGGCAGTCCCAAAAGACAATATTCACACTTCAAAATTTAACCATTTAAAAAGTTTTGGCCTTTGGGAAAACTGTTTAGTTACGCGAAAGTTGCATAGACGTCATTTTACAGATGTACTCTCACCGCCTAATAACTGCCGTTTATCTAACACAACCCCTTCTTGGTGTGGGATTTTTTTTTCGTCAGTGTATGTGCTCTACTTAAGCACTAAAATTAAACTTATTGAAGGGAAAGGACAGTCTGAATGTGAAGCAGCTTACAGAAAAATTCTGTGTTGGCAAGTCTCAGGTTTATGAAATCTTAAAAAAAAGCTAAAAACGGAATGGATTAATGGAGCAGTGGCTCTGAAAGAAAATATGAACTCGTAACTAAGAAATTATCATTGTATGGGAGTGGTTTGTGGCTGCAAGGTCAAAAAATAGCCTGTTCTTAGTCCTATCCTGCAAGTTCAGGCGAAAAAAGTTGCTAACACGCTTGGTAAAGACTTACATGCTGCTAATGCTTGGCTGGAAAGTTTTAAGAAGAGGCATAGCATAAGCTTCAGAAAAATTTGTGTTGAATTAGGTGCAGTGGAGGTAAAGTCAGTTGCTAAATGGACAGCCAAGATTAACAATATTAATGGTTATGAACCTCAAGATATTACGAACTGTGACGAGACCGGTTTATTTTTTCGTGCACTGCCAAAAAACACGCTATACCTGAAGTGGAGAATGCAGTGGCAGTAAACATTAAAAAAGCAGTTCCCAGTTTCTGCGTGCGTTTATGGAAATTGAGAAACTATTGATCATTAGTAAGGCAGCAAAACCAAGATGTTTTCGAAATATTGATTTACAGAAACTGCCTGTTGCGTGGAAGAATAATAGAAAAGCCTGAATCACAGCTCAAATTATGGAAGATTGGCTGATAAGACTGGACACAAATGGAACAGCAAGGCATAATTTTTTTTATTCTTTGACAACACCACTTGTCACCCACACATTGAACTGTCAAATACATATTCGGCTTGCATTTCTACCCCCAACCACCACATGTTTAACCCAGCAGATGAATCAGGGCTTCATCAAAACTATGAAGCTGAATTACAGGAAAATGTCACGCAGTCACTGCTAGCAAAGATGGGTCATGCTGGAAACGCAACGATCTTGCTAAATGTATCAGTCCTTGATGCTGTTATGTGGATTGGAGAGGCAGTCATTGACATCTCGCCAAAAACAGTGCAACTATGCTTCCAGAAATTCAATTTTCCTGCCGAAATTGCAAAATGGAAGAACTGGGAGAAGTCACACAATCTACGGAAGATCTACAGAAAGCAACTGAGTATTCTGGGTTATCAAGCGTTCAAGTGATTATGCAGGCATCGACAATGATTTTGACACAAAACACCAATCGGCAACACATGAAAATACCACCAAGCGTCACGAAAACTCAGATTTTAGCAGCAGTGACGAAGGTGCTCAAGAAGTTAGTGACTTTAGTCACGAGTTCTACCAAAACTTACCGCGATTGTCTGAAAAACATTCAAGATATAACTTTGCACCTCAAGGAGACGCTGAATTGTTTTAGCTTATGAGCAATGCAGGTGAGTTGAGTGAGCGCAGAATCTGCTGTGGGGACCAGACAACAATTTTGGATTTTAAAAAATCAGCCATAATATAATAAATGTGAGTATTGTTTGCGATTGAAATCTAGGCACGTACATAGTTTAGTAAATTTAGAAAGAGTTCTTTCTTAATGTCTCTTCATTGCTTTTTTTTTTTTTTTTTTTTTGCACGTAGGTATGCAAGTACTCCCTGGTAGCACAGCTACGTAAATTCAATGCTAAATTAGGTTTAAATTGTGAAACGTGAAAACTTTTCAGTTTTTCATGGAAATTCAACGCCGAATTTACATGGACAGAAAAGTGGCATTAACGCTGAGAATTAATGCGTATATCTAATGTAGATTTTATGCTTCAAACTTTCAATTAAACGTGTGCATATTAGGAAGCACTGATTCCACATCGAATTTACGTTCCAATTTCAACCATCGTTGATCGCACTGCAAACCGCGCGGCACCGATATCAGTGGTGCATGAACGCCTGAGGCACCTGATCTTGAAGAGTCAGCTGCTCGAATTTTTCTGTTACAGAAGTTTTCTTACCGCTTTAGTGTACATTCAAGGTTGTAACCGGCCCGCGGGTATCCGATGGCACACCTGAACTCAGCTCAGGTATTTCTCGTGCGTGCAGGGGTAACTTAGTGGTGTTTTGTTTAGGTCATGCCTAGGAGAGTACCGGAAGGGCCAAATCAGTCTAGCGGAGAACAGTCGGAGCTTCGGCTCCAATCGGCAGCACGTGGTCAGCCCGACGACTCTGAACGGAAGGCTATCGAAAATCCACGAAGCAAATCGTTAATGGAATAATAAAGTTTTGCTGTTTCAATATTTATTTCCGTGTACTGGACTGAGTTTGGTCGATATAATAATTCTTCTAAGCAAGGACGTCTTCAGGCGCCTCGATAGCCAGATCTCATAGTAAAGGCGAGGTGGTAGCTCGCTATACGGCGCGAATCAAAAGGTATAATCCAAGATATTATAAGAGATATAATCAAAGATTTAAGAATTGATAATATGTTTGGCCCTACAGCTATATTTCTCATAAGCAAAAGCGAACTATAAGGGGAAAATTACAATTAAATTGTGTAGCATATTATATAATACTTCCACGCCTTAGTGCATAATTGAAAAACAGCTGAAATGTGGTGGAATTTATGTAGAAATTAAACACGCTGAAATAAGGCAGAATAGTTGTTGACATTTGGTAGTTGAAATCAGGTGGAATGCAGTTGAAACCACAGGGTAGAATTTTTGTGGATAGTTTGGACATTTTCAACGTAAGTTTTACCACACTTTTCGCCGTGAATTCAACCTTATGCGGAACGTAACTTCAATGTAAATTCTACATGGTTGTGCTACCAGGGATTGTTATTGTTTACCCTTCTGCGATTCCATCAGAAAATAATCTGCATACACACGTTTCTCAGATCTGTGCAAAAACTTTGCCCAAACTTCAAACATGTTGTACTGTACATACTACAGTGTAACATATCTATATTGCTTAAATTTAGGATGACATTTGTAAGAGTTGGAGCGAATTTCAGGAATGAGTTAAAACTATTTTTGGACCAGGTCCATAATAAACAGCAACCAATTTCTGATCAGAAGAAGATGGCTGGGTCTGAGACACTCATGGTTGACTTGTTAGAAAAATTCTAGGACTTGTCAATAGACTTGACATTGAGTCTGAGGGTAACCAGATTAAGATTGTAAAGGCTTTCTGCAGTACAATGAATCACAAGAAGCTTTAATTCATAATCTTCAATGTGAATTGCACGAAATAAAATATGTTCGCAACCGTAATATTGAATAAACAATATTAGAACTAGCTCTGGACCAGGAAAGGATGACATTTATTTTTATGTTGTTAAGAATAGATATTTAGTAGGGGGTTTAATTAATTCAGCTTTAATCTTGTTTTCAATACTGATATCTTTACACATGCACTGAAAATTACGAAAATGTTCCCTAAATTTAAATCTGGAAAGAGTAATGAAGCTAACAACTATCGTCCTATAGCTAATATGTCAATCTTTGCAAAAATCCTAGAAAAATTAATCTATAAGAGATTCTCATTTACAAAAATTTAATATCATTAATAAAAATTAGTTTGGCTTTCAACCTAATAAATCTACAGAATCGGCGCTCTTGCACCTTCAGAATGTAATTAAAAAATCTTGAATCTAAAAAATATAACACTTGCCATTTTCCCTGACTTGACTAAAGCGTTTGACACCCTAAATCATCATTTTTTTAACCAAATTATATAATACGTGTGTATTTTTTTTTTTATTGGAGGTTTAACGACCACCGTGAGCAACTCAATGGGCTATAAGCAGTCGCCCGTAACTAATTTAGGGTCACTGGTTCCAGGGAAGGGAGAGAGCCAGTGCCGTAAGACAAACACAACATCCATGCCTCACCGGGATTCGAACCCGGACCCTGTTCGGACGAATGATCAGAGGCCATCGCTTAGACCACTGCGCCACCGGGGCGGCTATAATACGTGTGTAAGGGGTATTGCACATACCTTACTTAGTAATTGCCTAACTGAGATTTCAATATACTATCGTTGATCAAACTCAATCAGCACTACAACAGATTATTTCAGGAGTCCCTCAGGGCTAGATTCTAGGTCCTTTACAATTTAATTTATATATAAATTATATTTTTAACATAACATCTAACAATGCTCTAATACTGTATGCTGATGATACAATATTATTCCACGGCAGAAACCTTAACGAAATGGTTGCTCAGGCAAATCAGCAATTACAGATCTACTCTGAATGATTAACATACAATGAACTTATAATTAATGCTAATAAAGCAAAATTCCTTATCTTTATTAGACAAAAATATTACATACACAAGTTCCATGTTTACTTTTAAATAATACTCCTATTGACATGGTACAGGACTAAGTACCTGGGAATTATTTTAACTTCCGACCTAAGATGGAATAACCATATATACAATTGCAAATCGAATTTCTAAAAACATTGGGATTGCCAGCAAAATTATTTCACGTTTACCTACCAAAACACAAACTTTTGTACTATACACTATTCCAATCACACATTGTTTTTCCTCATGGGGACAAACCACTCCAGCCAACATAAAAAAACTACAAGTCCTACAGAATAAATACATTAGGTTACTAGATTTAAAAATAATTTTTTCTTCTCATACCAACTTCCAACCTTTCACTTTTCACCATACCCATGTCAACCCCAACCATTACGGAATTTCATCTATTAAACAATTATTTGATTTCAAAATATTCAAACTTATGTTCCAAAGAATTAAATTAATCTTAAATACAGAAATAATTGAATTTACATACTTATCACTACAATACAAGACAGATCATTATTATGACTCATACATGCTGAAACCCTCATGATGAAGCAGAGCTTACCCGAATGCTGGAACACACTACCAGTTGAGTTAAGCACAGTAACATAAGTTTATTCATAAATAAACTTAAAATAATACTTGCTAAGATAATTAAATAATAACTTAAAACGAAATTATTTACAATATATTTAATAACACTGTTGTTTCGTGAACTTGAGTTTACTTGCCTTTTTACTTCTGAGATCAGGCTTGTCAAGACTCATGCCTTTTCACAGATTTTCCCTGCAGTTCTTATGAAATATAAATTATTTAATTATATCCACAAAGCCAACAAGGGGGGATAAACTACGAGATTCGACGTATATTTTAAAATACAATTGTAGTTGCTGAACAGCATATGAATGAGGAAACTTGTTTTGCAGATTAATATTTTGAAAATAAAATTCAGCTTACGATTTTGTAAAAACATCCAGCGATTTTATTTCGAAACGTTTATAAAAAAATTAGCTGGGTTACTGAAAGAACAAGAGACAAATAATTAGATGAAGGACTGACTGTTTCTGTATTTTTACTTTTTGATTAATTTAAGCGTTTATCAAATATGACGACAACATAAACCCAACACGGGGATGACAATCCAGTCTCTTCAAATGAGCAATCTTGAATATGGGAGGGGGGGGGGACTTATTTAGTTATTTATTGATTATTTGGAAATAAATCGCTTTGGCCTCGCCTAATGAGGCTAAAGCGATTATTTAAACAGCACGAAAAATATTGCGTGTGCACTGCCCCAGTAAAATAATTATGGGCAAGATTAACCTTCTCCCTAGTCGGCGTGTACGACTCAGTTACAAATTTACTTGAACGAACATCTAATACCTACTCACAAGGAAATTTTATTAAAAGCTCGTAAATTTCTTCACAAAAGGTTTTCTTGAGAATGTCTGGTCTGGGTGCATAACGGCTTTACACATGTTAACAAAATTATACTTCTGCTAAAAACAATCCTCACCTTGAAAGATCTGAATGAATTTGGAGTGACTGTCCCTCAAGACGCTTAATAACTGGTGATTTTTGGTAGGGGTATACCAATAGTGTTTTTTTTTACTTTGTTTCATTAGTGTTGATGGTATGTACTGGTGATTACATATATGATCTTTTATATTTCTTGTATTTAATTTGTAAGATTGTGAATTTGTAATTCATATGTTATGATTCAATAACAATGGCAGTTTGGTTGCATTGTTGTAGCGGTAAATGTAAATAACCTTTAATAATAACGTAATGGAAAGGGAATAATTTATGATGACAGGAAGGAGAGGGTTTTTTGGGGAAGGAGTTGAATTTGAGAAGGGGTGCGTGGTTTCCACGCCCGAGCAAAAAAGAATGAATGTATGTAGACATGGGTTTGAAGTCTAATCCCACGGTGGCCCAGAGTAATCATTTAAGCAGTTGCTCGATAAAGGATTTTATCGGACACCAAATCGCTTTTGTTGAATGACTTATAAGTACTTCTTTATTGGTGTTTTTAGTGCTCAAGAAATCTTGCAATCTTCTGTTTATAACATTATAAGGTCAAGAACTAGTTAAAATAGCACTGTGACAGCATATGCTAACTCGTATTGATTTGAATTTGCAATTTAGTTTCATTTAATTATGTGACCACATTTTTTTTCTTAATTTAAGTTATCAGGCTGAGAGGGATAACCTGTATTTCATATTTTTGTGTGGGGGAAGGGGGGCGGCGTTTATGTGGACAAGCTCACCCCATGAGATAAGGTACCTCAAAATTTGCCGCAGCCAACTGCCTTCGGCATTGGCTAGAATTCTGGTCTCGAAGATTTCAGTAATTTCCCACGACTAATAGACGTGTTGCCACCTACTCATTACATTCTTTGGTAAACAATTCAACTGACTCGGGTACATTCTAAATAAAGCCCCCCCCCCGCAGATTCTATTCATATTGTGACCTGAAAATCCCCGGACAAAAGAAACGTTTTCAAGCGCCAAGAGACTATTCAGTTTCCTTCACTGAACCTCACTTTCAGAAAGGAAACGATTAGTGACAAAGTGGCTGTCTTGTCGCTTGTAGTGACAGAGGGACAAAGGGACATATCGCAATATTTTTGTAACAACGGCGTTCAGAAGCGGCGCTCGTGACAGAGAGGTCTTGAAGAATTGATAATTTTTCCTTTACAGCTCCGCAAATTTTCTGGTCAATTTGTTTTTGATGGATGAGCGTTTTCATGTATGTTGCTTTATTGCACATCTTCTGACTTTCGGTGGCCTGCTGTATCTATGTTGGAACCTGATGCTTTTCATCAATAGTGGAATTTTATCATATTAAAAATACGGTGTTGTACAAAACTATTGTTATAACCATAAACAGTCGCAGTGAAAATAATTTGGAAATTATATCATCTCTGAAAAACTTTGAAAATTATGACTGGAAACAATTTCAGCACAAGGTTTCGCGTATTAATCATTTAAATTGTTTCTTATCAATATTCATTTCAGCATTGATAATTTAATTTATCTCATGTTGAAACACATTGTGAAATATGCATATCGTCATCATCATCATCATCATCATCATTGTAAACCATTATCAATCCACTGCTGAACGAAGGTCCCCCCAAGTTTTTTCCACAACGGTCCGTCTTGTGCCAGTCTCTTCCATGTTTACTCCCCATACTTTCGAATTTCATCCACCCATCTCCCATGTAGTCTTTTTCGGGGTCTTTTCCTGTTCATTGGAATCCAATCTAAAAATTCCGCTGTCCATCGATGGTCTGTCCTTCTGGTAATATGTCCAGCCCATTGCCATTTCAGGGATTTTACTCTGATCATGTATTCCACTCTTGTCATTTTTCTGATCCACAAGTTTCTCTTCTTATCTCTCCTGGTTACAACAAGCATGCATCTCTCCATGCCCTCTTTGAGTTATCTGCAGTCTTTGTATGTCTTCTTTAGTTAAGGTCCGTATCTCTGCTCCATAGGTAAGCACTGGAAGGATGCATTGATCAAACTCTTTTCTTTTAAGACATAATGGCATATTGCTCTTAAAAATTGTACTTTTTCTTCCAAAAGCTCTCTATCCAAGTTTTATACGCCGATTAATTTCTTCATCAATGTGACCCTCACTTGATATCTGCTGTGCAAGATAATTGTAGGTATTGGTTAACACCAGCTTTTCCTCATCAATCGATAAATCTTCATTTTTTGTAAAAGCATTGTACATCACTTTTGTCTTCTGAAAGTTCATTTTTAATCCCACTTCTTTACTCTTGTCAGCAAGTTCCTGGATCATACTCTGCAGCTCTGATGGGATAGTTCCAAAAATTACTACGTCATCTGCAAAACGAAGGGGAGTTAGATGATCTCCATTAATCTTTATCCCTTTGTTTTCCCAGTTCAGTAATTGAAAGACATTTTCTAATGTGGCATTAAAGAGTTTGGGAGATATAGTGTGACCTTGTCTCACTCCCTTTCCAATTTGTTTAGGTGTTCTATTCTCGAATAGACGAATCTTTGTTTGCACTTGCGTTTCCATAGATGTTATTAATAATATGAATGTATGCATTTTCAATACAGCAGGACTTCAAAGCCATTGTAACTGCTGATGGTTTCACCGTATCAAAAGCCTTTTCATAATCGATAAAAGCCATGCATATGGAAGTTCATATTCCCTCGCTCTTTCAATTAGTTCTCTCAATACGTGGATATAATCTATAGTGCTGTGGCCACTCCTGAATCCAGCTTGTTCTCTCAGTTGAGTCATGTCTATAAACGTGATTAAATGAAAATGAATATCTTCCTGAGTAACACAAGTGCACAGTCATTTCAGAATAATATGACCACCCCAGGAATCACAGTGTACCTGTCCAGGAGTATCGCAAGGTGTACGTCTGAAGGTCGACCACACGGATAAGGAATAATCTCAGGCTACCGCGCCGAAGGTTGAATCATCTCAGGAACAGCAGACTTCGTACGCTCTTCGCGAGGTGCTGTGGTGAGGGTGTATCAAGAATAGACCGACGATACACCGAGTACCATCCGACGTCATAACTGTGGAGCTCCAACGGCCATCGACCCCCAAAAAGGACGTCGCCTCCGTCGAATGGTAAAGGGCAATCGACGCACAACAGTGCAGCAATTGGCCATTCAAATAAAGGCTGGGTCACCAAGGTACGTGCTCCCGATAACTGTAGAGCGAACCCTGTTACGCAAGGATCTCTGGAGTCGACGCTGCGTCAAGGCTCCCATGTTAACCCAGGTCCACCGTCGACGACGTCTGCAGTTCATATCGGACTACCATCATTCGACAGTGGAAGAGTGGAAATATATTGCCTTCTCCGACGAATCGAGGTTTCTACTAAACAGAAGTGGCAGGTCGTGGTGGATACGGCGTCAGACGCACGAGAAACAACACCCGCGTACGATTGTTGGTGGCAATGTGAACGTCTAGGGGATGTTTACCTGGCTGGTATGACATGGGACAGCTGGTACCACCGCATAGATCCCTGAACGCCACTGGCTACCTGTCCATCCTCGCTGACTACATGCATCCCTTCTTGTTGATAGTTTTACACTGGTGGTGATGGTGTTTTCCAACAGGACAGTTCTCCCTGCCATGTCACTAAGGAAATGCGTGACTTGTTCCAGGAACACGACAGCAATGTCTCCGTTAACCTTTAGCTGGGAGATCGCCCGATCTCAATCCCATAAAGCACTTGTAGGAGTACTTGAACTGACAGGTTCGACGTTTCGACCTTTAACCACATCATCTCCTGTACTTCCATGCTCTGCTGCTGTCTAAATGGGCACGTGTGCTTTGTGTTGATTATTTTAAGCGTTTATCACGTATCACGAGAACACCCCAGGAATACCCACCGTTGGCCCGGATGACATTGGCCAGACGGCATCCATGCCATGCCGTCTGGCCAATGTCATCCGGGCCAATGGTGGTTATTCCTGTTATTGGGTAGGTGGCCATATAATTCTGATACGACCGGCTATATGGAATTTTAATCTTGTAACCATTACATGATTTAAAAATTAAATTTGAAGTGTAATTAACACTTTTACCCTGAGGTATTCTTATCTTGTTCGAAAAGGCACTCTTGAACGAGCCCTCGGGCTCAAGAAATCTGAATTCAGCTTTGTAACACTGCTTGCTCGCTTTTGGCGATGTAAAACAAAAAAAGGTCTACGGTTTTGTGCATAGCCAATAGTCTTGAGGCGGGCCAGGCTCGAAATGCGATCAGGCTGAAAAATATTTAGTACTGTTAAGGCACAAGCTGGTTTAGACTCTGAGAGAATTTTTTCTTTTCTTTTTTTTATGTAATTTTGTATGATTTAGCATGAACGACACTTTTTTTACACTTTATAGTTGATAAAAAGATTTCTTCGGAAACTGGAACTAAAAGGAAAGTGGAAACTATTTATTCCGAGATTGGATGGAAAATGCCATAGGCCATGTACGAGTGTATCTGTGGGAAGAAGGAAAGAAATGTAGTTACTAGATAACACGCCGAGGAAATTTTGCAACCTTTCTCCACGCGGGTGCTTCCTGCTAATTTTTTTGACCGCGTACGGAAATGTACGTAAATTGCAAAGTCACCTGCTCTCTCCGGATGTCCGGCTTCCCGATATATTTCCGGAAAGGACGAACGGCAAAAAAGTCTTGCGACTGTACTACAGGAATAGGTAGAGATCCCTTTCCTACTCCCAAGTTGAGAAAGGCAACGATTAATTGCAAGCTGAGAAGTTAGTATAAGTCTAGAAAAGGAATTTCTTTTCATTATTAAAGCTTAAAGAGGTTCGGTATACTTTCCGGGCTCGTTCGGGCCCACGGCTCTGCACTGCAATATTAAATTGGGGCTCGGGCTCTTCATTTGAGCCCGAACTCAGCCGTGATAGCAGCAATGAAAAAAAAAGAATGAAAGAAGGGAGAAGAAGAAAAGAAAACTGTTTAGATAGTCTGTAAGTATCAAAACTGTCGATTTCGATGGGACATTTTTTCACAAAAGTATAAGAGTAGCTACCTGGAGAAATTTACCCTCCTAAATTTTCGCATAGCGGTTGAAATGCAAAGAAAAATTTGTTTTTTTCGGCAATATATAAATTTATAATTTTAAAGCGCAAGGAAAAGGAGCACTGAGCAGTTTTAGTCAACCCAAACAGAGTGTGATTTAAACAATACATGAGAAATATTTTTTATGTTTTATCTTTCTTTCCTCATTGTGATAATTTATACTGTATTTCGATAGCAGTTCTGTACTCAAAATCCGGCTTTGTATACCTATAACAAACTTTTTTTTTGGTATGGTCACGTGCTTTCAGTGATATCAGAAGGAATTTCAAGCCTTTTTCTTTTTAATTGTCGTCGCACTCTCTCGTACGTACACCGAATATAAAACAGAGACGTTTACAGAGATTTGTAGCTGTAAATTCCAATTAAATCAAACAAATTACGTATAACGTAACTAACTCCGAATATTACGTTGAAAAGACTGAAAATGCTTCGGGGCTTCCTGAATTTGATTAAAGTGATCAGAAAATTTTATTAGATGTTATATTAAATTGAATATATATTTGGAACTTTTGTGTATTTTGTACGAGAGAGGCATAGCTATCTCGCTTGGAGACGTTGAGTGCTATCACGTTTTCGTACGGAGATCGTGCAGTTCTTCAATTTAAGTCCATTTTTTGGTTTTCAGTATCCAGACCAGGGCGAACATTGTTTTTTTTTTTTTTTTTTTTTTGCTAAAATGCATTTTTACATCACAAATCCGTAAGTCGCTATACTTAATAATTTCTCCATGCGGGTATTTAACTGCTCTATATATCTTGTAGACAATCTTTTACTTGCACTCCGTTAACTATATTAAGCACACAGTAGTCACTATCTGTTTTAAATAAGGCTGAGTGTTTTAACTTCTTAATAAACGCATTCTGTTTTCCGAAAATATTTCTTTTATTTTTGAATGCCAGCTCCTAAAAATATCTTCACTGACAGCAAGTATTTAAAACATATTTTCCTTGTTACTGAGAAAGTGGTGTCCTTTTGTAGTTTTTTAGTTCCTTGTACGTAAATTTATTAGTTTGTAAGCTGATAACCCTCGTTAGAGGTGGATCCTTACGTTATTAACTTGGCGCGGTAAGACACTTGCAAAAAGAAAACATTGGTATAGCCTACATATATGATTTTAAAAATGGGGTGTCCCAAAACCCACAGGTCTGTCCCATCGGTGCAGTGGTCTAAGCACTGGGTTCTGGCAAGTCGTTCCAATGATTACGGCATGGAGTACTGGGTGAGGCATGTGTAGTGTGCTTGCCTTAATGAATTGTCCCTCTCCGTTCCCTCGGAGCAGTCACCAACAAATTAAGAATGTGCTGCCGCTTCTTACATTGCTCACGGTGGTTGGTAAATATCCAATCAGGAAACGACAAACGCAAAATAAATCTACGGTAAGGTAAACAAACCCTTCGGGAATGTTTTCATCATCCTTACGGGAGAAAGGGAAGTTGAAACAGTAAAGGAATCCTCAAAAACTATGTCAGAACATTTCCGAAAAATTCAATACTTACATAAAATATGTATATCCCTAGCGACGGCTCTGCTTCCGAAGGGCGATAGGTTGTCCGGCTTGGTTACATTTCCCGTCCTCACTCTTCGTGTTCAACTACGCGATAAAAAAAATCGCCTGCGTGAGTCTAAGTAGATTAATGACAGGCTTTCAAAAAATCAAATGTTTTTGTTTGCTTTGATGACCTTCAATATGTACTTGAACTCGCATTTAAACTTGTTTCGGTTTAGACGTTAGAGAGAGAGAGACACAGGGGGTCTTCCGTTTGGGTACCTTTTTGCTGAATCGGATAGGATGGCTTTATGTAGCAAAAATGTGTTGTTGTATTGGATTTTATTTTGTTATTAAACAAGTATTTCTATTGTCTTTTTTCTAGTCATATCCGCATCTCAAAACCGTTGTAATTTATTATTTTCAACTCAAAATTACCAATTCGTGGATCTCATACCTTAACTAACTAGCCCGCAAACACCGCAGAGGTATACATTAAGCAATACGGAAGTGCTTAGTGATAAATGTTTGAACCTTATAACATTTAGTGGCAAATTAAGGAACTTAAGGTTGGTTCTCAGAGAATACAATCTTGAAATCTTCACGCTACGTACAAAGGATTTTAAACCACAGAGGCTGTTGGAAATATATTGCCTTTCGGTTCTGACGGTTCCGCGTATATAAATGTACATGCACCTGATTGGTAAGATATGAAATTTACGTAATAAGATTCTGTAGGATTTCAGAAAATCTGCAATGTTGAAAACGCGTTCTATTGATGTTTATCAGAAAACATTTCTAAACTTCAAATTGAAATCGAAAACCAGGTCATTGAAAAATGTCTTTCAGATATTGTGCCTTTCTCCTTTCGCACGATTTTATAGCCACTCCTTTCCTGTCATATGTCAAAATAGTTGTAGTGTCCTTCAATACAAGCAAGAGGGATTCACAGAAAACGATGTCTCTTTGACGACAAAGCCTTCGGTAATAACTGAGTGGAAGAAACAGGTTTGAAATAGGTTTTCTTTTTATCCACAAACAATGATGCTGCATCATTTCTTCTTCAAACGCATGAAGTACTCTATTAATTCAATGCCATATTTGTTTTCTTTTTTAAGGTATGGTAAAAAAAATATTTTTGATCAGATTTAACTGACAAAGGTTTTAAAAACCTTTCCAATTCGTTCAACATAATCTAAAGGAAATCAGACTGATGTTAACTACCAACAGGTGTTCCATTACAAAAACAATTTAACTAAGATTAGAATTTGAAAGATAAGTGGGAGAAATTTAAATTTCCTTGACTGAAATTAATTTTTACAGATTTATTCAGTAATTTGCTGACTTCACTGCCTTTGCTGATTTTAGTATCAGGTGCAGAACAATCACTATATTTTTGTTCAATCAGTATTCATATAATTGTGATAAAACAAATTGCGTATTAGATTCGAGTACTAGTTAGTTATTATGGGACCTTTAAATACTGACACAGTGGCTTAAGTGAGATTTTTTTACCCACGAAGAATAATACTGCATCATTATTTATTGAAGCATGTGAATCAATCCATTCTTCCAATGAAGTATTTTTTCTAAGGTTTGGCGGAATATTTTAGTGTTTTGAAGAGAGAGTGAATTAGGATATTTTTGTAAAACGCTTCTACTGTGTTAAGGGAATCCAAAGCGAATCAGTTTGATGTTGGGCACCAACAGGTCGTGTCATAAATGATATTATATAAAACGCAAATACATCTTATTTTGGTGTGCAGTAAAAAATTCTGAATTTAATATTATAACACATAATTTTTCATTGTGAAAAAGTTAGAGGTTGTATTAGTCGTTACTTACGTCAAGCTCCTCCGATCGGGAGAGATGTAATCAAAGAAGCAGCTTCCAACAGGTTTTGATTTTCTAAAAGTTCTGTGTGTGTACATAATGAATTACTTGTTACCTAAATGCTGTATCGATTGCATTGTGACTTAATGCAATGACAAGTTTTTGAAAGGATAACAGTTCTCTTTGATGAAACTGAAGTCAAATGACGGCTATCTCCGCCCTCTTTATTGGTAGTGTGGATTTTGAGGGAATTCGTTGGATCGGATTGCATGGTTTTACGTACCACAAATGGGTTGTTGGATTGGATTGCATAGTTTTGTTAATCAAGTATATAGGCTGCCGGATCACTAGTTACATTCTCCGCTGTGTCACTCCAATCTCCGGTTGGATGTGGTGACACAGTTGATGATATAACACACTTCAAAATTGGGATTCCGTAGTTTAACTGCATGAACCGTACTTATTTCACTGTAAAATGTTCTTAAAAGCTTGGTTCTTTTCGTAGGCATCATACTAGTAACATTAGTGAAACTGTCAGTGGCAGTTAGTACCGCTTCTGTAAACGTGCTGTAGTCAATACTTCTTAGTTACGATATGTATTCCTCCTCGGCGTTTGCCGACGAGTTTAGGCTGGATTGAGATCGTAGCTTTTGCGAGTTAAACAACGGATTCCTAATTTTAAGACGAGAATGTAACTAGGGTGAAGCCAATATAAACACTTGCGAAATAAATCCATGCATAACAGTTCAACAACAACGTGTTTCCGAATAAAATCATCTAATCCCCAGACCGGAAATGATATTTGCGTGTTACCGGATATGCGATGTCTGTTAAGTGCGGAAGTAAAGGTCACCTGACTTTCGTAATGTCCTCGGAATCATTAGGCCATTGATACGCGTGTACTAAATGATAAGATTTAAAACTTAAAAGACCAAATCCTGCTTTACCCACAGGGTTGCCAAGTCCATGAGAAATGAAAATGATAGAATATTGGTAAAGCCTTTATGCGTTTCTCAGTCATACGTTTTTTCACTTTTATTATATATAAAAGTCTGCTTTAATCGCGACGTATTACTGTAGTTGCTATCGCATACCAACTATTGTGCATGTAGTTCACATAAACGCTTGCAATTTTACCATAAAATTTGAATTTTAAAAAATACACGAATTTTTTATTGTTTACAACTTTAAGGGGAATGAGGAAGCCTTGTCGTGTTCCTTCTTGGTGCAGCCAAACTTCAACTGTGCTTCCATCAAAGAAAGGTTTGTTGGTTTATTTTTTCGGTTTTGCGTTTCTTGACTGACACACGCATGAAGTATTTAAAAATTGATAAATGTCTGGGACGTTACCTTCTGGTTCCACTATTTCGTGCAGTCGTAGAATGGAATTCTAAATGTATCATCAATATTCAAGATACGGGTTTCAGAAGGGAACCCTAAGAATCCGAGGGCAGAAAAGCAGTTAATTCAACAATTCCATACTGAAGCACCAGTATCAAACACTTAGTTGTGAGGATTTCATTTAATCTAGAACCAATATTTTTATAGAAAGATAGAGTCATCTAAGGAAAATTTGGATTTTCGTAAGCTTTTTAATTCTTGAAACTTTTTTTCACGTTTTGGGGGTTTTAACGACCACTGTAAGTAAATCGACGGACTATAAGTAATCGCTTGTCCCTAATTTAGGACCATACTCGTTCCAGGGAAGGTATAGAGACAGTGTTGTAAGACATGCGTGCCTCACGGATTCGAACTCGGACCCATCTCGATTTGTGCATACATGCATATACATATCATTAAACTGTTTTCTGAGAATCAGTGGTTAGTTAACTCCTCAAAGATAGACCGTGTGCCAAGTTCGCAATTAACTAATAGAATTATAATTTACATACTGTTGGTGTATCGAATGTCACAATTTACAACGATCTCGGATCACAGCTCGAGCTTCATTAACATCCACCACACGCCGCACACAAGACCTTTTGTACTTCATATTCATAATCTTTTCCTCCAGCAGACACTTCTGAATCTGGTCCTCCCATGATTTTCTTTCTCCTTTTTCTACCGTTCTTTCCTGTCACTTGGACTGAAAACATTCTCTTAGTCAGTACCTAATCACTCATTCTTTCAACATGGCCAAACCACCTAAGATAATTAGTCTCCTCCTTACTAACAGTAATTTGCATCACAGTACACATCTGTAACACATCTTCATTCCTCATATGATCATTGCGTGCCTTACCACAAATCCCCCGTAAGTAACGCATCACCCCAACTCACAAACGTCTTCAAGGTCTTTTCCGCAATACTCAAGTTTCACTGTCGTACGTCAGAGTAGGAACAATTACACTTTCATGCACA
This sequence comes from Macrothele yani, assembly GCA_039090855.1. Classification (NCBI taxonomy): domain Eukaryota; kingdom Metazoa; phylum Arthropoda; class Arachnida; order Araneae; family Macrothelidae; genus Macrothele; species Macrothele yani. The sequence continues at coordinate 46,549,691 of CM077031.1, forward strand.
ACCATTAGGGACTTCCTTGATAACCCATCATTCCTGTTAAATCCTCCTAATTCAGTAATGACTTCCAATGAAGAATTTATTCGCCTGCTAATTTCGACATCTAATTGGAACTTTCTGACAAACGTACTTCCTAATTATACAAGCTCATTTGCCAGGCCAATATCTGTGCCATTAAGACTTATCTTGCATTCAGTACGAATAGTTTTTTGCTCAAAAACCATAACTTTGGCTTTTTTCTTATATATACTGAGTTTGAATTCCATGGAAAACTTCGAACAACCGGGACAACATACTTTGCAACTCACTTTTGCTCTCTGCCAATAGGACTGTGCCATCAGCATACAGTAATCTGTACACACGCATATTACCAAGACATTAACCAGTATTATCCATTTTCACATTAGGCATACATCACATGCATGCATAAAAAATATTAAACAGCCATGGTGACATTGCACAACCTTGCCTGACTCCTACACCAATAGAAAACCATTTTGATAAAACACCATTCACTCGTAGACTATTAAGTAGATTTCCAGTAACGAGAAAAACAAAAGTATCGTATTCTTTCAGTCGTAAACTTTTTCTAAATCCATGAAGGCAGCAAAAACTTTCTTACCAAATGCGAGATACTTTTAAATCGTCATGCGTTATGCAAAAATTTGGCTAGTGCAGCTTTTACCGGGCATAAAACCACTGTGGACATCCGACACTTCCTCTTATATAAGACCTCGCACTTTTTCAATAATGACCTTATCAAACACTTTTCCTGGCACACTCAATTGCCTAATACCCCGATAGTTAATAAATATTAACACTATACTAGTGATCCGATTTTTTGGAGTAGGAAATAGACACATTAGCGTTCCAAGCTTTCACACATCAACCAGATGGCTTTTTCAAGGAAGTTAGACAGAAACTGCACTCCGATAGTTTTTGCAGTCAGTCTGATCACCTTTTCCCTTATACAAGGCAACGATGATAGCAACTTTCTAATCCCGAGGGACCATTCGTAACTTCCAGTACAGCTGGCAAATTTCAGTTAACCAATCAATTACAGAGTCACCACCATATTTGAACATTTCAACAGTTATGTCATCAACTCCCGGTGCCTTACCCTTCTAAAGAGATTTAAGAGCTCTACACACCTCTTTTCTTGAGATCCCACCGGCGCTTCCATGTTTCACTGTGACATCATGTGCATAAAAGTGTTAAAAAAAAGAAAAGCAAAAGACAGAAAAGGCAAAAGGGAAAAATTTACACCAAAGCAACTGAATAATTACAAATATTTACGCGATTTTAGAATTAACCCCCAAAGTCAACAATAAGGTATTTTTTGTCAGCGATGGACGAAATTTTGTTATTGATTATTATATAAAACATTTATGTTTCTATTTTCTCACATTTGAGCTTTGGATAGGCTACATTCTTCCCCCACCTCCCCATAACATTCCGTTTTGCTCCTGGAATATATCCGAACGAGTTACATGGAATCGTACTCATCAACGCATTTTAAAGAAGAGCACGGGTGTCAGAGTTTTAACTCTGTGTTTGGTTTTTAATGTCTAGTTTACCAATTTTTTATTTACGGAGAGTTGCTCACACAAACTACTGAAAACTTTTGCCAATTTATCGAAATGTGAAAATTAAAAATTAAAGAAACTTTGAAATATAAATTTATTCCTGACATTGCATTACATTTTATCTAAATTTTCTTCAATTTTCTGGAGAAAAAGCAATGGAATCACCAGTTTTACGTCCTCCGAATGAGGAAGCTGTCAAAGTTTAATACCTCATATTTGATTTTACTTACTTTTATCTCTTTATTTGTATTTGGTACAAACAAATCAAACATAGCGGATGATAAACTTTCGGACGTTTTGAATTTTATTGTCTACGTAGAACGATAAATATCGTGTGTTGTGTCACACGCAGAGGCATTTCGTAAAGTGCTTTCTGTAGTTTCTACGCTACTGTTTGGCAAAGCAACATGGCTGATAAATTCTACAAAGACGACGAAAGTTTGGAAAGTCCTCTTCTTACCGCGGAGGATGTGTTTCCTGTCGAAAACCTTTTGGCAAAATTTTGTTATTTATGGCGATCATAGCCTTTGGAATAAAGACGGATCGGAAATTGTGTCAGGCGAACTTTATCATTGTTACTGAAAAGTCACCATTATGACCAGTGCCAAAAAGTAACATTTCGGAATTCAGTGATATGAATGTGACCGTTTTGCTGCGTGCGAGTAATTTTTGTAATCCAAATCACTATTAATTTGTTACAGTTTATGTTGTCGTGCCCAACATTTTGTTTCACTTTCTGATGAGAAATCATAGCTGTTGCTAATGGTATGATCCTTCTTTCTTCAACCCCTTCTTTCCACGTTTATAATAGTTTTTATTTTGGCATTCGCTGTGCGTCCGCTCATAAGCAATGAATTCAAGGCTAGCCGATTCAGACTTGTTTTAGATAATTACTTAGCTTTTATTCGACCAAGTATGTTAAACTTTTGAAAGTTGCATTTGGTATGCAACTTGAGCGCACAGCATGCGCTTATGAAAGTTTTGTATTATATTCTGAGCAAAGAGGTAATCCAGAACCGAATATAATATTTTGACTTTAATGATGCTTACTATTTTAACACTTTTTGGATGCTCATGACGATACTGAAATTAACAAAACTAGAGCAAATCTTTAGAGAGACTTAAATTTCCAAAAAGAAAAAAAAATATCTTGTCATCCAAGGTACTTTTGTTAAAGTTTTCGTGCTGAGAAAAACCGTGTACAACAAATAAGGCTTTGCGCGTGAAACTAACTTTCCGCTATGTCCTGCTTCGTATCGTATCCGGCATAACATCTTCCGTTTATACCCTTTTCTTGCAAACCAAAATGGACTCATCCATCTTTATTCAGCTTCACGCAGTCTACCGTTCTTGATTTACCTTGAATATGTGCTTTACGTATTGATTCTGTGACGACGAAGCAGCGCTACCAGCATTTCTGACAAACCTTGCTACTCCAAGTCGGATCCCAAATGTTCCATCTTCAGAACTCAAAGCTAACTGGATTGATACTCATTCCACCTGTGCTTCTCCGAAATCTACTGATATTTTCTGGCTCCACCTCAACCAAAGGATACTTTCTCCACGTACTTTTCACGGATTCCGACGGCTCCCATCGTCCAACTGTTCTTTCTATGCTACTACCAGATATATCAAACATTCGTATTCACCCTGTCTGGTGCTTCAGCCGGTGATCTCACTCATATTTTCTCTCATCCCCGTACTATGTTTCACTATCCATGCTTACAATCATCACCCGACATCTCATCGCCATAATCCAGTATGCAAGTTTATAATCATGCAAGCCAAAAATGTGATCTACCTGTTTTACCATAGCAGTGTGCACAATCCAAGCTCTCCGCTCTTACTCTGTAGCCCGGAGTTTTCTCTGTAAACGATTTCTGCAAACTATCAGCGCCATCCTTCAAGTGGAATACGATATCGCTGTTCTACAAAACTCTTCGCGTGACTCTCTGTACAAGTGGACCCTGAGTTGCTTTTGGTTCAGAGTCTTCAATGACTCTGTTGAACTTATTAATCCATGATTAGTTCATCCTTTTGTAGTTTTGTCGTGATGCAAAAACTCTTTTTCCATTGAACTTTAACCAAGCAATTGGCTTTTGGTTCAGGGTACGCAATGGCTCTATTGAACTTATTAATTAATTATTAGTGCATCCTTTTGCCGTTTTGATGTAATCCAAATACTCTTTTTCCATAGAACTCTAATCAAGCAAATCTGCATTATCTTTAATTTCGATATTGACGACTTCAACGTTACTGCATCTCTAGTAGATGATTAATTCCCATCTCTTTCAAAGTAAAGTGGGATTTTGTTGCATTTATGTACACATTTTACCTGTCCATAGATTTCATGCATTTTAACCTTCAAGTTTTTAAAGACCAGGAAAAAAACCTACCTTTGTCACTAATGCGAACAAACCGATGACTCGTCGTCCCGTTACAACTCCATCAGTGCTGCCGTAAACAGAGATTTTGTCACTGTTACAAAACGACAATGATGCACCGTCCTCTTACAGCTCATCAGCCATGTTGTAAACATTGGTTTTGCCATTGTTGGCAAAATGTTCCGCTGAAACCAAGTTCGCAAGAATTAAATATTTCTTCTCCTTTAGCGTGAAGGAATCATTTCGGACGTGGGTAACCTCCCCGGCGTTTGTCGGAGCGTTTGGTTAATTTCAGATCATGGTTTTTCCGATTTAAATAACTGATTATAGTTCTTGAGAAAGGTTACATCGTCAGCTGTGTCACTCATTCTCTTTTTTCAGGTGGTAACACAGGTCAGGACATGACTAGGTAGTCAACAAGAAAAGACTTCAATTTAATCGATTCGAAGGAAATTCCAACCAATTCATTAAAATAAGGTATTGGCTAACGTTATGACTCCTACTTGAAAGACATTTCAACTACGTATTAAAGACCATCATAAAAAACGAAGAACTCTCTTTTACTTTATGAAATTTATTATTATTTGCAAACACGCATCAGTGCTTTTGCATTTCGCTTTTGAAATACAGTATTTATATGACTTAGTGGCATACAGAAAGTCACGATAAGAATCTTAATCAAGCCCGCCAATACGTATAACTGCGAAAGTATAATCACTATGAAACGCTTTTAAATTTTTGGATGAATTTGGTCGCTTGAGTAGTTTGTGTGACACAGAATTCCAATCGATAACTTCAGATCAGTTATGGAACCGTTCTGGAGAAACACGAAGGCGTGACATCAATTTATCTTTCTGAACAGCAAACCACCATTGGCTGATAGAGAGAGTGATGGTTCCCTGCAATGTCTTCGTTTATAAACAGTTATTCAGACAAGGTGCTTCTATATGCTAGCATTCCCCATACATCGTTTTTCCATTTCTTTCTTGATACAAGCTGCTTCAAAGTGGGCCAACTTATTGTTCGAGCAGCACAAAAACTAAGTTTTCTTTGTTCTCGAACTGCTAGTGAGATATTAATTGAGACGAGATATTAACAAATGCTTTAACTGACCGAAAATAAGTAATTCTGATTAATTTCCAGAGAAGGCTTAACGTATGATGTATATTAAGATATGAACTAATTGTTCCGACGAAAACAGAGATATCTCCGATTAAATATCGAAGTAGTAATTATAGAATAATTAGTTATCAAATAACCTGCCCATTGAATCAATCTTTTGGCTTATATATGTTGAAGCATTTTAATTTCTGATATGTGTCACAGGCCCCTTGATTTCAAGAGAAGCAATTCTTGTAATATGTAATAATGGCATTCATCGACTTCCACAGAAGGCTTTACGGATAAATTTCTCCGTCACACCCGAGTATCTTCACTACTGATACTAGTGCTGACAAATAGTGTAGAAAGTAGAATAATTAAGAATGACAGGGGACAGTCACCTTCGTCAATATTGACAACCAAAAATATTTGTCTGTAGTGCGGAAGTATTACGGGTCGGTGCGTTTGTTTACATTTCCGTTCGTTACTTTTCGTGTGCCATGTTTCGCTATATATTGATGTTACACTCCAGGGATGGTCGAATAAAAGAAAATCATTTCAAGAATTTAGAGTGGTAGGTAGCTTGTCGGATGATGGCCACGCCTAAAAGGTAGGAAGAATATAGAAAAATGAATAAATTATTCCGGGATTATTTATTGCCAAAGTCTTTTTGGAGAGAGAGAATTATCAACCGAAACTTATTAACCAATCGAGAAGAAATTTAATTAACACTCAAAATAAAACAATCGGATTCAGGAGTTGCCACAAGACGACAGACATATTTAATCAATTCAAAAAACGCATTAAAAGACAAAATAAGACAAGAAGGCGTCACCGCCGAATATTCCTCAGAAATATAAATAGCAGCCTCGATTTCAGCTGCAAATTGTGGAACTGCTAGCTGTCTAATTCAGTTCATAATTCATTCGACTTCCGTGAGCTCTCGTAGTCTGGAGTTGTACAATCTTAGTTAAATTTCCTACTCGCTAATAGTCAAAATAGTAAAATTATTCTTAGTTACAGCTTGTGCAGAGCGATATCTATATATCCAAGTAAAAGTTGTAAACAGACACGTACACACAAACATGAAGATGGATGAAACTTTGTTTTCACACAATGATACGCAAAGAATGCGAGTGAGCTGTCTTATGAAACTGTGTTGATGTCGCATCTCCCCTCTCCAGGACGAGAGAGGGGGTAGGAGAGAACACAAACAGGACGCCCAGTCCTTACTATTACTCGGAAGACTCAACGAAAGTGTCGAACAGCAGCTCCGTCCGGCTATCCATTTGCTATCTCGGGTACGGCAGCCTCTAACAAATCTGACTTGGGCTTGGCGGATCGTCCTTTTTTCAAGATAATTCATGCACAGGCTGAATAAATCGTACCACGGACGGTTTTACTTGCCACCGGCGAATATTGTAGCCTTTCCCGGTAGCAAATTACTGGCTACCAACGAATCTTCCACAACGTCGCTCTAAGCTCTGGTCTCTATATCGGGACTGTCCGTCTACACTTCAGTACACCAACTTCACTTTTGGTTTAATCACAGCTGTTAATTTGCATACTACACGGCACTCATAGGCCACTAGCCTCCGTGACTTGTTACTCGCATATGGAGCTTTTACCGACTTCCGTAAGACGCAGGGTAATGCCAGGACTTGCAAAACCGAATCTTTTCTCCCTTTCGGAGCTGATTGTTTTCAGCGCATCTTTTCCTAATTCTATCCTACAACTGCCAATTCCCAAATTTATTAGAAAATGATTTTAACGCAGATGCAATATGCACAGACCGATCACGACTGTTTGGGAGACTAATTTCTGTGACTCCTTTTAACAGCAGTAGCATAAAAGAATATCAAGAGCCCTTTCTTGTGCCATTAATAAGTTGCTTTATTTCGGACAGAGGTAGGTGCTAATGGCCTCCGTGTCTCTCCATTGTTTTTTTACTCCGGGAGAGAATAGCGTTCTTTTCGGGACCTCCAGAGCTCTGCATTTTTGCGGATAAGCTTTAACAGTCCCCTGTTCCTTTCTCGTCCGTAAGACGGGTTCGTTTTCTGCTGGCTGCGTTTACCACACATTACTAAATGCTGGCTGCGTTTACCACACAGTACTAAATGCTGGCTGCGTTTACCACACATTACGCTGACATTTTGCTCTCCCTTAACATTTCCTGGTTATCAGCAAACACTTGATTATGATTTGCAAAATGTTCTAATATAATTGATTCTCTTAACTAATTTATCATAATCTACGCACATCCACTTTTCATAATTAATTCACTTCCATTAATTTGATCAAACTACACTGTTTGGAAGCTCCACCGTTGCGGCTAATTAATTAGACAACTCCTACAATTATGCATCAATACAGTTCAACAATGAAATGGCAAAGATCGCGTTCGTGCGTGCGGGTACATAGAAACAGACTTTTGAAAAGTCAAATAGCATTTTCATTTGTTAGGACGATCTTTAAAACGCAGTTGGGCTAACTTTCTAAACATGCTTGCGTTTAGGAGGTAGTCATGTCACACTTTCATAAAGCCCATAGCGTTAGCCAACAGCGTTCTTCGTTGGTTCGGATGGTGTTTACTACGCAATTTGATGAACTGATAAATATAATTAAAACATCTGAAGGGAAAAAAATAAGTAGGTAATTGTTATTTCAGACACTTGTACCGTTCGTTCAGTTTATCTTGGATTGGGATATGCTTCTTTATTTTTTTAAAATAAGTCTTTTATACTTATGTTTTAGACTGACGTTTTATTGTCATATCCTCAGTTGTGTGGTTTCTTCTGGAGGGGGAAGGAGAGGACACAACAGGTAATATCTCGTCTCAAAAGGAACAAACTTGTCGGCAACTGCAGTGGGAGAATTACTGCGGTAGTCTTCATAACGCGTAATGGTGCCCGTAAAGGCACAATCTCGAACGTAAGCAGACGCGTAGGCAAAGACCGCGGGAGACGCCTGTAGCACTTTTGGAGACACTTCCAAATATTTTAATAGTAAGGAAGAAATATCGTACATGGCATGCATTTGTGATAAGAAATTTGGGAAAATACCAATGACATGAGGTAAAGCATTGGTTCTCAACTGATGGCCCGCAAAAAATGTCCGTGTAACCCGTTATGAAAATTTAAACCGAAAAGAAATGCAAGAAATCCACAGGCGAAAAAAGAAAAGGAAAGTTTGTAAAATAAAGCAGTGGAAATATTTTTATTTTATTTGTTTTTTGTTGAATACAACCTATACTGTAAGTAGTAACAATATTGAAATTCTCGATGACTAAATTTAAAGTATTTGTATAAACTAATTTCTGATTTTTTTTATTTTTCCTTTTGCTCCCTATGCAAGGTTCATTTTATAATATTTTCCCATTATTTTAATAAATCTGAAAATAATAATAATGTTTGTATGAGTATCAGTGTGTTATGTAACTTACATTTTCCAAATTAAATGTTCACACCCTCTGTCCTGTTTCCATGAAAAAGAAATATGGATCCTGTTGAAGAGTAATTAAGAACTACTGGTGTAAATGATACTAACTCCGAGCCTTTCCTGGAGCAACTGGGATTCGGTAGAATTATTATCAGCAATGCTCCTACTAAAGATAAATGAACTAGAAGACATATTAAAATGAAAGTATAGGTTCCCCCTTTCGCCAGAGAACTATACGGACAAGTTCTAGTAAATCATAAAGTTATTTATATCGAGAATCCATTTCTCTTACTCTGGTTCCTTACATGCCATTTGAGTGAAAGGATTTTTATCACCATCATAAACAGAGGCGGAGAACGTCCCCTACAGAATGGAACAAACTTCTACTTTCTCCTTAAATCTAGCATGGCGCCATCGACTGTAGCCTCAGAAAAACCGAAACGCATTGGAAAACCGTCAGACTTGAAAAGCTTACCCTAAATTCATTCCTACACTTCGTTCTTTAAAGCCGTTTCTGAAAATTTTCGTCATAAAAACTTTCCATTCAGAATCAAAATTCTCTCGCTTGGAAATTTTCGTTGCCCAAGACTTCATAATAGAATTCTTCGATTGGGTAACAAAAAAGTCAATGAAAATGATTTTGTTTTTGCCGTGACAGTAAAAAACTCAATAAAATGGGAAAGAAAAATACAGTGGTTTATCCGTTAAAGGATCTACATCGAGAAAAATAACTGCTGCAAATTGTACAATGTTTTCGAACACGTGGAAAAGGATTTGAAGACTGCTATTGTGATCTCGCACAGCCTACATGACGAGCTTTCGAACACAGTTTCAGAGAATCCTTGAGTGCTCATAAGCTGATTAATGCACGTCATCGGACACAAGTGTCTCCCTCCCCTTCACAAAAATGCATCTTAGGAGGTTGATTCTGATAGTAGGCCGCTTTCTTCCAGTCAACGCAAACACCACGGGTCACTCCTACACCACAAGTTCACCAAGGAAAAACGTTACATCAGAAACAATGTACACACCAAACCTTTGAAACAGCAACATAGAGTAAACACGAAGCAACAAATTAAGTGCGTGTGGCCGCCTCGGTGGCGCAGTGGTCTAAGCGGTGGCTTATGACCATTTGTCCGAGCTGGGTCCGGTTTCCAATCCTGGTAAGGGATGGGTGTTGTCTTTGTGTTGCTAAACCGGTGACACTAAATTTAGGACAGTTGACTGCTTATGTTGCTCACTGTGGTCGTAAAACCTCCATCTAAATAAACAACAAATGTGTGTGGTGGACTTCTAAGCGAGCTCTAGAAAACGGAAACAGTAAGAACCCAAAGTCAAAAGCCCCAAAGAGAATAAAAAACTTCAAGAAAGGAACACTAGACTGTGACATTCCATAAAAACCAGCGTAAACGCCAGCACTAGAACACCGCGAAAGACTCCGTTTACGCGGTTAAACTTTCCACACAGCAAAATTTGAATTGACGGGATAAAATAAAATCCGTCGCACGCCATCGAATAAGAGCTTACTGTTTTGCTTTCTTAACGGCACTCCTGCTAGAGGAAATACTAGCGTATCCAGAATTACAAATCGCCTAAGACAAGGAAACAATTTCACCAACATTTTCTTAAATATATATTAAAATTTTGTAGTAATATACTGCAAAAAGGATCTCCATTAATATATTTTTTTTAATTTTCCTTATGTGTTCAAAATCAAACGTCCCTGAATAAAAGAAGAAACAGAAAACGTGTTAATGGATAATTTTATTACGGAACATCTATTTAACTGATTTATTAATGAATTGTAGACAGTATAAATGTTCTTAGGATAAACGCGTAGATGAACAAATTTAACATTACGAGGAAATGGGTGACAGTTGATGTTTCTCTACATAACAAATGGAATCCCTCCATCTACATAGCAATTCATTATACACTGCATAAGATTGGCTAAGGAACAATGTCAATTTAGAGAGCTACATCAGTGGAGCAGACAAGAAATGTGTAACTATGGGGAAAAGCCGATAGATGGCGCTGCGTAAGTGTTTAACCAGCCTCAGACATACACGGACTGGCCGTCTGGATATTTAATTACTAATATTCCCTCCAAATCAGACCGTCGTAAAATCACGACGACAGCTTATTGTTCTTGCACTGAAATTTCGTTGGGAACTAACTGTCTTATCGTTGTCATTTAAGTGCTTATGATGGTGAAAATATCTTCGGACGGCTGGAGGCCGGACAAAAAGTAACAAGAATTGCTCAAAAAATAGGTGAAGGAAAAAACGACGTATCGCTTTAAAAAAACTGTAAAAAGCAGAGGAACAGGACTCTATATGCATGATGAAGTCCGTAGAAGGGCAAAAACCGCGCACGAGATGACCAATATGTGTCACTCTTGGCCCGATGAAATAGGACTACAACACCAGCACAGCTCGTTGCAGATCTGGGTGTTGAAAGGGGAACACAGGCATTCAAACGAACAATCAGTCGACTATTGAACATGATCGGGCTTTATGCCCGAAATCATGTGAAATGTGTCCGGTTGTCCTTCCAGCATCATGGCGCCCGGTTAAGGTGGTGTAAATCGCAATTAGAGTGGAAGAGACGGTGGTGGTCCCCAGTGATTTTCGCCAATGAGAATCGTTTCAGTTTATCGAGGGACTAAGGTTATTATCTGCAGTGGAGAGAAGGTGAACACCGCTATCAACCTCATAATATCCGTGAACAGCTCAGTTATGGTGTCCTTGGAGTCCTACTTTGGGTTGGCATAATGATGAATGGAAGAACTTCGCTGCATGTGTTCAAAGGAGGGAATGTCTTGGGAGACAGATATTGCAGAGAAGTCTTTGAAGACCGTGCTCACTTGATCCTTGGAACAGTGGGTCTTAGCTTCTTCCTCAGGGATGACAATGCCCTAGCTCACAGAACCACCCAGTTATCAAAGTATTTCAGTGATAAGATATTTACCGACTGGACTGACCTGTCTACTCATCCGACCTAAAACCGATACAGCACGCATGGAACGCTTTTGGGAGGCGTATTTATATGCGATCACGGCTCCCAACCGAGACCCGTACATACTTCGATTTCGCATCATACAGATGATCCGTGAGGAGAACATGCACCCGAAGATCTGCAGCAATTCAGGTCGCCGAGTAAAATAATTCTTAGTAACTTATGTCTTGGCTATAGCAGGACAGAAATCTGCACCTTTGAATTAGGTGTACAAATACGTTTTACAGCGGTTGTTGTCATGTGATCATAACTGGTCCAGAGCATAAAATTTGACACAGTAGTTTTCCCAGCAGTAAAATGAACCTGCACATCGACAGGTGAAAGATGGCAGGCGAAATTTCATTTATTCGACACAGAATTAATTACGAATTTCATCAAGAAAAAAGTGCTGCATAAGCATGTGCATCGATGTGTTCTGTTTTTGTGAAGAATTTTGTATCAAAAAACACATGTGAGTTTTTGTGTAGACAGTTTAAAGCAGGTGATCTTGATGTAAACGATCAAGAAGGTAGTGGCGCCCCGCAGAAGGTTGCACATGAGAAACTGCAAGCATTGCTGGAGTTTTGGTTTAGACAGTTTAAAGCAGGTGATGTTGATGTTAACGATCGAGAAGGTAGTGGCGCCCCGCAGAAGGTTGCACATGAGGAACTGTAAGCATTGCTGGAGATTTGGTTTAAACAGTTTAAAGAAGGTGATGTTGATATTAATGATCAAGGAGGTAGTGGCGCCCCACAGAAGGTTGCACATGAGGAACAGCAAGCATTGCTGGAGTTTTGGTTTAGACAGTTTAAAGCAGGTGAAGTTGATGTTAATGATCGGGGAGGTAGTGGCACCCCACAAAAGGTTGCACATGAGGAACAGCAAGCAATGCTGGAATTTTGGTTTAGGCAGTTTAAAGCAGGAAATGGTGATGTTAACGATCGCGAAGGTAATGGTGCCACGCAGCAGGTTGCACATGAGGAACTGTAAGCATTGCTGGAGTTTCGGTTTAGACAGTTTAAAGAAGGTGTGTTGATGTTAATGATCAAGGAGGTAGTGGCGCCCCACAGAAGGTTGCACATGAGGAACAGCAAGCATTGCTGGAGTTTTGGTTTAGACAGTTTATAGAAGGTGATGTTGATGTTAATGATCGGGAAGGTAGTGGCACCCCACAAAAGTTGCACATGAGGAACAGCAAGCAATGCTGGAGTTTTGGTTTAGACAGTTTAAAGCAGGTGATGGTGATGTTAACGATCGCGAAGGTAATGGTGCCACACAGCAGGTTGCATATGAGGAACTGCAAGCATTGCTGGAGTTTTGGTTTAGACAGTTTAAAGCAGGTGATGTTGATGTTAACGATCGAGAAGGTAGTGGCGCCCCGCAGAAGGTTGCACATGAGGAACTGTAAGCATTGCTGGAGTTTCGGTTTAGACAGTTTATAGAAGGTGATGTTGATGTTAATGATCGGTAAGGTAGTGGCACCCCACAAAAGTTGCACATGAGGAACAGCAAGCAATGCTGGAGTTTTGGTTTAGACAGTTTAAAGCAGGTGATGTTGATGTTAATGATCGGGAAGGTAGTGGCACCCCACAAAAGTTGCACATGAGGAACAGCAAGCAATGCTGGAGTTTTGGTTTAGACAGTTTAAAGCAGGTGATGTTGATGTTAATGATCGGGAAGGTAGTGGCACCCCACAAAAGTTGCACATGAGGAACAGCAAGCAATGCTGGAGTTTTGGTTTAGACAGTTTAAAGCAGGTGATGTTGATGTTAATGATCGGGAAGGTAGTGGCACCCCACAAAAGGTTGCACATGAGGAACAGCAAGCAATGCTGGAGTTTTGGTTTAGACAGTTTAAAGCAAGTAACGTGGATGTTAACGATCGAGAAGGTAATGGTGCCACACAGCAGGTTGCATATGAGGAACTGCAAGCATTGCTTTAGTTTTGGTTTAGACAGTTTAAAGCAGGTGATGTTGATGTTAACGATCGAGAAGGCAGTGGCGCCCCGCAGAAGGTTGCAAATGAGGAACTGTAAGCATTGCTGGAGTTTTGGTTTAGACAGTTTAAAGAAGGTGATGTTGATGTTAATGATCAAGGAGGTAGTGGCGCCCCACAGAAGGTTGCACATGAGGAACAGCAAGCATTGCTGGAGTTTCGGTTTAGACAGTTTAAAGCAGGTGATGTTGATGTTAATGATCGGGAAGGTAGTGGCACCCCACAAAAGGTTGCACATGAGGAACAGCAAGCAATGCTGGAGTTTTGGTTTAGACAGTTTAAAGCAGGTGATGTTGATGTTAATGATCGGGAAGGTAGTGGCACCCCACAAAAGCTTGCACATGAGGAACAGCAAGCAATGCTGGAATTTTGGTTTAGACAGTTTAAAGCAGGTGATGTTGATGTTAAAGATCGGGAAGGTAGTGGCACCCCACAAAAGGTTGCACATGAGGAACAGCAAGCAATGCTGGTGTTTTGGTTTAGACAGTTTAAAGCAGGTGATGTTGATGTTAATGATCGGGAAGGTAGTGGCACCCCACAAAAGGTTGCACAGGAGGAACAGCAAGAAATGCTGGAGTTTTGGTTTAGACAGTTTAAAGCAGGTGATGTTGATGTTAAAGATCGGGAAGGTAGTGGCACCCCACAAAAGGTTGCACATGAGGAACAGCAAGCAATGCTGGTGTTTTGGTTTAGACAGTTTAAATCAGGTGATGTTGATGTTAATGATCGGGAAGGTAGTGGCACCCCACAAAAGGCTGCACAGGAGGAACAGCAAGCAATGCTGGAGTTTTGGTTTAGACAGTTTAAAGCAGGTAATGTTGATGTTAACGATCGAGAAGGAAGTGGGGCCCCGCAGAAGGTTGCATATGAGGAACTGCAAGTATTGCTGGATGAAGATTCGTATCAAACGCAAGAAGAACTAACTGAACAAGTAGAGGTAATTGAATAAACCAATTCGTATCGCTTATGCGCAATTTGAAAAGATTCAAAGGAAGGAAAATGAGTGCCAAATGACTTGAGCCAAAGGAACAAGGATGAGCGTGTCATGAAGGGTTTGAATCGGTCGACTAAAAACACAGAATGTCTTTGCTGTGGAAAATCGTAATGGGTGATGAAAAGTGAATGTGATACAGCAATCGCATACGCAAAAAACACTGGGCGGACACCTGTGAAGCAACGACTTCTACACCGAAATTCAATATTTACTCTAAGAACGTTTTGCTGTGCATCTGGTGGGATATTAAGGGTGTGCTCTAATATGAACTATTGGAACGGGGACAAACTGTTACTTCTGATCGCTACAAGCAACAATTGCTGTAATTGAAGCAGGAAATCTATCGGAGAAGTCAATTCACAGGCAATGGATTGCGTCCCGTGAAATAACTGCCTGACAAAGTTAGGCCGCATGTCGCGAAATCGGTCAAGGAAAGGTTATTGACGCTTGACTGGGACGTTTTGGAACACACGGCGTATAGTCCCGACATAACACCTTCAGACTGTCATTTGTTCCGATTGATGCAACATAGTTTGTCTGCTGCACGGTTTCGGACATGCGACGAAGTGCAAAAATCGATTGACGACTTCTTCCCGTCACACGACGAAGTAGTTTTCATGGTAGAATCCGTCAGCTGCCGGACTGATGGCGGAAGGTGATAGATAATGACAGCGCATATTTTGATTCGTAAAAGTATTGTTGTTTTCTCTCAGATTACATGTTGCGTTGTCCTAAAACGCTTTAAAACTAATTTGCACTCCTAATATAACCCCGATGACACAAATAATTTCTCAATGCTCGTCATTCTTGTCAGGATCATCTTTAGCAAATCTGTAGTTAGTAAGACAACCATACTTGTTACACAAGTTATAGTGTTCAGTGATGACGAAATGGATGGGTTTCTAACTGGATAATCAGTTTTAGGTCATGATATTAAAAACTCTGATCACTGAGGCAATGACACGGAAACATTAGGAGGGTATGATCTCGATGTCGCCAATGTTGAAACCGAGTCTGACAGCCACTCTGCGATAGCTATGTACGTCAAAAAGCTAAAAGTAAAAAACGTTCCCTTAAGCGATAGGACTGCAGCAAAAAAAGGTGAACTCTTACTCGACTGCTGTATCTATGCGCTGGATAAGATACTGAACAGACGAACTTTCCGCTTGAAATAGTTTCCCAAAGCCTGGAAGAAACAGTCGAAGTATTGTTGTCGCAGCTTGGAATCAACATTACGCTACCGTAGCGCTAACGTTCAATATTGCTTCTACGTGTCCTGGATAAGCCCAAAGCTTAATTGTTCAGCGCTGATAAGAGAGTTATTCCCGAAAACAGAGATGTTTCCAGATCAAGCCTGTCACGACCTACTAGTGGATCACACTTATGGAATTCGTCTCTGAAGGACATGCAAATACTAAGTATTACACTGTAGCCCTCCTGGAAATTAACAAGGCTCAAGATTAAGTTTTGCAAGAATGGATAGGATAAATGCTAATCCTATTATCATTAGCAGTGGAATTGTGTTGGAAGGAGAAAGATTTCGCTAACATCTCTGCGCCTACTGATATTCAAATAAGCGCACTTGGGTGAGTCAAAGTTTCTCCCGCTTGCAGTAAAAAGCTAAATGATGCTCGAAATCGGTACTTGCTCACCACGTTCAGCAAAGTACAGGCGTTGTTTTCAACTGTCCTCTGCTAATGATCCAACGACGGTACACTCGATAAGTTTCACATCTACTATTGAAGAGAAGTGCCGTCTCTTAAGGTATGGGCCTTAGAGCGAAACTGATGGTAATTGGATTGGGTAAATTCCGGGCTGTATTGAGTATGGATTTGGCGTATTCCAAATGGAAGTGCAAACCACCCCTTCCAATTTCTGTAGCTTTCGTTGGACACCTTGGATGTGTAACTTGGATATTATCCACTGGCCACAGCGGTCGCTTCCTATTGTTGAGCGTAGGGTGGCGTTTGCGCACAGCATCATGCACCCACTGTTGTTCGACATATAGGACACCGTCCACATCCTGATCATCTGGCACGAGTTTCTAATGCACAGGGCCCTTACATTGCACCCTAGTCATCATAGTACAACTGTTTTTGCCAAAAGTGAAAATACTTGTCCCTGGAGCTAATGGATTTCTGCATTTTGAATTATGTGTGAAGTTAAAACATTTTGTGAAAAAGAACATACCTGAGTGAAAGGAATGAAACTTTAGTAGACGCTTTTTCTATTCTACTGAATGCCGTGTGCATATCCCTCATTGTGCCAGTAAATCCTCGCTCCGCTGTGTTTCACCGGGGCATCTGCGCAGAAGATGGGACTGACTAAATCACTCTTTTGTACCTCACTTTCACGTGTCTTTAAGACAGGAACATTAAGTCCAAATTCCGTGACTACGTTCCACTGAAGCAATGATCCCACGACAGTAGCACTTGGCAGGTTTTTCATCTAGCATTGAAGCGAAGTGCGGTCTTGGTTATATATGGGCTTTCGAACGAAATTCGTTGCAGTCGGATGGAGTAAGTCCCGGGACGTAGTACAGGGTATCGAATAAGATCTTCACACCTGCAATTTTTGTAATATCCGTCATGCACTCTTCAATGGTTATTTGAGTCATTGTCAACTTACAACGGCGCCCACATCCTATTGATGAGCGCTGGTGCACAGCACCGTGCTCCCAATTCGTTTTGATGAGCGTATAATGCAACCACTGTAGTTCGGCGTATAGGTTAATGTCCACAGCCTGATCATCTGGTACGAGTTGCCATTGCACAGAGGCCCTACATTTCTAAACCTGTCATCGTAGTTCAACTTTTTTTGCCAAGATGGAAGCACTTGCTCCCTGGAGAACAAGGATTTCTGCACTTTGAATTATGTGTGTAGCTAAAGCATTTTGTACAAAAGAACATATCTGTGTGAAAGGAATGAAACCTTAGTAAACTTTTTTTTTTCTACTGAATGCCGTGAGCATATCCCTTAAGGTGCCACTAAATCCTCGTTCCGCTGTGTTTCACCGGAGCATCTGGACAGAGGAGGAGACCGACTAAATCACTCTTATATACCTCCCTTTCACTAGTCTTTCCTGCAGGACCTTTAAGTCCAAATTTCATGACTTCAAAAGTTCGAAGGGTGTTAAAGAACAGCGGCAGACAATCGCATCAAGAGATGCCCATACCTTCATGTTCATCACTGGAAATTAACTTTAACCAGACGATTAAAAGACAACTTGACTTAATTCAACAAACGGTAACATGTTACGAGATACCTTTTTTTTTCGATTTATGTTCCCATATGTAGTTAAAAATTTCCAAAATGTAAACGTTTACGTGTAGTATGATTAGCATTTTAAATAAGATTATTCATCTTTTAAGTGTTAATTACGACTATTCTTAGTTCTTTCGCTGGGAGGGGGAGGCAGAGCGATGACCCACATAGTTAGTCTATTAAAGCCTTTTTCTCCGTTTTTGTTTGTAGAAGTGAAAGCATGTTTCATCATGCAATAGGTCGCATGGCTAATTGTCTTTCAGGGTATATCTTTTGTAATTAAATAAATATTTCATTAAATATACCTGTACGAGAAAACGAATGAGAGCAATTGGGATTCAAACCTCTGAAAGCTTACTGACCGAATGTTTTACTAACAATGTCACATTTCAAAATCACGAAACCGATGGGAAAGGAAAGAAGAAAAATGGAAGCAAATAAATTTTGAAGTAACATAGCAACGGAAGTTTGAGATATAAAGAAGAAAAGTAAAAAAAAAAAAAAGAAAAGTGATGACGTGTTGAATTTATACTGTTTGAAAAAAAGAAGCGATGAAGAATTCATGTCAAATTTATGCCGAATTTTTACGGCAAATTGTTCCCTCGACGTTTATGTATATTTATTCATACTCTTTATCTAAAAAAACCGAAACGCTCAGAAGAAATCATTAAATCAAAATAAAATTTGATATCTGCTGTGTACATATGTAGGAAAGGAAATGAATGTAATTCTAGAGCAGTTGGCCCATTTATTCCGATAAAACATCTACACGAGTGAAACAAGTCAGTGTGTTGTAGCTCTACTTCAGGCTTGGACACAAGCAGTTTCTTGGCGCGGCATAGATTCATACAGTTCATGGATACAGTCTTGAGGTACAGCATGCCAGATTGTGTCCAAGTTGCGGGCCAGTTTGCACATTCTGAGATGGGCGTAGGTGGCGTTCCATCATGTTCCAAACATGTAGGATCGGCGAGAAATGGGAAGATCGGGCTTCCAATGTCAGGATGTCGACTTTACAGATTCTGGCCTCGGACAGCTGTGCCGTATAAGGCTGGGTATTATCATATGGGAAAATTTCTCGGTGATGCTCAGACAGGAATGACAACACAATATGTCGTAGAATGTCCTGGACGTACCGTTGAAGCGTGATGGCAATGTCCTGGCCTTACCGTTGAAGCGTGATGGCAATGTCCTGGCCGTACCGTTGAAGCGTGATGGCAATGTCCTGGCCGTACCGTTGAAGCGTGATGGCAGTACTAAATGTCTACACAGACAGTCTCTTCTGATGAGCGAACAACGTGCCGTTCAAAGGCAAAGGGATGATCCGTGCGCCAGCCAAATCAAAGAACACTGGAAAGAACAGGCCCTGAAACGAACGGTCATGTGACCAACTTAGTCTAATTTTTTAGCTTATAATTTGAAATTTTTTATTACTTTTTCCTACTGCAGGTAAATTATATTTATAAGTGCCACAGATTTAGTAATATAAACCCTACACAAAATTTAATATTACACACACTTACATTTTTTTTACGAAACTGTCACAAAATTAAAGCAGTTTTGCCTGTAAAACATAATTCAATAAGGGTGTTTAAGAGACTTTAATCACAGGAATAATAACTGTATTCACTTGCGGTAAAAACTAGGAGAAATTTCCCAAAATTGAGACCATGTAGGTCACATGACAACGGTTCCGTTCAGGGCCTCCTCTTTCCAGTGGGATATGGCACTAAATGCCACACAACGCCACTGGAGATTATCCGACGTTGGTCGGACCGAGCTCTACTGCAGGCTCTAGAATAGCCTCCCCGAATGCATTACACGTGCCGCAAATCAACCGGGCGGCCACTTCCATACCTGTAGACGATGCAATCTGGCTACAAATTTTTGAGACCGAAGATTTCGACTCTGTTCGTGCTGCTTGCACAATGCTTCGATTCTCGCGTTCTGTCGTTCCCCTCGCTCGTCCACTGCCAGCGTGCCGCCATGTTGCGCCTTTCTCGATCCATTCGCTCCATAATCATCCAATTGCATCGTTGCTCCGGTCAGAATGCCTGGCGATACGGCGATTTGACCAACCGGCCTCTTTCATCCCAATTATACGCCTTCTCTCAAACTCGCTCAGATGCTCCGATTGTGTACGGTTCTGGCGTCGAGACTTCCTCAAGTCCCTGCTGGTTAGTGCTACAGGAAACTGCTGTCAGAGTTATCCATGCGTGCGATGCTTTGCTACAAATATATTCTCCTTGATGCGCGGTTCCCACGTGTTTGTGACTGGCGTCTAGAGTATTTAGTCATTGCTCGTTTTTTAGTCCTTTGCCTATCAGGCCCTGTGGTACTTGTTTGCGGATTTTCATCAGAATAGAACGACTTTCTCGGGATGCATTGTTTGTTTCGGCAAAGAGTTTATACATTTATGTGCATTTTCAAATGAATTATTCCGAGCCCGGAGCATTTTTCTTTCAGTGCTTTTTCTTTAGAAAAATATATTTCATATTAAAAGAAATCTGCTAATCTGAATTACATAATTCTACTGTTATGAATAAGTTCGTAAGCATCATTGAGTCTGCACTTAAATGTGTTTCCAAGAGCGGAAATTAGACTCGTATGATTAAAAAATGATAAGCTTGATCTTAAGGATCTTTTGGCTGTCCGATGCTACTATTCAGTAGAGTTTGGAACTAAATCTACCAATGTGTTGAAACGAAAAACCGAAAGAGCAGAGGCAGTACGAAAAATCCGGATAATAATTTCTGAAAAACACTCTCTCTTTTAAGATACAGTATTTAAAATTATCCAAATTTAGAAATATTCCACAAAGAATTACACATGATCCCTTATAAAGAGTGTATTAAGGTTTCATCTGTAATAGTTTCATGCGCATTTCTTTAATATCCACCGTCAGTGACTCAATAGACTATAAGCAGTCGCCCGTTACTAATTTGGATCACTGATTCCAAGAAAGGGTAACAGAGGAGAATTTAGATGGGGCGCCCACGGACCCTTGTTTCTCGATAAAAATGTTTCATGTTTTTGAATTTTCGATTAATGTTTCTCGATAAAAATGTTTCATGCTTTTGAATTTTCTATTAAAATGCGATTTACGTTAGAAAAGAAAATGCCTTAATTTAATAAAATCGCATCAATTTACATT
Organism: Macrothele yani; assembly: GCA_039090855.1. NCBI lineage: Eukaryota > Metazoa > Arthropoda > Arachnida > Araneae > Macrothelidae > Macrothele > Macrothele yani. The sequence goes on from CM077031.1 coordinate 46,570,601, forward strand.
AAAAAATATATTGAGAAATAGAAGAAACAATTAAATCATTTTGAATAAAATGCTTTCTGTCTTCTATTTCTCAATAACTTTAATTTTGTTCTCAAAAACTTACTTTTTTTTCTGGTGGATTTCAAAAACTTATACTTTTCTTCTTCTCCCCCCCCACCCTTTCCCCAATGAAAAAATTCTATATATGCCCTTGGAAAGAGAGATGGAATTCCGTGAGAAAAATATACTATCCTTTACTGACTTAGGAAGGGGCCCATCCTGACGAAATGTCAGAGGTTAGCGATCAAACCAATGCACAACCGGGTCGGCTTGCTTAGTTTTCTATACCCTGTAGGTGCTCTTTTTATCCATTCTAAACGAGAGTTGCCAGATTATAATACAGAAGTTGTGTCACGTTACAGTGGCAAAGTTTAGAGAATCACACAGTCATGAAACACAATGAAGCCAACTAAAGTTGTGTTCTATGTGCTTTTCCGCGTTCCTGTAATACCCTTCTGCAGCGCAAATTCCATTGTAGTAGGCTCCCTTTGCAGGCAGATAAGATCAATTATCTCCGACTCATCTTTGCAAGTTTCCCAAAGGCCGTCAATTGTTTTGGGTTGTCTACTTTTGAGGGCTCGTTTAAGTAAACCAAAGCCGCACAAATTCACGGAAGAGGCATCTGGGGATTTGACAGGAATTGAGAAGAATGGTACAGCGTCAACCCCAGTCTCAGCTTCCATCTCCCGCACGTATGCCACCCTGGACTTAGCCGTATGGCTAGAAGCCTTATTTCCTTTTTATCTTTTTTTTTCTTTCTTTTGTTTGAAGATTTAACGGCTACCGTAAGCAACTCATTAGGCCATAAACAGTTGCTCGCCCCTAATTTAAAATCACTGGATCAAGGGAAGAGAGATAGCAAGTGCCATAAAACAAACACAATGTCCAGGCCTCACCATTCGATCGCGAAACCCTTCTCGGACGAATGGTCATGACCAACTCATACACCACAACGCCACTGCGGCGGAAAAGCCTAATTTTATTGGATCCATACATTTGAAGCCATACCAAAACCCTATAAGGATAGAATTTCTTCTTCGCGGTAAATTGTTTCTCGACTGTTTGTCTGATATTAAGCTGCATTAGTTTTTGCATTATTTACAACCTTTTGTAGGTTTAACTTGCCATTATAGCAATAATCTGCCAGAACCATATATTCACATGAAAACCTTTCTTTGCATTCACGTACCCATACCTTGGAACCCTTTTCTTGATAGTATACCAACGGATTTTGTTTGTGTCACTAAGCGATGTCCGTGCTTCATCCAAAGGGACCAACAGCTACAACTTGTCCCTTTCTAGGTGTCTCTCATACACTTTCCTGCTTTTCGTTATCCACTCCGAAATATGGCGTGGAAGGGGTTTCTGGACGTTAGGCTTAAACTGCTCTTCTATGTGCAGCTCAAATTTGATAATGCGATTTACAGTTGCCTCTGAGACACCTGCATGCTTTGCAGTGCTTCTTTGCGTTGCCGAATTCTCTTTTTTTACAAAAGACATGACTTTTCACACCACCTCATTGGTCCTCTTTGGTTTGGGGATATCTTTTCGTGGCATTTGTGCCACTCGAACAAGCTGCAAAGTTCTATTTTGAACGCTTAATATCTTGACATACGCCATTTTGAGCAATCAGACAACCATTTTCTTTGCACCTTTTTTTGGATTGCTTCATAAGAATAACTTTCTTCGTAAAGGGCAACTGTACCTCTCCCAGAACGAAAATCATTCGTGAAGGCATGTTAACAACTACGACAGCAAAATTACAAATGCTCTTAAAGCGAAAGGCTACTACTACACAATAAACATGGCTACGTAATCCGAGGCAAACGATTTGCTTATGTCACGTATTTTACTTTGCCACTGTAAACGTGAATGAATCTTTGTATAGATTAATAAATCAACCAGCAGTGCGTTAAAAAGAAAGAAAACGGCATCAAGTTCTCAAGTGCAATGAGAACGTCTTTCGAATGCTTCCTTGTACATAAAGCATTTCAAAAGATACATATTACAATAACCGAAGAGGTGTTTCTGAAAAATACTTACCACGGTAGTTGAAACACGTAATCGACCAATGTGCATCGTAGTTAATGAAGCTTTTCACATATAAAACCTTTTCAATTAGATATCCAGAACCATTATTTCTATATGTGGATATCCAAATGTGGGGATTATTACATATGCAGACTTGCGAGAAATCTGCCATTGTCAAAAAAATTGCAAAAAAAAAAAAGAAAATCGGACAGGTGTAGATACTGTAAACAAAAAATAAATAAATTGAAGAATTAGTTCTTAAAGGAAAACCTGAAGAATCTTCACACTCCCAAGTAGGGAAGCTTTGCCTTATTAGAAGAAGATACTCAAAAATTTCCAAACGTATCTCCAATTTAATATAAAGGCATTACTTTTAACTCGAATCAACGTACACTCTCAAGCATGTAAGCATTTTCTCATTTTGAAGAAGGTATTCAAAATTTCCAAACAAATCTCCACCTTAATATCAAGTCATTGGTTTTAAATTAAATCTTCCCGTTACGTGAGGGCCGATTTAATGTCCACAAAGCTAAGCCGTAGGGCCTCACATGGCTGGGAAACCCAAAAATAATTACTTTTACTTTTTGCTTCTTAAATAGATAAATTTAAATAAAGGCACAGCGTAAAAAATAAATTCACTGTCCTTCCACTAAAAGTAATACAAAATACGTCATCCGCAAATAATAATTTTCTTCCTAAAATATACGCTGACTAAATTCATTTTTAGAATAATATTATTTAATAATGTATTTCAGATAAGCTCAGAAGTTCCGGTGTTATTTCTGCCAGATTTAGTTAGAATACAATGAACATTTTTTTATTTGATTTGGTATTTAATATGACGGCCCATCTTTTCCTTAAGATACCTGTTTCCTCATTCAGTCCAGTTTAAGAGACAATAATAAGACTGTTGCCACACAAGTAAAAGCACTTAGGAAAAACTAGTTTTACGAGACATACTAATTGACTTCACCCATTGTCGACTCTTTGGGTGAAATTCAGTGAAATGAAATCTTATGCTATGCAGAAAGAAGAACCTACAGAGAATGTGGTATAAATGTCATTATAAGCAGTACCATGAAATAATTGTAGGTAACATGTTAAATTCCTGTACTGTACTTGGGTGGCCTCCTTAACAAAAATTCCGACTCCTTTTTCCTCAACAAACACTCTCCCAGTTTTAACTTCCGTGATTTATTCCCCATCAGGAAATTAAGAATATCTTTAAATATTATGATAGCTGTAATAAAACAATCGCAAGCTCCATGTGATAGTTTCCGAAAGCCACACAAACAAACAGAAAGGCACGCTGAAGCCACCGTGAAAATAAACATTTTCTGCAAATATATTAAATGCATACTGCTGTTGAAATCCCAAAGGCAATTTTTTTTTTCATACGTTAGTTTCGGAAGCAGTAGGTGGGCTAAAAAATACTTTATTCTTATTTGCTGACGGATCCTCTCAGTTATTAAACTGCTGGACAGCAGAAGGCTGCTTACTGTTTCACTCTAACCCATGACATGAATTTGCCAATAAAGTATCATCATCGGTGCCATACAATTACGCTCGCATTCACACACACACACAACAAAAGAAAGGTTAAAATCCAATTAGCTTATAAACTTACCGAACATGGGCGACAATTCTCGAAAGCAGAAAGTTTCCAGGAAAGATGCATCACGGGAATCAAGGTTGCAAGCGCTTGGGTAGAAAACAGAAAAGTGAAAGAGGACACATATCTTAGTACTTCCAATCCACCGTAAAAAGGAAAACGATGATGATAGAGAAAAAAAAATTCAGAAAAATACACCTGCAATAAATATCATTTTTCACACCCCGCAGGACAGCACATTCTGGCTATGCGCATCATCCCTTGAAATAAAACCAATTGGTTGGGATCCCTACCAAAACATTCTGCAGAGTTAGATAATGAACACCAAAACCTTTTGATGTTGATTTAAAATATATATTTTAATTTCTAAACTACTTAGTGTTCTCAAATTAAAAAGATGTTTTACATAGACACATATTTGCTTGTTATTAAGTAATGACTTAGATACATATTTTTCAAAAAGCTTTTGGAAATAATTTCAACTTGAAAATTAATGTTGATATGAACATTCATAAAAAGAGATTTTAACAACAATTTCAGAGTTCCAAATTTATAATGTTAATTTCAAATTATTTCCATTCCGCCTGTCCATGCCAATAACAACAGTTCTGTATATCACCTTATTTGAAATACATAAAATTCCAAGTTTCATGGCAGTATTTCGAATTCTATAAGATCCTAAGAAAATTCTCAAATCAAATAAAGAAAATAACACTTGTGCAGAAAACGAAAATAGTACGCACAGGGTTCCAATAATTAAAAACAGGATTGAGAATAAAAGAGATTAGCAAAGATTTACATACGTGGCGACAGCCCGAAGAACTGCGGAAAGAAATGGAGCCAATTCAACACTCATGCAGGGACATTATAAAATGAGTCTTCCGATTCTCGGGAAAATAAGAGCTGTTATAAAATAAGTATCCTTAAAAATAAATTTAGTGTATCCTCATGAAAAAAATATCCTCGGGAAAATAAGTCCGCTTATTCTCGTATCTCTAGGAAAAGAAAAGAATGGTGATGCTGCGAAGAAATTTGGAAAGTATCTTACTGAGCGCATGCTGAAACGAATTAGGGAGAAAATAAAATCCTTTAAAATTCCTCCGGTATAGTATAATAAGGTGCAAGAAAAATAACAGACTTGTGCGTGACTTTACTGATTATTGAGAACACAGACGGTTTCTGTCCGATATGCTGGCCATCAGTAGTTATTATTACTTGTGATGCACAGGAGATTCTTTACTGCTGAAATCCAAGAAAATGGCGGTGTTTCACATTGGAAAACTCCCTATGCAGATTTGGTACACTGTCTCTGGCAGGGTAAACGCGAAGATGATCAGGCTGTGGGTACTCGTTATGGCTCTTGGAAACAAGAAATGCTCTCTACTTGTAAAAGTTTGTTATGGAAGTCCGACTAATGCAAATTGTGTGCTACGTCATTATCGCCATCGCAGAATTGTTCAGCCGAACATTAGGCAATAAACACGGAATTTCTCGTGGCAGAGGTGTCTGCAGTTCTGTCCAGTGTGCTAACAGGATATTACGCCTTTCTATATCTAGCTTTAGGGATATCTGAAAAACAGAGTTGTGTGCTATGGGAAGGCATACGGTCGCTCTCAGACTTAAAAATGGGAATCAAACGTGATTTGGCCCAAATTAACCACTATATGCTGCTAGTAGCCAGGCCACATAGCGCTCTTCTTTTGTAGCATGTCATTTCTTCTGATGGAATGGACATTTTGTTGTGAAACGGAAATATCACGACAAATTTGATTGGCTGGTGACTGAGAAGCACGCTACACGCATGAATATTACATTAATGCGTGCTCTGTAATACTCGGAGCGGCAAAATTACGAACAATGTTTTCCCCCTTTAAATCGTTTTTTTCAATAAGCAGACTATCAAATTTGGCGTGATATTTCCATGTCTCGCTTCTCTACACACTCAAGAATCGGGAAGCCTATTTTTTCAACCACCCGGTACATCAAGAATTAATTTATCAGAACATTTTGCCGGCTATTAAGGTAAAATCTCCAATACTCCATACGAGGAGCAATCGTACACACCAGTGGCTAAAACAGATCGCAATGCGCTTCTTTGGAAGAATCCTCAAAAGTCTTTATTGCAACGAAAATTTAAAATTAACACAGCAATCGGACATCGCCCAATTGGCTATAATTACTGTTTCACACGTGAAAAAAAATTACATCAGAAAACTTAAAACTTTCATCGCCGTGGAGCGGGAATCGAACCCGCATTTCCCGATTTCCGTTCGAGCGCGCTATCCGTCACACCACCCACGAAGACGAATTTACATATTTCTCAAAAGCTTTTGGAAATAGACTCACAGACAATGAAATTTGCGCACCAAGAAGAAGGCATCGAATTCAACTGATATTTTACGGACGTAATGCTACAGATGAATGATACACATGATGGCAAAAACAGAGCTGCAGAACAATTACAGAGGGATCTGTGGCACGCAGTCCGGTCATCTTCAATAGCGCGTTGCACCGCTTCGTGTGGCGATACATGCTGCAATACGGTCCGGCATGTAGGCAATCAGATGCCTGATGTCCTGCGGCAGACTGGCCCACACGTGTTGGACGGTGTGCTATTAATCCCGAACAGTGAGACACGGCGCCTGCGGGGTTTCAACTGGTCCCACACATGCTTGATAGGGGACATGTCCGGGGGAGCGGGAAGGCCATGCAAGTGTCTGGAAATGACGTTGGCAGTCCTGGGCAACCCGAGCCGTGTGCGGGCGGGTATTATCCTGCTGGTAAAGCGCACCTGGAATCCAGGCTAGGAATAGGAGCCGTAGGTTCTCATCCACTTACCACTACCAGAGCTGATCGGCTATCGTAGGCAATGGCTCCCCAGACCATAACGCTTGTAGTTGGGGAGGTGTGGCACTATGTCAAAGTAAGAGCAGTAACTCGCGGATAAATAACAATCCTTTAATTATCTTCTATTTGTGAGCCCAAATAAAAAGCTCTCCTAACCGCACACAGACTGCTATTGAGAACCTCCAGGTTCTTT